>VZSV01000026.1:710054-849549 GCA_013398735.1 Nothocercus julius | reverse complement strand
AATACAAAGACTGTAGAGCTTCAAGCAGACAGATACCTCCTGAATTAGTGTATCATGACAGTCCACTGGAAAGAGTCTTGTAGTCTTCTCCTGATCCTAAACTGTCTGGATTGGAGTTAGTGTTTCCTCCCAAACAGACAGAACTAAGTTACTGCTGTTACCATGTCTGGAAATTGATTCAAAAAAAAATCAGAGACAAAACTAAATCAACACCAATTCCTGTTTTCTTGGACATCTTCCACTAAGTAGTGAGCCAAAGTCGCCCTGCTTGGCTAGTGGGTTATAACAGAGTAGGATCAAGTAGCAGTGTGACTTAAAGCCAAGTTAGTAGGCAACATCCAAGAAACTGAGTATCTCTTGCTTAGGGAAAAAAGTTTGGGCTGGAGCAGGGAGAAGGAAATCCCCAAAGAAGAAATCTGCAATGCTTCTGATGTAAGAAATTCTGTCAAAAGTAGCTCCCAAAAATACCCCAGCCTTACAAGTACTATTCGAAAAGACTCCAGCTGAACAAATTATAGTTAAATTCATCCTGTAGCAAACAGTTGACATTTTCCATTTGTGTTAGGTTCAGCATGTGGGAACCTTCCGTATGGATCTTATTTGTACGGGTGGATTCCGATGAAAATTGCATTAATTTTCTCCACTGTAAAGGTCAGTAATTGAAACATGAACCAAGAGTCTATTGTTTAAGATGCTCTATCCCCATACTTAAGAAAGGTCATTTAAGACAATATCATCTCATTGTTTTCTTCCTTGAAAGTATAAATAATTTCATTAGTTATTTTCTTCTTTTCTCTTCAACAATTGCAATAGAATATTTCAACATCTCCTGTGAAGATTGTTGAAGAAAAATAAGGTAAAGGCTGGGAAAATATGATATGCAGGGCATGTTCAGACTAACAAGGAGCACCCGTCTTCTGCACATCTGAGAAACAAAATTGTAGGCAAGATCATGCCATTAAAAAAAAAAAAAGGTGGATTTTTATGTTGATGTGGGCCTCCTAAAATACTGCTCTCCTTTGACTGACTTGCTTTGTGGCTCCTCTCTCATTACTTCCTAATGAGTTCATGTGTAGACTGTGAATATGTTGGAACAAATATCGTTGTTGTGCTTAATGGAGATGGTTAAGGGGTAGGTTCTGCTACTGGTCTATGCTTGGTGCAGAGCTAGAAGGTGGCAGCATGGCTAGCCAAGGTAATTCATCTGGTCTTGCAACCGTCCGGACTAAAGTAATGCCAGTTTCCAGATACTACTTAGGACACAATTCTGGCTCTGCAAGTTATTCCCAAGCTTCCTATTAACCTAGGCAGCTTCTGGTTAAGGAAGGTCATGATTGTTCCTTCTTTGGGAGCCCTCTGTGCAACAGAAGCTGCAAAAGTGGTCTGTTGTTTGTTATTTGCGGTGCTGCAGTGTGTAGAAATGCCATTATCATAAGCATCTTTAACTTGGCACAAACTTTATCCTAGAAGGAAGCCCAGCAGCCTTAAAATTTGAGATGACTTAAAATGTTGAAATTTCTATTGAATTGGACAGATGCCTGACTAGGTCTGTCTTTATCCTATACCCAGAACTGCTAAAGATCATTACCTAGATTATAGATGGTGATCCAGCAGTTTAAGTCTAATCACCAGGTGCTTGTTCTTAGGTCTCATGTATTTCCAGGAGAGAGTGCTCATTTTCCTCCAAGTTGTTGTTCTTTTTTTGCCTTCCACTTTTAAATAAAAGATGACTGATGACTTTTAATCTCCATTCAGACATTCTTCTTGGTTCTTACGTACATACTCTTCACCTGAAGAGTGTTTCGTTCTGTTGCGGACACCTGGATTACTTTAAAAATCATAACAATATCACAAGGTGTCCATCTGTGCACATGTGAACAAGTATAGAAAAAAAAAGAACCCTGCATTTCACCCTTTTGCAGAAGGAAAGCAACAGAGTTATGAGGTAAACCTCTATTTAATCTGAAGTTCAGATGGGATTTGAGTGTAGGACTTGAGTGAAGACTGCTGGTCTTCTGCACCCAGATGAAATTTGTCCAGTGTAAGCAAAATTGTGGTGCTGTTTTTCCCATAATTATGCTATAGCAAAATTAGATTTAATGGGGCTTGGAGTAGTCATCTGCCTTTTTGACAGTGGTCCCCCAGCCTTCGCTGTAGGGTTATATGTCCTGCTTTTAAAATGTGTCCTTTTAAGGCCAATGGTACTCTCCTCGTATCAGTCTGAAGCAGTTCTATTGGCTCTGGTGGAATTATTCCAGATTTCACACCTTTTTAACTGAGAGCATAAATTGACCTGTATGTGTTGCATTTCCTCTGTTTGGTAATTATTTCAAGTACATTCAGATTTGCTAAATTTCCCCAGCTGAGCAGGCACATTTGCAGCATGGTGTTAATAAACAAAACGATCCCGCGATGCACAGTTTCTGGACAGCGCGAGGCGACGGCGCGGGCTTTGGCAGCCGTCCTGCGCGTGCCTCCCTTCCCGGGTGCACAGCGAGATGTCGGATCCACAGCGTGGACTGCCCGACCAACATCAAATCTGGTCCTAGGTTGCTGTGGGGACATTTTCCAAAGCTCTGCAAGGAATTCTTTTAGCCTCCCAAAGACTGTCGCTCACCGGTTGCCGCCTCTCACAAGAGCTTTGCTCTGCTGCAAGATATCAGCTGCTAGTGAGCAATTCCCTGCAAAATGTAGAGGACAGTGGGTGGTTTGCTTATACCCAGTCAAGTCGTTTGGTCAACCCAAACGCTTATACCCAGTCAAGTCATCTCCAAGTGTTTTGGCTTTTGGAAAATTTTATTTGATAAAGGAATGACCGGATAGCGTGAAGTTTGGAGATCTTTGTTTGAGCAGGTGAATCCGAACTTGGTGAAATCTGCTTTTCTTTAAGTAACCACAGCATGCTTTTTTAAGAAACCCGAAGAATAATGGGACAAAAAAAGCATACATGTAATGCCTGAGCTTTTTCCTCTTTTGTTCCTTTCTACCAATCTTGTTTGATGCTAGTGCACAGGGGAATTCATATCCTTCATATCTGGTGTGTGGGATAAATCATGATAAAACATTACCCTCATGAGGCAGTGGTGCCATAATGGGCTAGCTACTTAAAAAAAAAAAATCATAATCCTGAGAGTTAGACATGCCCAGGGCTAGGCTAGGCAGAAAAACTTTTTTATTGCTGAAAATATTCAAGATTTTATCGCTGAATTACTCGTCTGTTTTCTTCCTCCTTTTGTATTAATCCCTATTTATTTTTTTTCTCCCCCACTTGTTCCTCAGTCCTTGCCCCCAAGTGTTCCTCAGCTTTACATATTGAGTTTCCCTTGGCATGCCAAGAATCTGCTGATGAATACGACTTGTATAACGGTTACATGCAAGATTTCTTTATGTGAGAATGGTTTATATGAGGTCCAAGTGGTATGAAGTATTTAGAACTTGTTAGGGACTTAGGCTTAAGTGTTCAGTGTGTGCATACAAGAGCTGCAGTTTCCACCAGAAGCACATTTTGAGAACAGCATTAAAAATTGCCCTTGAATTTTGAGTGCAGCATGCAGTTTTGGATGTGTCCAGAGCTGTAGCTCGCCTTGCCCTGGGTTTCTATGCTGATGCTGGAGATGTCCCCTCCCAGTCAGCCCCATATTTCACATAATTTCAATGTCTTTGCCATTGGAAGTTTGTCAATTTTAAGGTTGTGTGAGAGTTTCTTTTGCAACTGACCCTGACTGTCTGGGCCTAATGTGGCTCTCTAGGGAAGTGAAGCTCACAGAAATATAGTAACTCTTCAACAGCCTTTACTTGTCCCATTTATTAATCACTACAGATTCCATGGAAAGGAAAGTCTAGATACAGGTTTCCTTCAGGAGTCAGAGTTTTGGTTCCTTTGTTTACAAGTTCAGGTTGGTGTGCATCAGCTGGACTCAAAAGGCTTAATTTCTGAATTCGATGGTGTTTTTTTTCCTCCTCAATCTCCCCAACATGGTTAATCTTTTCTAAGACTCTTTTTGTGTTTTCATTCAGGCAATTAATGTAAAAATGAATGTTTCTTAAATCAGGCTATGCAGGGAAGATTTGAAGTAACATACTGATTATATAATTAATTCTCAGTTGTAAATTCATTTTGATGGAGTTAATTCTTTCCCAGAGGCTGAGGACTAGTTTTGGTCCACCCACAGTGCTGTAATCAGCCAAGAAATGAAGAAGAAAGAGGCCTTGAAGGAATGGCAGTTTCACGACTGGCTTTGGAAAGTTATGCCAGGAACAGGCAGGATATTTTATTTTTAATTCACATAAAAGCCTCTCAGCTGTGCTTTTGAACCATGGCTATCCACATTTTGTCTTAAGGCAGCCATTGCATAATACGTTGAGACAGATCAGTCCAAAAGGAGTCAGAAACAAATGACACCCGAGGCAGTTGGTGCAAATTATCCAGGTTGTGGGACCTTGCACAAATGGGGAAGTGTGTAGAGTGGAAGACGTTTGGGGGATTATTTTTGCGTCTTCCGCAGACATGGCACTGCTCAAATATAGCTTTCTGTGTGACAGTTGCCCATTTGTTAATCAATATGGAGCAGTGACTGTCTCGCTGATGGGCACATGAACTCTCGTACTGCTCCCGACAGCATTTTGTGAGCGGCTGGCTTCAGAAGGCATACGCGGCGCTCCAAATTCTTAAATAGTTTAGCAAATCGCACGTTTGTCATACTTCATTTGTCTGCTGCTGTCTCGCTTAAGCAGTGACCTCATCATGCTGTATGTGTGTTTAGACTGTAGGTTTCCAGAACAAAACAATAATAACAAAGAAAAGACGTTGACAGATTTCCAGCATTTCCAAATGTTTCTGCACAAATATTGAAATGCACAGTATGAGAGCAGTAGCCAGACCGTTTTACTTTCTAAAACTTGATATCCTTAGCAAGGCTTTCTCATCACCGACCATCTCTGCCTTTTGCTTTAGCAGGAGTATTTTGCATTGTAAATGAAAAATGCTATTGTTTCGGAGTGATTTTTAGTATTCACTAGGTTTTAAAAAACCCACAACAATCCGAAGGCAGTAGGGGCATTCTGCTTTGTTTTATTTTCTTAGGCTGCTGGTTGCTGCAGCAGAAGTTATGTTGTATTTCTTAAACTGCATTATCACCACGTTTCCAAGCTCAGCCAAAGACCTGTAAATGAAGTCAGCGTGATGCAGATAGAGTTGTTGGATGATCTTTCTTGCAGCTCTGGGGAGCAAGAGTAGGCTTGCCCTGGAACATCGCTTTATCTAAAATGCTTTCTTTATCCCCTCCCTCTGAATTTGGACAAAATGAAATTCTCCCTGGCTCGGTTTCCGTGAACTTTGCCCAAAGTTTGACTTGCAGGTTTGGTGCATTAAAGCCAGATTATGGCTGAGGGAATGCTGCACCATTCTAGTGAGTTAAGAGTTAAAAATAATCCTAATGTGTCATTTACATTTGAGAGTAACAGGGTTATAACTGAAGTTGTGTGAAAATGACTTTTTGGTGTTATTTTCACATAAACTGACTATTTATTTATTTATTTATTTTGTTCCGGGGTCATTTCACACCCCAAGGGTTTCATTTTTGTTGGTGGTTTTATTAATGTAAAAATACTCATTTTCACACCCGAATGTGTGATTATTTAAAACCCTGCTTCTACTCATTCTGTGCTCGCAACCTAAAGGCAAATATTGGGATGTCTGGAGCTTGATAATTCCGCGATGGTTTTGGCTGGCATTTTAAACTCAAAAATTACTGTGGTGAGAAATGGGCAGCACTCTTTGCTTTTGAGGTTAGAAGGGCCGTAACGTAGCATCTGACTTGCAGCATCCTCGGGTGGGTGGTATGGTATTTTGGCACACCGAGGTGCAAAGCGATGCAGCGTTTCGGATGCACTCAGAGCCGCTTGCAGTGCAGTAGTGCCGAAAGTCTGCAACAAGGAGCCTGCACCTATTTAGGACAGATCCAGTGCAAGCAGCCTCTGCCCCTCTCTCGCACAGCAGAGAAATGTGGGTGCACAGCATAAAGGGTAGGACTGCAGCTGGTGTTGATCCAAGTGAGTCTGGCCCTTGACTGCTTTCTCTTACCCTGCCCTAGCCGGTGAGAGTCGATGGAGAACATGGAAATGACTTGTGTTGTGCCAGCACATCCCTGCCCTGGCCACTGACTAGTTAAAATACAACTTAAAAACCACTTTTTTTTTTTTTTTTTTAAATTGGGCTGGTTTTGTGTAGTCTAAATGTGATGTAAAATCAGTGTCCTGGGCACTGCATTTTGCAATAAGCAAATATTTTGCTGATTTCGTGCTAGAATATCTGCAACCACCCCAATTTGCATGCCTGTATGTGTGTTAGATTGCTGGCAAAGAAATGTTGAATGCTGGTAATTGTATACTGATTTCCAAGGCTGATTTAAGTCATTTTGATTTTTAATTCATTCTGTGCTTCCCTTTTATTTCTGCACATGTGTAGTAATGTCCTGTAATGTTTCTGTCTAAAATAAGCAGTAAGAAATGAAATTATAAGATGGCTGCTGTAAAAGGAAAATGTCATTTTTTCCTTTGATTCTTTTTTCTTTTTTTTCTTCAGTAAGAGATCAGATCTCTGAATAGAAAATGTACAAAAAAATTAACCCTCTAAAGAGTTCTCAGACTAAGTAGTAAATTCAAACTCAAAGTTCCTACTTTGGCAGAGGCTTTAATTTTTCTAGGCTACACTGTTTGTTGACAAACTGTAGTGTTCCCTTTTACTCAAATTACTGACTTTCTTCAGTGATAGGTTTTGTATGGAAATATTTGTGAAATAAGTTAGTAGCTACAGACCTCCCTGTGCGGTACAGACACCTACAAAACAGCCTGAGAA
Source organism: Nothocercus julius (assembly GCA_013398735.1). Classification (NCBI taxonomy): domain Eukaryota; kingdom Metazoa; phylum Chordata; class Aves; order Tinamiformes; family Tinamidae; genus Nothocercus; species Nothocercus julius. The sequence goes on along the minus strand of VZSV01000026.1, from coordinate 842,693 downwards.
CAGAGGAGGAAGGAGCACTCTTGCCTGTGTACAGACCTGAAGTGATATATGTATTATATATGGCTATTTTCAGAGGCATGGTCTTAGCCCATGACAAAGGCGAGGTAATTTGAATTACTCCGCTTTTGTGTTGTGCACAGCAAGGTTTTCGCCAGGGTGGAAAGCATTGCTTAGAAGTGTTTGAATGGATTAACAATGCCACAAAAAAAAAAAAAAAAAAAAGATGTGACAGTAGATAAAAAGATTAATGTAGTACTTGGAAATTTAGAAGAATTTATTACTTAGAATTTAGCATCTCTAGTACTCTCAGTGTTTTTGTTCATCTCAATGTCTTGTATAAGAACAGCTTAATGGATCCTCTGCCAATCCTGAAGGACCCTCTAGATATCCAGTAATACTGAGACTAACATTTCTTGAGGGAAGCTGGTTAGTCCTGAAGAAAAAGTATTAGTCATCAGCCACTACTTAACGTGGAATCCAATAACCTGCTGCTAATATGTATACAGAAAACAATGTAGTTGCTGCATACCTACCAAGCTCATAAAAGTGATACTCAAAATTTCTGCATAAGTTCATTCTTGCTCTTGGGAAGCACTGGCCACCCCACACTCCCCTGCAGGTCATCTGCACTAAGGGGTACCCCAGAGCTCTTCTGGTTTGTCACACGAGTCTTCATGTAGCTGTGAATACATTAGCAAATACTGAAGGCATAAAACGTTCTCATTTCCATTTTTATTAGGAATCTGAGAAAAAAGGTTTAATTGAAAGAATCCACATGGTGCAAGAAATCATCATTGCTGTTCAAAGCATCCTTGAAGAAATAGCATCGTTTGGAGAGAGGATTAAAAAGTAAGTGATCAATTTTCCTTGCTTGGTCATGATATGAGCCTTGATCAGTTGTAGTGCTGATTCTTTATCCTATGGAATATTTTACTTCAAAAACCTTTCCAAAGCAGAGAGAAGGTGTTTTGTAGGTTGTAGTTGTCATATTCAGGCATTTGTCCCAAACCCTGCTCTGGTCTGTGTATTATGGTAGGGAACATCGGCACCAGCATGAGCAAAGGTATTGTTTGGGGGCTGTGGACACCAAAATATCAGGCTTCTCTTTGTGCTTCCTCTATAGAAAGTAGCGAAGAAATGATGGTTGGTGCTGCCTTTCCCATGCCCTCTTTGCCCTTGCCTGGTTGCAGGGGTTATCAGTCACTTATTTCCCACTCCAGTGCATTGATGCTCTTCACATTTTATTGGTTTGAGCTGTCTGCTTCCTGCCGATGCCATGAGGAAGCCCAAAGGGGTTTCTCTGGGTCTTGTTGTTGCAGGAGTCACAGGGTGTTCCTGGCCCTAGGAGGAAGGGAGGTGAAGAGCCTAAAAGAATCCCTGTCCACAGACACGCGCTAACTTTTTAGAATCCGATCTTTATTGGAGCTTAATCGACCCTCATAGTTTTCTGTTTTGAACACAAAGTGATGGTTTGTGATTGAGCCACGCTTTAATGAGGAGCTGGGTTCAAGCTAAAAATACAGCAAGCCCATGTGTTGTGGTTCCACTCCGTGCTCCCCAGCTGGGGTGGAAGTGGCCAAGGGACGTGTTCCTGGTTATGAACAGGGCACTGTTCTGTCCAGCTGCGTGGCAGGAAGACTCGGCAGGCTTAAGCACTATTAATTCTTGTATTCATTTTGGTAACAATGGTGTTAAAGAACACATTGGGTATTAATGTGGATGTTCGATGTAACTTGAGAAGAATTCCATTGTAACTCAACAGTAATGTACCATTAAAAAAACTGCCACCAAAGTTTTTTTGTAAGTGACAGACTGGATTGTGCTACCATTTCCGTCTGTCACTCTAGTTATGCAATTGGAGGGAGTTTTAATAGCTTAACTGTACTGAGCTGTTGCGCTAGTTTTTTTTAACTTTAACTTAAGCTCTGTTGATGGATAATAATGGATCATCTCCCACCTATCTTTACTTAATATTTAATACCTCTGCTGAAGGCCAGAAGTAATTCTTTCCCCCTCCTATTAATTTTATCTGTCAAGGAAAGTTCCGCTTATTTTATAGCCTGACGAGTGGTCTGCATTCATCCTCTTTTCTTCTTACCCCCTTCATGGTGATATGATGAAGTTAGCAGGCTGGCTCTGTGAAGCAGAGATCCCCAAACCTGTAAATGCAGCCACAAACTTTCATGCAGTTTAGGTATCTCAACTGTTTTGAGGATATTGAAGGGAGAACTTACAAGGCCAGGGCACAGGGGCACAAAGTAACTTCAAATATGCATTTGTAACAGCTGTTCATCTCATGTCCACCATGGGCTTACAGATGGGCAGCGGATGAAAGGAAGTCTTGTTTTTTGTTGGTTATTGTCCACACTGGGACAAATGTCTGAATGACTGCGGTGATTGAGCCTCCTGAGTGTGCTTTCTTTGGGAAAACTGCTGGTGTGCAGAGGTTTGGTCTGCTGCTATTATGCTATAACTGACCCAACATACCTCCTATATGCAAAGGAGTAAGGAAGTGGTGAAAGCGTAAGGAAGTAGAGGCAAATATATTAAGAGATATTTTTGTAGAATATTACTCCCTGGTGGCATGAAGAGAGAGAGCTCCAAGGCTCTTCCAAGGCTTAGCGGCAGTCGCAGCTGCTGCATCCCGAGCTGGTGGCCGAGGTGGGTCTGGCTGCTTGCCACGTTGGAGCTGTACACGGACAAACATCCCAGGGCGTCTGTGGCACAGCCCGAGCGGAGCCAACTCAGGTGGCTGGTACCCGGATCAGGTAGTCCGCCCATGAATAATGCAGAGCTGACCAGTGGGCAGAGATGGGTGACACGGGCGACGTGTATAAGAAGAAACAAAAACAACTTGCTACATGGCCAACAACTTCACCGAGCTCCCCGAGAGTATTCTCTCTCCTTCTTATCATGATACCTGCCTCTCGGATATCTCCTTTAATATATTACAGCATTCAGAGGCAGGAATCTACTTACCCCGCTCCCAGGGGACCTGCAATTTATAGCATATTCAAATGCGCTGAGCACGATGAAGAGGTCATTACATTATTATTGGGAAACAGAGTATGAGCAGCATTCAGAAGCAGTAACACTGAGGAGACTTGTTTCTGTTCTTTGCAGCACATTCAACTGGACGGTGCCTTTCCTCTCTGTCCTGGCCTGCTTAGTCCTGGTAGCAGCAACAGTTATTTTGTATTATATACCACTGAGGTATATTGTTTTAATGTGGGGTAAGTACTCCATTACTTCTCATCTGCATGCAATAAATACAATCCATAATATATCTATAGAATGAGGTCCAATAAGCTTTAAACTGCCTGTTACAGGCAATAAAGCACTGTTAACTTAAAGGTGAAGAAATATTCTATGAACCTCTGTTTTCTTGGGATGAAGCAGAAGAGGTTTTTAATATGAAAAATTGCTCAGCAGTCTTATGAAGAAGATACTCTTTTATAAAAGAAGATGGCAATCCCTCTTCTGAAGTCTTTTCTTATCTCAAAATGGCATTCTGAGTTACTTTGGGTGGTGCCTTTTATCTGTCTTGAGGTAAAATGGCTGAAAATGTGGGGCAGAATATCCACATTGAGTCACTTGTTTCTTATTCGGGTGTGTGCACTAGAGATCCTCCCGTTATCCACACGGGGCTGAGGCATCTGCTGATATTTTAGCTCTTGTGGGTGCAGAAAAAGGAGGGAATGAAAAGGGGCCAGCATGAAAAGAGAGTATTGGAGGGGGAAGGATTTAGTCAAACAACAACAAAAAGAGCAAAAGGGAAGGAGAGAAATTACTAGGAAGAAAAAGTTCAGTAACAGAACATTGCTGCTCCAGTATGGAAGACAAGGTGGGAACATGAAAACCCGACATCGATTCAACATCATCTAGACTGACAGGGCCTTCAAATATGATACATGTTAAACAACTACCCTGTGGCAAAGCCTCAAAAGACCTTATGGTATTTTCTGTTTTTTAAAAATCAGGTACACAGAAAATTGTGTTGGCATTTTGCTACAAGAATGTGGTTTAAAAGCTAAATCTCATGTGAAGCAGGTACTTTTCGGAAAAAGGAGAAGGAGACTGGAGCAGCTGTTGCATTTGAAAACACTTTCAGGGAAACTCTGAGAGATTTTGGACAGGAGAGGGATGTTCTACTGTGGATCCTCATGGGAAACCAATGTTTGAATTTTCTTCCTATTCTTTAAAATGTGTTAGTTCTTTTCCTTCTCCCAGTGGTCCTTTGCTCTGCCACTGCACCTTCCCTGAGCCACATTGCTAATCCCCCTTTCTCGGGAGGGGAAGTGATGGCAGAGGGCTCCAACAAGGACAAAGCTGGGAATGGAGCCCAGCTCTCTTCTGTTTTTCCATCCCAGTCCATGCAAAGAGCCGATGCTGGATGAAGGCTGCTCAGCCCTCCCTTTCCTCATAGGGATCAGAAGAGACCCCCTCGCAAGCCCCTCCGTAATTTGCAAGCTGCGCTGCTGACGACATTCCTCGCCACGCAGGGACCTCCAACGGCTGCAGCACCCATGGAGGATACCCCGAGTGCTACTGCTGCTGTTAATAAGCCAAGTTACTCCCCTTAAAAGATCAAACTAAAATAAACCTAATAAGTTTTCACAGTTTCCCAGAGCATCCAGAATATGGGCAACTTGTCAACCGTGGTTCTGCAAAGAGGGGATAAGCTGTGAAACATGATGAGGAAGGGAAGTTTGTGGCAGCTTTCATTTTCAAATGAAATGCAAGAGAAAAAACCTTCATGAAGCCCAGTTTATTTGAGCCTTCCAACTCCCTAGGCAGTGGGTCAGGGACTGTCTTTGCAAACATATCAATATCTGGGCTGCAAATTCAGATATTCCCCTCGCAATGTGCTTGCAGAATGAATGCCTGCCAGTCTTTTTTAAAAATTATTTTTGTTGATTTTGTTCTTTTTTTTCCTCCTGTTGATGAAAAATCACCCCCAAAATAGAAAAATAGCTTCATATAATAATTCCCTGTACTTCTTCCAGGAGGCATTTGTGAAAGATTCCTCATGACAGGCAACATGTGAGTGACTTGAAGTCCTAGGCCCTGTTTTCACACTAATTTTTACTTGTGAATTCTTTTTCTTTTTTCCACCTTGCCTGGACAATTTAAGGCTGGAGGGGAAGGGCAGGGAATCAGAAAGCAGTTGCATTATTTTGTTTGCATTTTTTTTTTTCTCATTCCAGGCATAAATAAATTTACAAAGAAGTTTAGAAATCCCTATGCTATTGACAATAATGAGCTCCTAGATTTCCTCTCCAGGGTTCCATCTGATGTTCAAAAGGTAAGGAATGAGTGGCCACCAGCAACAGAGGCAGCACGCTGCACTCGGAGCGGCCGGGTGCTCGGCTTGGGGAATACAACGCCTTTAGAATAACGGAGATAAGGAAGTGGGAAAAATCCATAAAGGAGGAGGGGCTGGATATTAGAAGAGAGGAGAGCCCAAATCCTTTGTCAGAAACATAAGATGATTGCAGAAAAATTATCCTGAAAAAGACCTACTTAAAAATGATCTGGAAAATCGCACAGCATGGTTACAGAGCTATGGTCTCTGTCACCTTTCTGCTCCCATATTTGTACTGAGGAAGAGGAAAGACGGTCTCTTTAATAGAGATAACCATCCAAAAGGTTTTGCTAAATTCTCCCTTTTCTCGGGATTGTGGAGGGGATGATGTAAGAATTACTTCTGTGACTCTGTGCTTGCTATGATAGATATATATTTTATTTCATCCCTCCAAGCCCCACCCCCCTTGAACTCCAGGCCTCCCTGGGACAAAGCCACTCTCACCTTTTCCCTTAGAGAAAGCCTCAGGATGCATATAAAACACTCAGCAGTTGATAAGATCAATCTTCTGCCATTACAGAATTACAACTTTTAATCTAACCAGAATCTCTCCTCCCTCAATTTCAGTCAAGTCTCGTCTCTCTTCATATACATATATTTTTTTTTTTTTCCCTAAACAAAAACACTGTGTTCAGTAATCTTGCCTATCTTCCTGGAAATTATTTGAACAATAAGTCCTTTAGAATGTCAAGATCTGTTTATTTCTCTTGGAGGAAGGAAAATAGTCTTGCTGGGTAACGAGCCACAAGATATAAAGGATTCTTTCTTTTGTTTTAATCAACTGGAATCTGTGTCCCCAGGCCCTGATTCGGACGCTGCGGATCCCACTGGCGTCGCACTTACCTTCCTCTGCGAATTGTTGTCCTTTCGCAGCGAGGTGCTCCTCACTGTGAATAAGGGGATCACAATCTAGCCTGTAGTGATTTTACTCTGTTGGAGATTGAAAAATAATTGCCTCCATGCCGTGTTGAGGCATCTGGTAGAAACAGGGTTGGAAAGGCTTATGGTGACATTTATTTCAAGAGGCCACCAGATTGGTTGATGGTTGTACTAATAGCTTGAGAGAAATGTCTCCAGACTGGTGGGAGGAAAAAAGCTAAGCAGAAATAATCATAGAGACATTAAGCTTTAGTGTATTTTTATTTGCTCTCATAGAGTGCACTGGATTTGCAGTGATGGTTTGCATATGCCCTTTTAATGTTTACGTTTAAAGATAAGCTGCTTTTCTATTTATGCTTTATTTAACATTTACATTTATAACATTTCCTTGAGTGGTTTCTATCATTTTGGGAACCTCTGAGCTCTTTGAGGAAAATGATAACTACTTTCTACGAGGGAGGACTGATAAAGTCCCTGGGATGGGACACATCTTCCTAAGAGGAGTTTTCCACTAATGCTAAAAATAGCCAGCCTGTGGGACAGCCACACGCTCATCCAGTGAAAGTCATCTGTGGCACTTCCAAAGCCTGTCCCTGTCTGCTCTATTTTACATGCTATTAATGCATCATCCTTTCACTTTGGTACGGCAGTGAGTCTGTCTCTATTCTAGCCCTTTACGCCCCACGTGTGCTGGACAAAAGACAGAGCAGGAGGGAAGAAGATGGCATGGTCAGCAGAAGATTCCCGCAGTTTCAATGGGAATGCTTTTCTGTAGCACAGCAGACGATTTGCTGTTGGGATTAGGCCATCTCTTGGTTTATCACATGTGTTTTAACCATTAGGTTGTACGCGAAATTGTTTTGAAGAGCGGAAGCTGCTTTTTGCAGGTTCTGTTTGGGAAAAAGTTTTCCCTTTTTGAGAAGGTTAAATACGCCAGCATCATGAGGTCTGTGTACAGTTTTGACAACTGCCATGTTACTGCGTGTTGGGATCCACTTGCTTTGCAACTCCCCAGAGAAGTTTATTAAACTTATAAGTTAATGCCAGCAGAAGAAGAAAAAACAACTCCTAAACCAAAACAAACTCAAAAGATCTCTCCTACTTTGCTGAAATCAGGTAGAACCTCATGTATCTCATTAGAAAAAATCTGCTTTTAATATTTTTGTTTCAAGAAATGATGCATGACTTCTCAAATCCTTCCTGCAATTAATCCCCCATGTTCCTGTGTTTAGAAAATGATTCATTACTTTTGAACCTTCCTTAGTTTCCCTTGGTTGGTCCTCAGGGAGCCATTAACACACACTGTAGTGAGCTAGAGTTACCTAACTGCAAACGTCATGTCTATTTGTTTTTACAGGTGCAGCATGCTGAATTGAAACCATACAGCAACTCCAGTCCCATTAGGAAGAAATGGAGCGCGCTCTAGGATGCCGAGGGGTTTTGGAACGCAACATCTCCCTCCGTACCCGCATACGCTCTTCCCTTCCCTTCTTTTTTTTTGGTTCGAAACACTGTAATCTCTGCTGCAGACTTTTTTTTTTTTCCCTGAAAGATGTGCTTTTTGACACCTAAATGCCTATCCTGGGTTGTCTTTCTTTTTGGCACAGAGACCTAGCCCAAAAAGAGCAGGGTGGTGAGCAGTATGGAAGGGGATGGTGCAACTGAGCTCCCTTTTTTTTGCTTTGATTGCCGAGGCAAGGCTGGCTGTGGCAGCGCTCCCTGCTTTCTCTAAGAAGAGATAATTCCACTTAGTGTAGAAGATCAGCTGAGCTGATGTGAGGAGATGCTCTGAAGCAGTTTTTAACATATCCAACAGATTTACATTAAGATATGAGAGCTATTCTTTTCTGAGTTAAATCACTGTGCCTGGAAAGGTTTAAGCTCTGAATTAACGAGTCTTTGATACCCATCTTCTGCTCAAGCAGTGTACATTTTAAAAAGTTTATTTTCAATCATAATTAGCAGAGAGAGCTAGAAGCTCCAGCAGTATCTTGGTATTTCATCCAGCTCTTGTGGTTTTGTTCCTTTTTTATTAAGACAAAGAAAAGCCCACCTTGTGGTTAACTCCTCACATCCTGGGATCACCAGCGATCCATTGCGGGCAATGGATGTCTTCTGCCATGAAAGGATTAACGGGACATAGAAAAGCCTCACTGACCTGGAAAGACTCATTTGACTTGCCTTGTATAATTCCTTCTCATCAGATATTTTCAGCATAGCTGTTGTTTTTCTGTCTAAATCCAAAGGGGAGAACACTACTGTTCTGAGAGAAAAACTATGTTTACCCTTAAAGAAACGAGTGTTTGTGCAGAAAGTGCACCCAGTACCCAAAGAAGTGGTTATGCAGTAGCACTCACAGCTGATACCTTCCTGGAGTCTCTCCTGACAGTTCATAAGGAAAGGATGAGGAAATGAAACCAAGCAATGAAAGGATATGAAGAAGGACCCCATTTTCTGAGGATAATGCAACTTCTTCCTTACTTGCATTTGACTATTGTGCTTTTGCTTTATAAAATCTGGGTAATGGGTGTTGTTTGACTGGGGAAACTCAGTTCCAGAATCACACAAGCTTACCCACTTCTAGTGGGACTCTACCCTAATATAACCTGTATATTAAGTGCTGCAAAATATTGTGGAGGTGACTTGCCACTACAATGAGTCATTGGCAGCAACAGAGCGGCAACTGAGTTCCTGTGGATCCCAGACAGGCGTCTCCACCAGCATCCCCTGGAATGACTCCTGGTGCAAAGAAATGGGGAAGCTAGAGAGACAGGTAGTAACAAAAATAACGTTTTGGAAACAACCTGATTAAAGGTAATACTGGATTACTTTGCTCGTGGACTGGAGATCTTAGTGGAGTCGTACTGTGTTGTTCAGTAATGCCATGTTCTTGTGGGTTGTTGCATGAATTTGGAGAAGAAAAACTAAGGCTAGAGTATCTTTGACTGGATTGTTATCCGCGTTCAGTGATTTTTGCAAGATGCTTGTTTGTCAAAGCAGCAAGACTCATGGAGCCTCTGAAGATTTTGTAGATTTATTTTGATAAAGAACATGTTTTGCTCGTGTAAAGCTATATGTAGCTGTATATGAAAAGATAGAAGAAAGATTATCCCAGCTAAAAAGCTACAAAAATGCCTCTCTGTGTGTATGTGTGCTCGCATACCCACGCATATACACAGTTTTGTATACAGAAGAGATTATATATAATGTATTTATAGGTGAGCGTGTGTGGGGAAATGGATGAATATACAGGTTTAAAAACCTTCAAAGACAATGTTTATGAAAAATGCCAAAGATTCTAAAGCTTATCATCTCGTGTCTGGTCTTCTTCATATTGTATCTTTCCCGGCATGTCTCTCTGGCTGAGCCAGATCTCTGCATGATTTGATTTACTTCAAGTTAATGAAGCTGGTTGGAAAGAGCCTTGTAGAAATTATAAAATCTCCAGTAAATCTCCTACTTGTACTTACAATAGATGTCCATGGACCCTTTTTGTTAAACCAGTTTCTCAATCTTCTGTGTAAACAATGCCTCATTGTCTTGCTGCAAAGTATCATCTAGTTTATCATCCCGTAGTCTTGTCATTTTTTAAGGAGCAAAGTCAGACATTTTTAAGCGGACATGTGAGATCTGATCATTCATTTCAGTGAAAGCACTCAATTGCCGCAAGAATTGATTATTTATTCAGAAGTTGGGACTGATATCTTAATATATATATATTTTTTCCCCTATAGAATTTTCCACGTGGCACTGATTTCTGTTCAGGAGACAGGGTGATGTCTTATTTTAATGTAGATAAACTGTATTCCAGAATAATTTGTATTAGATTATTATGCTGGAGCCATACCAACTGAAGAGTATGGTCCAGTGCCCATATGTGTTGCAGTGAGCTCTTTGTTATGATAAATGCTGTTTGAAATGCAATGAACGTTTGAGGTTAAGATGGAGCTTTTAATTTATCTGGATTAAGGTGCATATTCCGCACTAATTGCAAAATGCTTACTGTGCTATGATATTTAGTGTCTGACTAGGTAAGAAATCACATTACTTGACAGTGCAGCACAACAACGAGTGACGAAAGTTACTTGAATTGGAAGTGGTACGGTTGTAGGAGATGAATTAGATGGTTGCCCTTCTTACTTAGAAGCTCTTTGACAGTTTCCTAGCTGCTATGTAAATAATAATAATAATGTTACTCTATTCAGCAGATAGCGTTGAAATTATTAACTTGCATTTTTGATTTCAGTGCACATATGTGCATAGTTGTGTTCTAAACTCTCCCAGAGAGCATTCAGAAACTTAAATATGTGAGTATTCTAAATGACTTTGCAGAGTTGCTCAGATATGTTATCACTAAGCATGTTGATTACCTGTGCAGTGTGTAAATAATTGGAGGTGACATATATGTGCAAATGAAATATATGCTTACGTTTGCCCAAACACAAACTGCTGCTGAAAAGTTGGTTTATTGAATAACCGTGAATAGGGCTGAGGGCTGTTTCCCTATAGATCACTGGCAGGAGAACTCAGTCACTGAAACACACATCATGGAAAGCAAGGAAATGACTGAATAAAGTGAAGTCTGGGAAAATGTCACATGCACCTCTTCTTCTTTTTTTTTTTTTTTTTTTTTTTTTACTGGCAAAGCTTTGATTTTTCACTTTAGCCATAGCAGCTCATGCCTGTGCTTTCCCACTCAGCTTGCCATCCATGTTGAGCTGTCCTCTCCTGAACCACCCTGCAGAGGGATGAGATTGGGCTCTGGGCTACTGATCTGTGGCCCCTCACCTGAGGGTACCACCAGGCAACCACCGCCCTCTGGTTTGCAGGACAGAGCCTGCCCTGTAGAAATTAAACTGCTGCTAATTTGCTGCCTGAGGTAAGAGTACCAACAACTTTCAGAGCTGGGCTGTCCCACTAGAAAAGAGGAACTTGCCATTTAATTGCCTGTACTCTACATGGAGCTACCTTATTTTTGATTTAGAGGTCCTGATCCTGTTGGCATTGCCACAAGCAGAACTGGAGCCGTTTTCCCATCAAACCAGTAGATTTACAGCAGAAAGGAGTTTGGTTACTCTAATGTATTAAGAAAAAAAATCCTCAGAATGCATTCTAATCAAACCTTAACATTTAGATTCTTAGCCCTTTAAACTAAGTTCATTGAGTTTGGAAAATGTTAGCTTTGACTTTAGAGACCATAGCATGTGTTAGAAGTGAATCCCTTTCTCACTTAGTACTGTATTTCATCTGTAAAGCTGCATGTGTCCATGCCCTGGTGCATCCACCCCTTCAAATCGCACAGGGATATAATAAGAATATCAGGTATTTAGCATCCATAAAGTCATCAGCTGCGAAGGAAGCTGAGATACTACAAATGACTGATGTGTTGCAGATAGAGTGTTTTAGTTGTTCTCAAATTGGTAAAAGTTAAGCAGAGTGATATTCTATCATTTCCAGATGAAGATTATTAATCAATAGAGAAGACCATCAATAGCAGCAACAATTACATAATTCTAGGGAAGATACAAAGGTATATTTGTGATTAATATAAATATCCACAAGCATATAGAAATAATGTTACAATGAAAATATCTACCACTTGAGGTTATACTCTCTTAAATCTGTTTTGCTTTGTTTTCTCCATGATGTTTTGACTTACTGTAACATTTCAAGAGAATTTAGAAGATCATTTCATTTTGAAAAAAATGACTTGGGCTTTCTTGACATGAATCATGAAACTGAGCATGGGTATGCAGGAGATGGCATTGAGGTCTCTGTGTGGAATAGCAGAAGCAGCTGTGCAGGCATAACTTCCAATTCTCAGTGTGGCTTTAACCTCGGGGCTGGTGATTCTTGTTAAATTTTGCATAGAGGAAACACTGCCCGTTGATTCCTTGGTGTTGGATTGAACAACTGCAATTTCTCTCTTGGCTGAATAAGAGGATGTGTCTTGCATAGAGGAAGAAAGTACAAGTTTGAAGACATGCTGACTTAGACTTTATTTGCGCTGATTTCCAGTGCAAGCCAGGCTTCTGGCCTCTTGAGACTCCCTTGCAGAATGGGAGTAGGACAGACTCATAGCCTGGACACATATGTCTGATTCTGGATCTCCCAGGGCCAACCATGACCAGGGCAGATGGTGAACAGATTTTCCCTTGCACCAGCAGTCACTCCCTGCTGGACTGGCTCCATGAAACCATGCATTCTGCTGACATATGTGGCCTTCAGTCCAGGAAGGAAGAAGAAATGGGTGGAAATGAGAAGGGAACCTGTGCTGTCGGGATGGATTAGCTAGGGAGTCTCCTCTCCACCTCATTTACTGGAATCAAACTTCTAGCAAATGAATTAATTAATTTGCTGCTCTTAACCTCCACATTTTTGATGAGTTACTTCTGCCTCTCGCTAGAGGGAATATTGTATTTTTAACCATTACCTACCAACCCAAAGTCTTCAGATTTACGCTTTCAAAAGCACATTCAGGCTGGATTCCCCTTCAGCTCTGAAGGGATGTGCGGAGAAAATGGTGCTGGATGCAAACTCCTTCAAAAAAGTGGAAAGCTTGCTCAGCAATATTGTTATGGTTGCTTCAAAGATGCTTGCAAATATTTTGACTGCATCCTGAGGGGTACCTATGGGGGTAAGTCAATTGGGTGACTTATCTTAGTGATGCTTACACTTGATCGCTGTTGTGGGTATGATTCTTTAAGGTGATCTCCTGAAAGGAAGCAAAATAAAATAATAATTATTATAATAATAATTATTATTTCTTGAACAAGCACTAGCTGCTACTTCCCATCCAGCTTCTGTATGTTGAAGATGAGATTTGGGATTCTTCAATCTCTCCCTAGCATGGAGGCCGACTACTTTCAAGGGCATTAATCTGTGTATATAAAAAAAGCATATGCTATTTACTGGCTCACTGCTGCCACCTCCCAAAGTAGAGTAAGTATCTGTAGCCCTCTATTCTAAATGGAGATGCACAGTGGAAAGAGCATATGTTCCCATTGACAGGAAAAACACTTTAAGTCTTATTGATTTTTGTACTAAATTTTGCTTTGATCATGACCCTCTGATTTCTCTCTTCACCTTCTGTCTGCCAATGGCCCACCTGAGTGAGTCTCCAGGGCAGCACAGCAAGCCAATACGTTAGAAGAAGGCAGTGGGGAGGAAAAAAAGTCTCTCTCTCCATTTCTGGCACTAGACGACTTTACTGAAAGTCAATGCCATTCCCTTGCATTTATCACTGCCACTCTTGCTCTGCATATTTTTGGTATTCGCCATGCATTGTTAGCGGTGATTGTCATGTAATTAAATCACTGCTCATCACAAGAGCCTATTTTTATGCTGAGATAAGCATCAGAAGTCTGCTGCAGCGTCCCCCAGATCAATAAAGATGTTCCCTGTAGGATTACAAATAGTCTGGGGTTGTGCAGGGCACTGGAATTAATTAGGAATGATTTCTCTTTTTCTTTCTTCTTTCAATACATTTTTAATTGTTTATCCATTTTCGATGGGCTTGTTTTTAACTCTGCCATGGTGCCCAGATGCTTCTTTTCAGACCTTTTGAGTATGATACGATATCAATTTGGGCAACGCTGTTTGCTCTGAGCACTCACTATCATCATCTTTCTATAGTCATGTGTGACTGCTGCTTAAAATGTGTTTCTGAATGAGATATTTGCATCCTGGGCTTTGCTCTTGAGCTTACGGTTAAATTGGTTCATGAAGTGATGGGATGTAGAGGTCCAAATAAGGTGCAAAACCCTCAGGCCCTGTCCTGAAGATTTGCCAGTTTGATTGGACAAGGCAGAGAGCAAGTGCAAACGTTTGAGCCGTTTGCTGAGGAAGCATTTGTCCAAGGTCACAGAGCAAGCCTGTGGTGGAAGAGGGGCTAGCTCTGAGATCTGCCATTTCCAAGTAGTTTGAGGGTGTGCTTTTCCTGAATTGTCTCTTTAAAAGTCTTGTGCTTTAAAGCTGCTATGATTTTTTATGATTTTTATATATATTTATATGTATATATGCATATATGTGTGTGTGTGTGTATATATGTATATGCGTACAAATGTATCTGGGCTGGGGAGGGTAAATAACTAGCATTACAGAGACATTTGAGGACTTAATCTGGAAGAGAAATGAATTGTTACCTTTTCTTTGAGTCAAGAAGTATTTACTACCCAGTGAAAATTGTGGTGAAAGATAGAAGTGATTCTATGGACTTCCAAGACGCTGGAACTGACTTAAGGACAGCACTGACAGCATTTCCTTTAAAACAGGTTTCGAGGTGGGACATTCATTAAATTCTCATGTTGTTATCCTTTGTACCTGGGAAATGGAAAGGAGCCCAAATCTCAAACCGGTTTTACCTTCTAATATTGGTCTCGTTTTGATATATGCTGTCTACCATTTACAGCCTTAAAAAACTGCTTCTTGCACATAGATTGTCAATCAAGCAAACATTTCAAAACCTACTTGGGCATACTGTAGGCGTGCTTAACTGTGGGTGTGAGACACCATGCAGGCAAATAACATAAGAATGCTCCGTTTTATTTTGCTTTATACTTTCCTCTTCTTCAAGCTGTCCACTTTCTTTAGTGCTGCCTTTAAATTTTCTCTTATTTTCAATTTCCTGCTGAAGTGGTTTTATCAGCCTCTGCTGGATAGTGATCCAACATCAGGATGCTCCGCAGTTTGTCCCTGCCTGCTGTACTGTGTAATGTGAAGAGGGCAGGATTAGTCACAGTCTGGTATGGGAGGCAGGAGTAAGCAAAGGTTGCAAGTGGGTCAAAACAGATTGGATTATTCAAAAAGGTTCTTAAAAAAAAAAAAAAAAAGTGGGGATTTTGGTTTCTGTAAATGCATGAAGGGAAGATGAGGGCCTTCATTTTCACTGCTCTTCAGTTAGACAGGTGAATGCTGTGCCCTTCGCAGCCAGCATCACTAAGAATGGAAAGAGTTTCTTCAGCTGCGCCAGGGAGAGAAGTCACTGGGAAAAGGTAAGTTCCTTTTAGGGAACAGACACTCTGTAAAAAATTCCTGTAGGGAAAAAATAGCCAGTTCTCAACATGAAAAATAAATTAATAGTTGAGTGTTTTGCGCTTGCATTACTGTACTAAAGTGCTGTTCTTGAGCTGTAGCTGAAGTGCACTGATACCAAACTCCCGCGGAGCTCAAAGCCTTTGGCTCATTCTGGTTGTCTCTAAGAGGTGGATAAACAGTGGCCAAATGTGCTACTGGGAAGCAAACCTGGTGCACCTGAAGTACAGAGAATAGGGATGCTTTGGACAGGCTTTCTTCAATGTTCTCAGTAACATAGTGCTCCAGGGAAAAGGTTCTTTTAATCGAGCCAAACGCTACCAAACGAGGAAGAGGAAGCAGCTCTGATAGGGTCTTGCATACTCAGCGCTCAGGTTAGGTTGGAAGGAGGGCTTGTAGCCTGCTCTCCATCCCTCCAAGTCTGATGGACAGCATAGACACAGCCTCTGTGAAGGACAGTCCATGCTCAGACCCACTCTAACCCAGAAAAGAACGTCCTCAGTTTGTCCTTCACATTGATCTGGAGGTACCCAGCCAGGCTGGCATTTGCCAGATGTCTGTGGTGGGAAAGGCACCATAAAAAATTCTGTAAAAAGGAAGCCCCCTCTAAAATCTATCTGGAGAATGCACGGTGGTTAGAAACCCTTGTTTTGTGGCTGCAGGATGTGGCTACACCTTATCTGCCATGTGTTCTGTCTTGGTTTATTTCGGGGTGGTCGGAAATGAAATTGCAGTGCAGAGGTAGGTGGAACATTTGTATTAAACTGTTGTTAAAAAAAAAGAAAAGAAAAAAGAAAAAGAAATTGGAAGGGTTTGAACTATTAGAATAAGACTCTGGGAAAATGGAAGGGAAAGGAAGACTCTGGGAAAAAGGTCCTGTTTATTGTAACCTATCATTGTGAGGAGCCACCATCTGACAGTGAAAGTAGCAGAACTGAGCTGGAAGCAGCCTGATACATTCCAGTCAATTCATCAGAAGGATTTCCCGTCCGAATATGCAGATGTGTGCACAATTATTTTACGTTTCGTCACAAACACAGGCCGTACCTCCGCACACTTAAATAAATCTTGGTGCTGTCCTGTTTGAAGGGCTTTTTGGGTTCAGCCTGGCTGCCTGCATCCTGCAGAGTTTTGTTCAGAATAGTCCTTGCAAACAGCCCATCTCCTCTTCCCTTTCCGCTTCCCCTTCCTCCTCCTCCCATCCCACCGCAATCACTGCTGCACAGACCCATCCTTCACTCTCACAAAACTGATTTCTGTTTATGGAGCAGCTGGCAGCAGTAGCGCTCAAGCACTGAGCGATGACTAAGAAACAAGCCCACTTTTCCCTTAGCTGTCAGGAGCTTTTAGAAATAACACCCTCCTCTGAGGAAGTCAGAATAGCAACAGGAAAATAAGTAAAACCTATTATAAAACAGTTGTCCAAGAACTTAGGCACGGCGCGGGGTAGAGATCAATATGCTGTGAAGGTTAAATCTATTTTCACACTGTGTTCTATTTCACAGTTTAATGGCGTTTTAATGTGTCTGTCACTGAGCCTCCTTCATGTTATGCAGGTAGAGCCTTTACAAAGAAGAAATAACGTTGGCTTTACAAGCTTCACAGTAACATCTTATTTACCAGCTGAGATCTGATGCTTTCCTCTCTGGAGATATGCCAGGCTTTGACTATTTTATTTTATTTTGTTTTTTAGAAGGCATAATGTGGTGTTGCGTTTACAGTAATTTTTAGATATCTTTTTGGGAAAGCCTGTAGGGATCTGAACAGCAGGAATGTGTGTTTGTGTGTGCATAGAAGGGATGGAAATACCCGCTGGCTGTTTGTAGAGGATGAATATGTGGAGAATGTTTAAAACTCCCAAGATTGAGTTTGCATCTAACCCAAAATAGTGTATTCAAAAGCCATTGCTTGGACTGGGCTGATGCGGGGGCATTGAAGAGGGCTTGAGGCAGAGCATCAAGGATGATGCCAGCAATCCAAGGGAGTGAGCACCACTGAAAGAAAAGCTGCTAAGAGAGGGTAGGGAGAGCCCTGATTTCAGACAGGAGCAGGGCAGGGGATGAAAAGAGGAGGAAGAAAGGGATCATCCACAGGAACTTGCTTCCAGCTTGCTGTGTTGTGGTATAATTGCTGTGTGAGCCAGCAGAGGCGAGGAAGGGTGACCTGTCCGAACCTGCGGCTGTTTTGCATGGCCTCTCTCCCTCTCCAGCAGCTCCCTGCCCAGACAGCAAGTGCTCTGCTTTGCAGCCGAGATCCTTCCTACCTCTCTGCTTGCTCCCGTAGTGCCTCTTTATCCTCCTCTTCCCTTGCCTCCCAGCCTCAACCTCCCAGGAGACAGAGGCAGCAGGAAGAGCATGCACCCGAACAGATATAATATTATATGTCTTTTTCGGAGCAACCTGCTGAAAGCCTTGAGCTGCCCCTCCACGGGCTGCTTTCCCAGAGCAGCGTGCCTGCGCTCGGCGGGTCCGTGGAGGGCTGCGCTTGCCGCAGTGTGAGTTTTTAGACTTGCAGAGCGCTGACTTGGCTTAACCTGCAGCTCCCCGTGCAGCAGAAATGCCTGCAATGTGTTTCTTGGCTTTGCTGTTGCGCACTCCCAGTTCATCCCTGCCCCCCTTCCGCTTTGCATTGCAGGAACAACAATCTGTGGAGCGGGACAGGCCCTCTGTTGCAGGGCCAAAACAAACGCTCCGCTAGCGTATTTTCCATCCTTCCCAAGGTAAAACGCCAACTAAGAGCAGCCGACCCCCTGGCACGAGTCTGTTGTCTGGAAACCCAGCGACTGACTTCACGGGGCAAGACTTTGTCTTGTCTGACACTGCTGAGAAATTTGTGCCCTTTGGAGGTGTGGAATGCACGTGCTTGGGGAGGGAGTGGGATGGCTTGCGCTGGGGTGCCCTTGCCTGCAAGGGTGCCTTGCAAGGGTGCAAGGGTGCCTCTCCCACCACCTCCCTGCAAAGTCGCAGCTGGGTGTGTTACGTCAACTAGCCTGGTCACCAAGGTGCTGGAATTCCAGCTGTGACATTATGGCCATTGCTTCCTGAGCAATTTAGTTGCCTTTTCCAAGCAGATAAAAACCTCTGAGAAGGTGCAGAGCTGGACTCGGAGATTTCATGGGAGCTTGAGGAACAGGCAAGAGAGATTTGGTCAATTTTTCCACCACAGTTTTACAAATGCAAGATATCCAAGCTTCAATCCAGGAAGGTTCTCGTCCAATGCTCTTTGTGCCCAGTTTGTAACATGTTCAGACCTGGCCAAGCATAAAATTGTTAGAAAAATAATTTCTGCTTCAAACCAGAACCTGGGGCTTCTATCCTATGTCTTTATTCCTTTTTTATTTTATTTATTTTATTATTTTTTTTCCTCCTAAGGTAACTTAACTTGACCCAATCACTAAACCTTTTCAGCTCACTTAATTTTCTTTTTAAGGGCTATTTCTCCTACTTCAACCAGTGGAGCAAATCCATGAATATTTGCATTCCAAATTTAAGCGCATGGTTTGACTAACATTAAGAGAAGTGAGGCCACCTTTCTGAAAATAGAACTGGGCACCTGTTCTGCCCTACACTCAAACCTCCTTAATCCTAGAGTCATAGATTAAATTGAAAATTTGAGAAAGCTGCCCGGTTTGATGGCTTTGAAGTTTAATGACAGCTTTCAAGAGAAAATCTTTAATGCCTTTGGCAATCTATGGCCATATACCTTATATTTGGAATAGGAATTTTGGAAAAGTGACAAAAGCATGGCTAAAATATAAATGCTTCATTATTATACACTCTCTTGCTTTCCTGGTGTACAGATGAAACTTTGAGAAAAATAAGAAGTTTGTTCTTTGTCTTGTGCAAAAGAAACATTTGAAAAAGTGATTAATACAATGTTATTGCTTGTTTAAAATCTCTGCTTTTCTTTTAATTTCCTCCCAAAATATTAAAGCACCCAAATCACAGATCAGCGGAAAATGAGACAAGACATTAAGAGACAAGATGATACCCACAATGATAAAACTTTTAAAAATTAGTCAGTTCTCAGGGAGATGCCAGTTGGATGCTATTTCTTATCCATTTGTAGAAGGCAGTGGATGATCTTCTAGAAGGAAATATTTCATGTAGCCAGGAAATGGAAGAGTTTTGCATCTTTTGCAGAGACAAATCCAACATTTCCCTGGGTTTTCCTCTGCAGCTGGGTGCAATCTGCTTTCTTCTGCTGTAAGTTTTCGAGTTCTTGCTGCAGCTGATCTGCTAGATCATTTTAGCAGCAAAGGACAGTGGCAGGAATAGAATATAAAGGCCCTGAACATCTCCATGGAAAGAAAGGGGACTAGGTGCTCACAGGTAAAAAGACAAGAGAATTACTGGGCATCAGCCAGGGCAAAGGTTTGTGTTACTGTCTAGAGAGAGAACAATTAAATTTTGCTAGTAAAGTCTATAGGAATGAATAAGCCTCAGAATACAATTTGCAGTTTTCTCTCACACTTTCTGTTCATGAAGTTTGGCAAATATTATTGGGAACTGTTTCAAATGTTCATTTGCAAATGCTGGCTGATGCCATAGGGATAACGTGTCCCATTGAGTTGTTCCTCAGAGGTTGCTGAGAGGATGTAGCTCTGGCTTCTGAGGTGATGAAGTCTTTTGGAAGCTCATAACCGCTTTGGCTTGGATCTCATATCCTTTCCAGTCGACTGTTGCCTAACAAGCTTTTCAGCTTCTTGACAAGGTGAGCATATTTTTTAAGTCAGGTTTCTGGTACTAATATTCATCTTATATCTGCCGTATTTTCTAAGCCCCTTGTTTCCTCATTTCACAGAAAAAGCCATCCCTGCAATATTAACAATTCAAAAGTACCAAAGAAGCATCCATCCCAGTGAAGCAATGCAAATGAATTTAAATATCTACGACCAAACGTTGCTGAAAAGCCTTATCCGGGTTTAGTATTTTGTGAAGTCTAGTAGACGCCAAACATCACTGTGAAAACTCCTTTCTCACTACTGGCACGTTGTTTCCTTTTAAGACATCCTGGTGACGTGGATGCAGTGGTGACATATATGCACTGCTACTAGAAGTTATCTCAGTGTGTTTACAGCTGTAGAAACCATCTTTGCATCATCCATGTAGTTTAATGCTTTGTCAGTATTGCCTCTGCATTTTTTTCAGTCAAAGATCTGCAGATTTTTGCTATCATTTACAGACACGGAGCAAATCAGTTCATAACCTGATAGTAAGTACTGTGCTGAAAATACAGATTTAAATACTGTTCTGAAACTCCAAGACCTTTTCCCTTTCCAGAATGGAAAACAGAAAACTGTTAGTTTGAACTTCTGATTACATTTCTTAGGTTTTACTTTTATCTCCAGTTATATTTCATTGGAAGACTTCTGAAAATATTTTGTAACAATGCAATTGTTATGGTAATAACTCAGCCCAAGATAGTGTAGAAAAAAATGTTTCAACAATTATCCTACCTACCTACCTGAACCTTCTCTTAGAAACAGTATTAGAGTTTTTTAATAGCATTCTACTCCCACTAATGCCAAAGAGAGTTTTAATATTGCCTTTAAGGGAGCAATATTTAATCCCTTAATTCTCGTGATTGTAGAGAGAAATAGTTTGGTGGTTGAAGGGATCTTGGACTGAACCTTTGCTGTTGCAAATGAGCTGAGTTCTATTTAACCTGAACTGAGCTGATTCCAGTTTGCACCATTTTAGGGTCTTGTCCTCTGCTTACAAAATCCTAAGTATCTCTGCTTGGGTGCCATCATGTAGCAATGGAAAAAAAAAAAAAATACAACTGCTTATAGGGAAATTGCTCTACTCTGCTTCAGGCAATGCACGGCCTGAAACACAACAGCCATGGCCCTGACACAATGCCGAGGGGCAGCTAGGAGCTATCAGAACTGCAATAACGAGTCTGTGCGTTTTTGAGTGCTTGTTGCATTCTGTTCTCCCAGGTTGTGGTTTCCTTTTCATGGCCCTGTGGAGCATAGACATCTCATCCACAGATTTTCTTGGACTATATATATATATATATATANAATAACAGAGCAAAGTTTCAAAGTCAGAAAACTGTATAAGAATCTTAGGAAAGGGGAGATAGTTTGGAACATGAAGACTGTTCTGACCCATTGAATGCTCTTGAGCAACTCTCCTTTCTCCTCTGGAAGGTCTGTACTGCTTCTTTTCCAAAAATTTGCTAAAGTCCTTCCAATCTTCTCTACATGCCAATTCCACTCATAGATAGTGCTTAAAATAGAGTACAGTCCGGTGCCATAGCCGTGATACCATATTTTAAGCAGATTGTGGGTCTTTTTCTTCCACTCAGAGACCCCTGAATCATTACCAGTGAAGATGAGTATTCCAGTATAAATTTAGTGAGAATGGGCCCTTCATCTTGAAATGTTTAATATTTTCTTTTGAAACCAGGTACATACTATTTATCTTTAACTATAAAGAAATGCCTACCTTTCTTTCAACATTTTCAAGAATGAGTAATTTTTCACAGCTGCTAAATTTATGAACTGGGCAGGGCAAATGCACACACCATATAGCCTAAAATATATACCCTAAACTATAGCCTTAGCACTATATAGCCTAAAAATGAGCTGACTTTAAAATGATTTTGTTCCTTAACAAATTGGCCACATGCATTCCCAGCAGGATTGCTGGAAAGAAAGTGTCCAGTGTATTCTTGCCGAGTGTAATCTGCATTTCTGATTAAGGTTATTTGCAAGTCCACTTATCTGACATGTGCATGGAGCAAATAAGGCAATGAGAAACCAGCAATCTGCGAAGGAACCTTTGTTTTGAAATTCCTTCTTTTCTCTTGCCCTCATTTAAACGTTGAGTGCCAGGAGCACAAAAGCTGCCTTGACAATAGTATCCACTGCCGCAGAAGCTTGTGGCACTTTTGGTTGCTCTGATTTGCTTTCCATCTCCAGACTCCTCTCCAGGGTGTTAAGCACACGGACACTGAGTGTTTGATCAGAAAAGGCTCAGAGCCCTTCCAAATCCTATTGATTTAAGTGGGATTTGGGGTAGTTCAGCACCTTGCAGAACTAGGTTCCCCATGGGCAACTTGGCATTCATTCCATTTCGTGGTACTTTCATCTTGGAGGCCTCCACACTTGTTTCAGAGTCAGCGTTGAAAAACAGCCGTGTTCAAGAATAGAGCTTCCTAAATTATTCACTTGTGAGATTTTGAATCTTTGGTATCTCTTATTTCTTTCTTTGAAGAAGGGCTGGTTTTTGGAACTTTTAAAACAGCTTTTAACTTTGGTGTTTTTTTCTGCTTGCCTGACACATGTTTTGCAAATACCCTGTGACTTCACCTAACCTGAACCTCCCTTACAAGCAGAGCTTCTTTCACCCCACATTGCTCAGTATGCTGAATTTAGCCCCGATGCTTTCTAATAAGGTAGGATGTTCTTAATGAAGCCTAGGCTGGATAAGAAAGATGTCTGTTCTCACCCACTGACTAGGGAAATCCCACTTGGATTTGGGAAGTGCTGAGGTATGGGGAGAAAATAGAGTGGAAGCCAGATTCCCCAAGGATGGGGTATCAAGGGCAGTGCCCCACCTCCCTAGGGCTCTGATAACTCCTTTATGAGTTTGCCAGAAAACAGAAACATTGGAAAACAGTTTCCAATCGCCTCTTTGGATTTTCAATGTGTTACCATACAGGAAAATTCTCTTTTAACACCACATTTCTTGGTTTTGCCTAAGGAAACTGAGCCTGGGTGTTCTTTTCTTATTTATTATTATTTTTTTTTAATACCAGTATGAAACCAGAGGTAAATTTTACTGTTTCTTTTAAGGTTGACATTTCCAGAGCTGATAGAGAGGAAGCCTTGAAGGTGCATTGGCAGAGGAGCACTTTGACATACCGCAACCTCCCTAGGCATCCTTAAAGGACTAATCTGTTGGATTTAGAGGAGAGCACATTTTGGAGGTTGGTTTTTGATCCTGAGACTTCTGCTGCGGCTGTCAGTAAAGGCACAACCTGCAACATTAGATCACAGTTTCAGCCCACAGAGCTTCTCTCATATGACAAATTTTTCTAAAAACCCGCTACTCCCTTCTTCTCAAGTACACATTCTCACATGGCATATCCCCAGTGCTCAGAAGTGGTGGCAGTCTACTCTAAATCATAGATTACTTTTGAAAAAAAGCAGAAGAATTTAAAGCTTTGTGGAGCTTTTTCTCATTGCTGAACTTTCAGCAGTCCCTTCTCTGTTTTTCAAGAGTTCTCCAGTCTTCTTATACTAAGATTTTCATACTCTTTCTTGCTTTTAGAAGCCATGGATTAAAAAAAAAAAAAAAAAAAAGTTGTAATATCATAAGACTTGCAATATATAACCACAAGACTTGGCAATGCTTCATTTTCCTTCAAATTTAGCCTCTTTTCTTATGTAGGTTTCCTCAGATCTCTGTTTCACTTGAGAAAGTCGCCTGTAGTGTTGTTTTTGCTGGGCATGATACAAAATAGGAACAAAAATGAGAAAGAAGCAGTTCTCCAAATGGGCCGTGAAGAGGAAGAAGTCCTCACCTCTGTCTATCACTGAGTCAGGTAAGGCTGGATGGAGGAGCTTGCTCTTGTGACCAGATGGAAAGACGAGGATGTGGAAATGCTCTGAGAGGTTTCATGGGCAAAGGGTGATCTTTGCCCTGTTCAGAGTCTTTTGTCTGTTCACCATTGCGTTTCCCTGCCAATCTTCCTGTGGCCACAGGTTTCCCACCCAGGTGGCCTTTGTGCTTTTCAGGCTATGCCCTTCGTTTCTGGTACCTCTGGCTGCTGACACTACAATTCGCAGAAGCAGCCAATGCACAAGATCAGAAAACAATCCATTTCAGTTGTTTCTCACTTCCCATCTCTTTCCCTGGGTTGGAAATCAGCTGGATCTCCTCCCTGGTTTGATTTATAGGCCAGAAGACAAGGACACAGTTGGGGGCTGCACTGTGCAACAGATAGAAGGGAGATGTTTTTAGCAGCTATGTCACCAAAACCAGATCTCTATGAGAGAGTGATGATACGAACCCCCAAGGGTGCATGCAAAGAAAAAGAGCAGAGGCAAAACTTACTTTTTTGCTAGCCACAGAGGAATAAAAGTGTTATGGCCACACAGACACGCCACAGATAATTCCAGATTGTGATAAGCAGTTTTTATTTTAAGTGTACTCTTCAAATAGCAGCGTATAAAATGAGAATTTCCTGCTTCTCTTAGTCCTTGCACAGGCCCAAACCAAGGTCAAAGACATCCTGTCTATGACCCTTGGGCTAGGAAGATCAGACCCAAGTGAGTTGTACTGTGCAAGAAGAGTGACAACATACCTACCTCACCCATCAGAGGTTGTGAAAATGAATGCATGTCGGCAAAGTGCTTTGAGATCCTCAGATTGGAAGAGGTCAGCAGAGCATCGCCATCTCCTTCAGAAGCTCCAACACCAAGGGGAAAAATAAATCACACAAAGCTTAAATAGGAAACCGCAGCTGCTGTCAGATTAAA
Organism: Nothocercus julius; assembly: GCA_013398735.1. Lineage (NCBI taxonomy): Eukaryota > Metazoa > Chordata > Aves > Tinamiformes > Tinamidae > Nothocercus > Nothocercus julius. Next base: position 817,920 of record VZSV01000026.1, on the reverse strand, counting down.
TCTGTTACAAGTGCATTCCACTGCCTCACTGAACAGTGTTTTATTTCACACCTCAAAATGTGAGCCCCTGTGCCATGGACTTGCTCCTTTTTCCCTATTCCCCCTAGATGACTTAACAAGCTGAAAGTGCAGCTGGAAATTAATGCTTCCTGTCTTTTTAAATAATGTGACATTGAAATCCCAGTATTTAATGTGTTGGCATTTAACATGCCACAATATTTCAGTTACTTTGCACTGGTTGGGGTGCAGAAGTGTTATTACAGCTGTTCTGAAATTCTGACAAAGAGGTGCATTTCGTTCTTTTTTTTTCTTCCCCCCCTCCACTATGTCCCACCATAATTGCTTTTTGCCGCATCTCTGAACCGTAACCATGGCGATCCGCCACATTCATCAGAGGACCCTCTTGTTGTTTTGCTTGTGTGAATGTAAGAAAAAAAAAAAGAAAGAAAGAAAAAGGGAGCTTAAAATATTTGCAGAACTTTCCAAGAAGACAGCCTTTTGCTCTTATATTCATTTATATTTTTCCTAATCCTGATCACAGAAGCAGCATTGGAGAAGTGGCCTGGTCAAGAACACCAAAGATTTGTTCATAGCCTAAAAAAAGGGAGAGGAGGAGTCTGGTTTTGAAGGTGTTGCTTTTCATGGGAAAAAGAAGAGTTACATAACCAGAACTCTTAAGCCATCCCCTCCTAAAAGGAGGAATTGTTATGTGCAGAAGGGGCAGCAAAGGTTGACCCTTTTCCATTTCTGTCTGATGACAAACTGGTCTTTGTTTGGAGAAGGAGCTAGTGGGGCATATCATTACCATGTTAAAGTTGTGCTATTTCTGACTGAAGAAGGAGGAACTGCCTTGCTTTGAATGCATATTTGGAGATGTCCTTTCTCAGGCTACTGGGTAGGATGTCTATTGTACACTGCCATGGCTGGCCTGGAAGGAGAGATGTTCAAACCACTGGCTATGGTGGGGCAGATGAGACACAAAGCGGAGAAGAAACCTTTTTGTTTCAAGATGTCTTTCATGTCTGGCACCTCTCTGCTCAGCTCTTTTGCTTCTCAAGTTAGGTGGGAGGCTGTCACAGTGAGGGTTTGGGTCATTTCATCTTTTCTCAGCCTGCTCATGTCCTGGGGCTGCTTAGAAATGATGTTGGGGAAGCTCTTCAGTGTTTAGTGAAGTGGGCAAAGCCCCGCGGAGGTAGCCGGTTTCAATCTGTCAGCCACTGAGAGTGGATTTTCCAGGACACGAGGAAGGAGAACTTAGCAGTGGTTCTTAGAGGTTCTTCGGGATCCCATAGCATGGACCATGGGCACTGCATGATTTCCACTGTGTAGCTTCCAAGGTAAGATGACTGGTGACCAGGGTCTTATGCTCTGTAAAGCCTGTCAGCTTGTCCCTGAGGAAGCCCTCCATGCCGGATCCTGCTGGGCAATCTGAAGAGATTCCCCAAATGTCCTTGCTGTGGCAATCAACTGTGGTGCCAATGCCCAATTGTCTTGCAAAACTGTAGCTCTTGACAAAAATCCTCACCTGAGTGAATAATGGAGAGGCCCAAGGCTGTGAGATATTAAAGGGATTATGCTCTGCTGTGCTTTCTACAGCTTTCAGCACAACGTTGTGCTCTTTGGGTCTGGAGTGCAGCTACAGCCAGGTGCTAAAAGAATTCAGCCCAAAGTCCGGTTTGAAACCGCTTTGCCCAGAGTCCTCTGCTACAACAGCTGAGGAAGCTCATCAGCACTGACTGTGGAGCTGCAGGAGTTAGAGGATCTTCTGCTCTTCATCATTTGCTCTTCCCCCAGCCAGCCACACATCATCCCTCCCTCCACCTTCCGTGGGGGATCAGAGCCTCCTTGCACGCTTCCAAGGCTGGTCCATGGTCCAGGATGTCGGCACACACCTAGCCGGGGCTGGTGGTTTCAGGCACTGTGCTGGACCTCGCGCTGTGCCAGCAAAGGAGGGGACGCTTGTCCCCTCCTGCCGTTCCCACTGGGAGAGCAGAAACCCCACGAGGAGGTTCCTCAGGCAAAGCTGCTTGCTGAAGTGCCTCTGTGTAGGCATTTACTGGCGAGGCAGAGCCACCAGAACATTGCTCAGTGACCTGAGAAGTATTTGGTTGGAAAATGTCCGGTTCTGTTCTCGTCTGGAAGCCATGTGATCCGTCCCCAAAGATACAACATAGCAGAGGCCCTGGGGCACTCCCGTGGGGGACAATGGATACGCTGGATTCGGTAGAGCAAAGTAGGTTGTCTACAAGTCAAAAAGTCTGAGAGACCCGTTTCTAGGTGGGATTGTCAATATAGAATAACATAGCAAAGAGCACTCAAGGCTAAATGTTATCAGTGATTATTTTTAACATTATTTTTACTGCTTCTGATGTGTTCTTATATCTGTCTTGTTGATGTTTATTTTTCCGTTTGTGATAAGGGTCATATGTCATGTCTCTGTTGCAGCAGGTGCTGTACAATCATGGGCTGTCCATCCCCTGAACAGTTCATGTTCTTTTGCCTTGAATGGGCATGGAAGTCACTAAATCACACAAGCTTTTCAACAAGAGTTTCTTTAGAGGAGGTAGGATTGCTTTTTTTTTTTTTTTTTTTTTTTTTTTTTTTTTTTTTTTTCCAGAAAGCAACGAAGGGGTAAGAACCTCTTTGTGGGAAACAAAGCAGGACTTTAAAAGTCCAATAATGTTTCAGAATACTTTCTGTAACCAAAATCCTCAGCTATTCATAATTAGCGACAGCTTAACATTGAATGATTAGGATATTTGGTATAGTGAAGCGTATCTGAACGTGGATGCTTTTCTTGGTTTGTGCTCCCCTTTCCCACACGTGGGAAATGTTCTTCCTCCACATCCCCTAAAAACCTGGAACCTAGATGGCAATTGCCTTTAGCTGTCACCTTGAAATATCTTTCAGACTTTCAGCAAATAGACTTCCAAAATACTTAAATTCTACGCTAAATCCAAAATAAGTGTCTGTTGTGTATGCTGTTTTTATGCAACCAGAGGACAAAGGTAGATCCTTGTTAATGAGGAGGACGTACATTAAATTTTATTCCAGGCATATTTGATTAGGGCTTCGCTAAATGCTTGTGTACAAATGTGGAAAAATATTAGTGAAAAATTTTATGCAAGGCTACTCATGCTAAATAAACTGAAAAAGGGAAACAGAAATTTTCACTAAGGAGCTGTCTTATCTTTTCAGCAAGAGAAGCAACACAGTGGAGGGAAGTGTGTAAAATCCCACTGGGAAAAAAGAAGAGCCCATGAGGCTGAAGGAGCTCTGGGAGTGCAACATTATTTCATCCTACGCAGAGGACAGCACTATCAACTGGGCTCTGGAGTTGTCAGAGGGAGGAACCAATTATGACAGAGTTTTTCCAGACTTTCCAGTCTCCTGTGGATGAAAAAAAATCATAAAAAGACTCTCTAGCGATGTCTGTAAGTGGTATCGGGAAGGTGTCCTTTCCATATTGCCAGTCTCCGAGTGACTTGCTCCGGTGTGAGGCAGGTTCTGAGCTATGAATGATTTTTTTCACTACGTGTTTTGTTTGTTGTGGCTGAACACAAAATGGGGCTCTGTGGGGCAGTTCAAAGGAGCTGCCATAGGAGGAGGAAGCTGCTTGAGGTTTCCTCGGGGCAACATATCAGCGCTTTGCGTGATGAGCACCACAAACTGTACTCCCATGTAGGGCAAGTGCAACTCAAAGCAGAGAATTAAATATTTTTAATTAAAACCTACATCTGCAAGCCACTCATTGGAAGCCAGGATTTGGCTGCTAAATTATGCTGACACACTGGGATCACCAGCGTCAGCAAAGCTACTCCCAGAGTGCCAGAGTGGCAGCCAGCAGATCTTGCTGGTTAATATTTAAAAAGCTGCTGGCGCCGGGTGGAAACCATTTTGTGAAATACTCCATCAAGGCTGATTGTTTCTGCTTCCCACTGGTGTTGCACGTGGGTAACTTAGCTGTCATTTCCGTGAGTCAGATCAGGTCTTTGCATCCAGCCTGGATGCAACCCGGTGGGTGGATTCCAAGATGGCTTTAAGCTCTTTCAGTACATCGGTCATTGAGTTTGGTATCATGCCAGGAACGTGCCATGAGCTCAAATTAGACCACCCCCAGACTTCTAAATTACTCTGACTGCTCTTTCAGTGGCTTTGGATAATATTCTCAGACCAATATTTCCACCTTCTTTTCTCTGAAGACACTGTGGGGCTGGAAAGATGAACCAAGAGAGGGTTTAGCTCCTTTTCTCATATTGCAGAATAACTCAGCTCATTTCATACCTTTCTAAAGCAGCTCTACATGCAGGGAGCAGCTGAGATGTAGTTAATTACATTCCCCTACACTCTTCCACGTACATTCTGGGCTGAGAGAAAAACGGAGCCTTCTAGTAATGATTTCAAATCCGGAACTGTAGCATGGCACATTTATACCTAGTTAATATGTTGTAGCTATAATCCTCATTTAGCAACCCCCTACCTTGTCTTTACAGCTTATTCTATTTTTTACCCAAATTGAGCTAATAGTATGTCTTTCATTAAAATCAAAGATGTTGCATCTGAACATCTTTTAGCAGTAAAAGAATAATGCCAAGAGGCAGATTAAAAAAGAGGTGCTAAAAATGTTGCGGAAGGGCTTTTTGAAAAAGAAAGATTAGAGTTCCTAAATTCCAGATTTGGCATTTAAGTTGATATGCACTTATGGAGAGAAACAGGGGTACTTAGAGACAACTGAGAATTCACAAACGTCAAACCTGAAGATCTCCATAAGACAGAAGCTTGTCCCCTTGTGGATATTCCCAATCAGTTGGGAAGCATGACTTAATCAGTTGAGACGGTCCAAGCAAATAGGGTTATCTTGCATCTCGCTCTAAAAGTGGCCAGATTAATACTTAATTCTGCTCCACGATAAGCAAAGTCTGGAGCAGCCGGCCTGCCTTGGAGAAGCGCTGCTGTCAGTGCCGCAGAGCCGTCAACGAAACGCGAGCGGTCGGGTTCACTTTTGCTTAAAATCAATTTCATTTGCTCTAAAGCAACCTCATTGTGTTTGCGTTTTTGGTAATGGTTGGGAATAATTAATTCTCCTTCATTTAACAGGTCTCTCACTTTCTCCTGACTTGAAAGAGCCCTCCCTTCCCCCCCCAAATTATGTTAAAAAAATGACTTTGACAACGAATTAACTAGAGATTTAAAACTAGTTGTCAGTGGCCCTTTAAGTGAAATCCTTTTTCCACTTATAGCACAGACGCTTGAAAGAAGAGGCTGCTGTTCCTGGGCGAGCGCGGAGGAAGATTGAGTTGTGCGTGGGAGGACAGAACAGGAGAATCCTCCTCTTACTTGGGCCAATCCTCCAGCTAAATTAGTAAGTATTCTTGGAAAGTACATGGTAGGAAAAACTAAAAAGTTAATCTCCTAAGCATAGCCTAATGATGGGATTGATTTAACAAAAATAATAATAATAACTATATTGCAAATGTTGGCTAATTTCTTCACCATTCAGATTGGGTTTCAGATTTCTAGGTAAACAGGAGATAGCATTTTGTCACTCTGTTTCCAAACTGGATAAATCACCCAATCTACAAGCCATAACAAATCCTTCTTTTGTTCCAGCCCTTTCTGAAGTTATTTTTCCTCCAGAGAGAGAGAATTGCAGCCCAAATTTGATTCAGAAGGGTCCAGGATATTCAAGCCTTCAAAGGTCATTCAGACACAAACTAAGATAGACCATCTAGGAAGCATGTGGGGACTGGGTTCAAAATGAAATCTAAGTAGTACAAATACCCAGAAGAATTTTCTTTCCATTTTCCATTTTGCTCCATCACTCATATATTGTACTATTGAGTTATCTAAAGAAATAAAGCATGTTTATGTTATTTAGGTATATTCAACAAACTCTAACCTGCTCCCAAGGGGCCATCCATCAGCTGCAGCCTCCATTTAAGCCAGGAATTCATGGACTTGTAAGAATATCCATGGACCTCTCTGCATTCTTTTCCTAGCAAAGTTTAAGTGATAACTCAAAGAAAGGCCAAAAACAGAACTAAGCAAACCCCAGAACGCTTCCAGAATCTAAAAAGGGGGAAACAAAAAATCTTTCTTGCTCTACAGAAGTGAGTATAGAAAGTACCCTGATGCATAAGATTAGTACAATGCAAATAAACAGTGGTCCAATCTCCTTTTGATCCATTGGGAATATTCTGACATACAAGTTTCATGTCTCCTTGACAATGCAATTCCTTCCAAAAGCTTATCAAATTCCAGTTCAGATTCCTTAGTACAACTGCCTGACATTAAAAAATGATTAGAGAGTTTCATTGCTCAAGATAATCAGCCTTCTCACTTTAATTTCCATGCTTATCTATGGCCCATCTATAATCAACTAATTCAGTGCCAATAGAGTCCTTCAGCTCAAATAATCTTCTCTTTCTTTACTCTTTCCTTTGTCCCAACCTCCTGAACCCTGAATATATTGGGAAAGAGTCCTTATACCTTTAATTTTTTCTTATCAAGAAAAATCCTCTTAATCTCTGTTTAATGGTTGCATACTTTTTAGTATTCGCTGTATTTATTCCTACTTTTCTTGTTCTTAAATACAGGTACAGTACCAGACGAAGCATCTGTTTCTACTTTTATTCCACTTTTTTTTTTTTTGTATGTTTTTAAACCAGTGTTCTGAATACTGATGCCATTACTTTTGCCCTTACTAAAAGCACTTCTCCTAGTGCATTCTAACCTTTCATGCTGCTTCTTAGCACCAGCAAGCTCTTGCCATTCTTCAGATGGCCAGTAACCCAGATTGTTTCTTTCCTCTTTGGAACTTAATTGATTACTCTTTTCAGGACTTGGATATTACTTTTTCCAGGACATGGAGAATCTTTGGGAGAGTAGAGCTGTGATGTTTCCATACTGATGGAGTTTGATTTCCCAGCCCTTGTCCAGTTGATGACATCTTGTGATTCCATTTCTTCTCAGTAGTTCTCCAACCATTTTTAGCATGACGTGTGCTCGTAGCAAATGAAAGGGTTTCTGTGCCTGCATGGGGCTGCTAAGGTGAGGAGAAGTCATAAATCCTCTGAACTCAATGTCTGCCGCATATCAGGGACTAGAGTCAATAGCCCAGATGGTCTCCTCTTACTCTATGTTTCTAACTTGGTACCAAATTTGGAAATGGGTTTTTCCAACACTGAACATGAGCATTAGTTGTGCTCTGAATATCTTCTGCTACTGAGCTATGCAAAATTACAGGTCATTTTATCTCACCTATCAAATCTCTTAAGGGCCACAAAACCAGGCAAAGCAAATTGTCGGGTCGGGGTGAGCTGTGTATGCTGCCTTGGCACCTCTTGTGCTTCTTGTGCACCACCAGCTTAGACCAGCAGGAACTGCTCCGAGTTATCATTCACTTTTGAATCAAAGATCATGTTTTCACAGGAAGAATACAATTATAAATAGTTTATAAAGAGATAATAAATTATTAATGGAGAAGAATGCTCAACTAATGCATAACATGTTATAGATTATTAAAAGCACATCACTTCTGGTAGTATGGATAAACGTAAGCCTGGCCAATAATCACATTATTGAACAATCTATAACAATTGATTTACCCATTATTAATTTATCTATTAATCTCTTATTAAACTATTGTTCATTATTTATGCTCTTACCCCTGACAGAAAGTGTATCTGCAGTGATTTCTTTCTGAGCAATCACATAGCAAAGCCATTTTTGTAGATTCTGAGTTTTTGAGTTTGTTGAAAATATAACAGAACAGCTGCTTTTTTTTCACTCTTTTTAAAAAATTAAAAACATATGACTAATTGATTTGTGTGGCTTCCAGGGGTTGTATTCCCCCTGCCACTGCTATCAACTTCTTTTCTGTAAGCTAATCAAGCTAATGTGCAGACAAGGGAGTAAAGGAAAATAATTATGTTTATCTAGAACTTTGCAGGAAAAACTTGACTGCTTTTCAAATGATAATTGACAAGACTAGGGGAAACATGATCTATAAGTCAGTAAATTTGTAAGATGGATGGAATTTACAGTTCTGGAAGCTCAAGATACCTATCTGACCACAGCTCTTGGGATGACAGTGGGCAAGGATGAGGTAGGGTGAATATCAGGAAACATTTCCTGGCAACGAGGTCTGTTAGACTGTGGAATGATCTCCCCAGAGAAATGGCGGAAGTCCTGTCGCTAGAGTCAATTAAAGAGTAGTCTAGACAAACCCCGCAAGGATATTCTCCTAAGGATCAGCCTTGTAGATGGGGAGGGAAATGAAATGGGGGATGGAAAAATGACCTCATCAATCTCTGTCACCTCTAAAATACAGAGACTATGTTGATATTGGCTACCCCTCTGCAGAGAATGCCAATAAAGATGTTTATTGGAGGAATGGCTTTGTGCTACGGGTAGGAGGGAGTCAGCAAATATCAATGCAACTCCTAAGAACTTACTATAAGTCCCTATGGCAAGTCTTCTAGTCGCTACTTTTTGGCAAGGTCTGCGTAATTAGTTAAGCATATGTGAAAAAAACGTGAAAAATTCTTTAGTACTTTAATAATCCCCAAACAGTTAGTCATGCTTTGATTTCATCATCTGAGAGTGTAACAAGAAGAAGGAAGAAAAAAAAAAAAAGAAAAGAAATTGCAGTACGCTTAAAAATCTTGGAGTGTCCTATGCTGGAGACAGTCGTCTTGGCTCCATCCTCTGTTGCATTACTCTAGACTTAAAGCCTCAGCATCATCAGTAAAAGGGGCTCAGATGCACAAGGGTAATTGCATATGGCATTATTTTCTCTGATGTGACAGACCTCGGCCAAGTGCTCTGCACTGCTTTGTAGCTCCTGCTGATGCAAAGCAGCAGTCCTGGTGAGAGGGCTGGTCACTCAGGGACTTCACCCAGCGACAGAGAGTCCCTGACAGAGAAAGAGCTTTGATACCAACATCCCTGCCCTCTCCTACCTGGTTCTGGGCAGATGGGACCTAATTGACATAATGAATGATCCTGTCTGGCTGCTGGCTTAAATATGATCAAATTTAGAGCTGCTGTGGTTTATACAGGTGCTGGCAGCTCAAAGCCAGTTGGAAACCAAAGATGGCTTTAAAACATCTCAGAGATACACCAAATAAGTGCAGGTTTAGCTCAAAAACTAGCCATATGCCTCATACTAATTGATAAGGGTCTGTCAAGCTCTATCTGTGTGGGAGACTAGGGAGGAGATAATGGTGGCTTTTACCTTACTAAGACATGAATTATTTTTATCCTATGCAATAAGAGTGTGATATTGGATACCCAAGGCACAGCTTTAGATCCCATCCCATAGTCAGAATGTTATATTGGAAATTACACTTTAGTTAACAAGGCACAATACAACCCTCTCCTTTCTCTAAAAGCTAGACATTCCAGAAAACCAAACAGTGAAGGCTAAAAATGTTTCTCTTTTTCTCTCTAAATCTAATTTACCAATCTAAATTGCTTTTAACTGCTTGTTTTTTGTGTGTTTTTTTTTTTTCTTGGTATTTTATTTTATTTATTTTATTTTATTTTATTTTATTTTATTTTATTTTATTTTATTTTAATTTCTTGTATTGGTTTTCAAGAGAGTTCCACAAGTCATTAAAAATGAATGTGGGCCTTTAAATTTCTAAATACTGGTGGAGATCCCATTAGCTCCTGTGCTCCTGTCAGTGTCTTTTTGGGAACAGTGAAGCCGCAGATGTGGAGGAAATGCCCTGTCGGTAGATAACGCCTGAATGGCCTCTGACTCCCAGGTTAAACTGCTGTCTGGGCTGTGCAGGCCACTAACCTCGTTCCAAGGAAGGGATTGCTGCCAGCTCTCTGTCAGCGTGCCAGGGCATTGCGTCCAGCATGGGAACACAAAGATACAATATTTTTTTTAATGTCCTTTCCCTTCATGCCCCTCCGTGTTAGAAGAGATGGGGGAAACTGCATGACCCAGTGCTGAATCTCTGATTGGTTGTATTTTGATATCTGCCAGCTAAATCTGATTAATTTGTCTATGTTCCCAGGAAAGGAAATCTACTGTTTATTGCAGGGGCTATCAAAACCTGGGCATTTTAACTGATGCTTACAAAGGCATGTTATTATTTATTTTCTTTATTATGAAATAGCCACAAAGATTTTTACAAGCTGTTGAGTTATAGGTTAACTGGTGGTTTATTATCAAACTAATGCAAGGAGACTGGTAAAACAGAGTGAGTCTCTGAGCCTCTGGTGTAATAAGAGAAGGGACATGAAGAAAAAGATTTATGTAGCCTTGATTTGGTCCTGATGGCACTAAAGAGGGATGAGTGATTGGTGGTGGTGATGCGTCTGGGCAAACAACCAAAGCAGTTTGCTTGTGGACTGAGCAGCGCGTGAAGAAAGGTCCCCTCTGGCTGGCCCTGTTCTCAGATGTCCTCCCAGCTAGCCTGGTGCGGAGCAGTGCTTGGATGAAACATGTAACTAGAACGTGTCCTTAGCTACACTTGGATGTGCTTGTAGCTTCATTAACACCATCTTGAGCTGGTTTGCATTTGGAAGCAGAGACTGGGACTCTCTTTCCTCTTGGTCCATAATAAATTGTCGTGTTTCCTGCTGCTCTGGCCCCTTGGCCCCCGTAAGGTTCCTCCCCTCTGTCTGCCGTCCCAGCTGGGCACCTCCCTGTCCTTGCCGTCTTTGCACTCGCAATAATTTGCACTGTGAGTTTATGGATGAGAAATGGAGATTAAGTGGCTGGTGTCTAGTCATCCCCAAAGTCTGTGCAGAGCAAGGAGCTGAACTAGAGGAACTCAGGTCCTGAACTAACCCCCTGACCATCCTGACACCGCCATCCCCTGACCATCCCGCCATCTTCCTTCCTCTAACTGAGATGGAAAACAGAGGTCATGACCAGGCACGCTTTAAAGCGCAGCCTATAAGCATGAGTAGACATGGGACTGAACAGTTTCCAGACAGGATCTTCCTACCTAAAATATATCCGGCAGGTCGGTTGCAGAAAAGATTCCTCATTTCCCTCTGCATTATACTTAGGTTTTGCTGCCACTGCCAAATGCCTGTCCCAGATGTGCTTGCCTCTTTGTGGTGGGTGAAATGTCTCCTGGGAGGACACGATCGAGAAGGCTTTTATTAGAGTCATTTTTCCTGCACTTGGAGCTTCCCAAGCTTTCCGCAGCACGGACTGTCAGTGGGACACAACATGGTCTTGAAGGAACGCATGCAAACAGATAGGTTCTGTTTCTTAATATTTGCATGGGTAGAGTTTTCTGCTTTCAACAGAAAAGCTTCTAGCCATTATTTGGTTTACCATTTTATTGTATATTTAAAAAATTGGATTAAAAAATAAGTATTTTCCCATGTTTGTTGTGAATAAATTCTTAGAAAAACCTAGAAACAAATTGCAATCTGGTAGTAGGTATCAAAAATCTTAAGAGGGCAAGAGCAAATATTTTCCATCAGGTGGTAAAGGCCTATAGCTAGTCTCAACTTGAGTCATGTCGATATAGAATGTGGAAAATGGTGCTAAGACTACAAGTGCAGCAGGTGTAGGTGATACAGCCTCTATGAGGGAGCTGGAGGACAGGATAAGCAGAGATTGCTCTGGTTTGGGCATAAGTCATTGCACTGGGCTTAGACCCAGCATCATCTAAACTTCCTCCACATGTCCCTCCCTCACCAAAACTTCTCACACAGAAGTGCTCGAGTCCATGCTTAAAATGTATATATCCTTGGGAGACCACATCTGCTGGCAGTGACAGGAGCTCTACAAAAGCATCCTCTGCTTACTTTCGTCTCTTTCCTAATGGAATGGAAAATGGAGCATAAAAGTATTCTGCAGAAGGTTAAGTGCTCTTGTCTAAATGTGGTGGGTTTGGAGGAGTCAATGAAGCAAAGCCTGGGGGGCAGGTGGTGGGCAGGGGGGCCAGGCAGGGCTGGCGGCTGCCCCGGTTCTCTTGTTTGGCTGCAGATGTGTTATTACAATTAACTTGAAAGCGGGAATGCGACGGGTGAGCGGGAGGGAAGGCGAGGAAGCATTTTTATGGCAGGAGGTGAAGTCTACCCGCGGACAGTGATGGAGATGGCCCTCCGGGTCTCTCTAAGGTCATTTGTTTTTATGTGAGGCGAGAGGTGTAAAACCAGTGCGTGAAACCCAAACAGGAAGGGCCTGAATGGCACATGTGGAAGAGCTTAACGGACACATGCTTGACCTCGGTCCCACATTGTTGCTCATCCCTGAGCCGTCCTTGTAAATACAGGCTTTCCTGGATCACTGCTGTAGCAAGCTATGGCAGGAGCTGCTGGCCTTAAGCTGATAAGCACTGCAGTCTGAGTTTCTGCTAAGGCCTACGGAGAAACTTTTTGGGTGAATGGCTGGTATTAGGATATACGTGGAAGAAAAGCTCTTTAAAATTCCTGTGGATGGTGATACTAAAGATACCTGTAATTGTACTGTGGTGAGAGTCTGGTATGTTTAATAGCATTCCAGGCTAGAAGTGAAAGGAAGGAAAAGAAGAGGGGGAAAAATAAAAAAAGGACGTGATAATACTGAGAATAAAAGTTAATTAAAAAATAAAATCATGAGCAATGTGTCTCTAAGGCCACTTCTTTCGCAGAGACCACCTGTCAAACACTTCCCTGTCTATAAACCCAAGATTGGCTTCCAATCTACTCTGCAGTTCTTTAATTTTTAATGCCTCTCCCCTGGTCTCACAGGTGGCTATTATAGGCAGAAGCTGTCGCCTGTATAGATACAGATGTGGAGGATGCACGCACTAAAAGTGCTCAGAACTCAGGCGCTGATGCTGGGCAAGAGCGGGAACTGACAACAGAGGTAGTAAACTGCAGAAAACAAGGTGTCTCGGCATGGTTAGGGATTGCCATGTTGCTCTTCCTCCTCCTCCTTTTCTTTTTTTACTCCTCAAGGTGTCATTTTACTTGCACTTGAAGTGACAGTAGCATGGGCTGGTGAACTGCAGGCAGACAATTCAAGGTATGGTTTGTCGGGAGGATTTTGAGGCCAAAAAAACCCCACTGGTTTTAGTCCAAAGGTACTTTGCAGCTTCCCTGACACCATGTTTCTGGGTAAAAATGAGGGAGTCATAATTCTTCCTATACCTGACTCACAGGGGTGTTGTGAGGCTCAGTTAGTTAATTATAGTAAAGCTTCTGAATAATAATCATAATAACACTTAGCAAATGAAAAGCGAGTATTATTATCGTTAAAGTAATGACAAGGCACCCTGCTGAAAGAAGCAAATATCATGCTGATTATTAAAATCATTTGTATTTAGTGGCGCAAATGTAGCTGCTGCTTTATAAACTTAGAGATGTAATCTTGTCCGCAAGCCATAACAATAAGTAATTCTCAGTGTTTTGTTGTCAGGTTTCCTGACACACAGGAACAAACAGGTGCTTTCAGGCAGAAGGGCCTTTATTTCATCAGCCGAGAGCGCGATGTAAGAAGAAAGAAAAATGCCACAAGTTTGTTGATTATTTCCACCTGTCCCAAGGGTAAGCTCTCAGATGTGCTCCTGTCTATACGGCCCATCACATCTTCTAGCTTTTCTTGCTGTTCCCTGTATTTAACCCTCGGTACCATATCTCCATGACCGCTCACCCTTCTTGTGCACTTGGTTGTATCTCCCTCCCAGAAAGCTTTCGTGTCCTGCTAGGATGCAGGATAGGAAACTTAAAATCTGTTGATCCATAAATACAGTGGACTCAGACTGCCATGAGGATATCTGGCATGGGAAGGAGTAGAAATGAGGGAGAGTTTGAGGAAAACCTGGTGAAGGGACAAAAGTTTTCATGACTTTGAAATAAGCATCTATCTGTTGGCCAATGCTTCATTTTCTTGTTATATTATTTCCCAACCTTTATCTGCAGTTTAATATTCTAGTAACCCAAAATGGCCAGTCATAGCCATTGGTCATAGCCAGCTGACACTGAAGACGATGTCTCAGAAAAGGGTAACGAACTGACTGGGTCTCTGGAGGAACTCATCGCTCCCTTGATGTGCTCTCTCAGTCCCGTATTAAAACAAAAGGAGGAGAGAAACAAATCTGTAGTGTCACTGTGTTGTGTGTTCTGTGTTGATAGATGGCTTTAGTTACTGGGGCTATTAATCCAGCATTTTTTTTTTAGGGATGTAAAATAAATTTTTGGAAGAAAAATAAATAAAATTAGTATAATTAGCTATTGCTGTGGCTACATTGATACAAGACCTGTAAATTATGCTTGATGTTAAGAGTGTCAGGATTCCAGGTGTTTAATTCTGTTGCTTAAGAAAGAGTTATGCAGCGAGGGGAAAAGTTTGCTTCAGCAAGCTTGACTACTGCAAGAGGAACCCAAAATTGCTATAAAACGAAAGCACTAGCTTGTTAAAACAACCCTTTGGCTTTTGGGCTTCATTTTTTCACTCTGAAGTTGGCTTTTGATCCCAGGAACGTTTATTACTCATTTAAATCTGAGGCATGTGAATGTGGCATAAATATTTAGGCTGACATTGAGGTGCCGCTTGAGGAAGGCCACCTCCCTTGGCCCAGTGACTGCACATCTCTCCTACCAAGGTCTTTTTCTGTTGTGGATGGTTCTGGGGGATTGAATTGTAGCCATTTTCATGTTCTGGAGTGAAGTGGCATCTATGGGCTTTGGGCTTCCAAACTCTCAGATATGGCAAAAACAAGGGCAGAAAAAATATTAAGATATGTTATACAACTCTCCTGTCATCTTATACACGTGTCAGTAAGTTTCAGTCTGTTTCTGAAAGGGTGAATTTTGAGACCTGGCAATTCATTGCTTTAATTATAGCGCCCTTAGACAGCACTGTGACCTGCCAAGACTAGAAGACACTTTAGAGATATATATTACTTTTATTTCTCATAAGGACTTGTCTAGAAGCGGATATCTCCCCAGATTGTCAGGTGGATTAGAAACAGAATCCATGGAGGTGTCTCTTGTGCTCCATTCTGGAAGAGGCGCTTAGAAACTCTCTACTCCTGCTGTTTATTTGTTTAATTTCCTATATTGTCAGCTATAAACATCTTCAGGAAAATATTAATTAGAGTGTGTATTCCATGACAACTAACTATAAATGGATTAAACATGCTTTACTTGATGAAGCAAAGAACTGTTGATTAAAAGAAATTGAATTGTATCCCTGAGATAATTTTCTATCTCTGTATCTAGAGAATATACCCCAACTAATGCTTGTAGAAGAAACTGTGTAGCTACACTTCAAGTATCTCAAAAATAATATTCAGCACATACATATTAATTGATTTAATGTAAAAATGCTCCATGTAAACTTATGCTTAGACTTTAAATTGAGGTCCTGACCATACTCTATGGTCACTAGAGGATCCCACAAGAATGGGAACAACCTGGCAATTTCCAGTTTGGATAATTATGTTCTGCCTCCTTAGTATTTCCCATGCCCTTTTAATTACTATGATAATCATCTTCACTTTGTGACCTAAACTGCAGTGTAAGTGATGGTATATGCTGGTAAATAGCTGTTGTGCTGCACCCCTGAACAGGCCACTTCTCCAGGGAGCTGCTGGAGACAGGAGCTTTGTCATCCCATGTGTGGTCAGTTGAGGCATGGTGGTACTTGGGGACCATGGAGGGGGCCAAAGCTGCCCTAGTCTGGAAGGTCCCTTGGAAATGCTTCTATATGAAAAGTCCAAAGCAGGTGGAAGAGCTCACTTTAAGCAAAGACAATGAATAAATGAAAGTGAGGGGAGTAGTCATTTTAAATTCAGTAAAATAATGGCAGGTGAGGAGACCTCTGCTGCAGCTCAAGGGTGAATTTTTAGTGTTACTGGTGCAGTCCATCACACGGACTGCAGAGGAATGAGGAGGTGCTGCAGTTCTCATCTCCCTGACAGTGTGATTTAAGGAATTGTTCTTTGCTGGCATGGCCTTGTGTCTTGCAGTTGCCTTGAAAGGGAAAGAGAACCATGTGTCTGCTTGCTCATTGGCATTTGTCTTCGAAATAAAATAAATAAATAAAAAAGGGAGGGGGGAGGAGGAAAAAAAGCAAGCAAGAAAGACAGACAAGGGAGTGTTTGAGTCAGGGGGAGATTTCTAAACCAAAACCCCTGACCAGCCACTCAGTAACAAGAATGAACAGGAATGAATATTTCACTGTGCTTCACATGACTTTTTTACTTTCAGCTGAATGGTGAAGGGTTTTTTATGCCACTATTATACCTTGTAACAGATACAGTTTGCAAGGAGATGCCTTTCAAACAGAGTTTCTTTGCAGGAGATTTGTTGCTGTTTTATATGTTTTTGATATGCAGCCTAAAGGAAGTCTCTGAAGGGAGATCTGTCTTTCCTAACAGCCATCATTTTTATATAAAATCGAAGGTATTCATATTATATCTTCATCTTCTATATCTCAACTTGTAACAATATCACAACTACTCCCTCCTGACAACTATATTCATTTCTCATTAAAGATATTTCATGTTTTATTCAGGAATTTAAATGAAGCTATCAGAGCCTGTAATAGCAACAGTTTGGGATAATTGTGTCTCATTGATGGCAGCCTCAAGAGTTCTAATTAATATATATTTAGCTCTCTAGCTGTCTTTAGACCAAACGGTTCAGTGTGAAAGACAAGGAGAGGCAATAAGAGGAGGGGGAAGGGAACAAACTTCAAAATAACAACCCCATATTGAAATTTGGATAGGAAAATCTGTGTTGCAAAAAGCAACTGTGGACTTTTTGATTTTTTTTTTATTTGATCAAAAAAAAAAAGAAAGAAAAAAATATAGATTTACTGCTTACTTGTTTGTTGGGGGTGAGAAAAATGGCAAATATGTATTTTTCTCCTTCAGTGATATCCTCGATATGTGTGTTCAGCTTATCAGTGGTCTCTGCTTTTATTACCTCTTTCTCTGCCTTCTCTCCAACACTTCTCCAGCCACAGAGTGCTCCATTCAAAATTGCTCGGTTTCGCAGATATGATCTGCAATGCAAACAGGCTCTCATTACACTTTTTCATACCCGCCGAAAAAAAAGCTTACTTAGGTGTATGACTGATTAGCCCTTGCCATACAGCTCTCAATTTTCTTATCCCCTTTAGGCTTTTTTTATTCTCACCCTCCCTTCTTCTTTCCTTCAACACTACCTTTCTCTCTGTTGTCTGAAATGAGGCTAGGAAGAGATTTGGGGAGGGGGGTATTATTCTGTCATTGGAATTCATAGCACTTGTATTCACTTACAAGCCTGAACTATTTTCTCAAATCACTTCAGTCTCTGTGACTTTCTCAGACTGCAGTTTATAAATCACTTTTGTGGTACACTATCTAGAGGGGATCAAGACCCCTGAAAGCTTGAGTCATATTGAATTGCATTGTGTAACGGAGAGTCATTAGGAGTTTACAGTCAGGGGGAAAAAAGAAGTCTTATAAATAGGCTAATTCAACTGGCACTTATATGTTTTAAAGGCATTATTGAGGAAGAAGGATGGTAGTATTATTTGCTCCCAATTTTGCTCTCATCAGCAGCAGCTAAGGGTGGCTCTTGAATAGGGCAGGAATAGAGATTTTGTAGACTTCCAGCTTCAAAACCTTCCCTCCCCCCTCCTTATTATTTAGGCAAGTACTAAGGACTGTTTAGGGGTTTATTTAACTGATTTCAAAGCTGGAAGCTAATGCAGACTATGCTGCCTCAAATTGCCTCAGTTTCTTCTGAATGAGAGTTGCTTTTTTTCTTACTTCCAGCTGATTTTTCAGACATTCATTTGCAAGAAGTTGATGCACAGCAGAAAGCTTTCTGAGAACATAAGGATTTTTGGTGGAGGGAGCTTTCGTAACATTTGCAGTTTTCACTGACAGTAAGGATATTCCTCTAAAACATCTCTTTGAAAAAAAAAAAAAAAAAGGCAAGGGAAAGAAGGGAGGTGATATAATAATGTATTTATATTATTTGGGTGTGTTTCACTTGCAGATTCATCAGCACAAAAGTGCTGAACTTCCTTGGCCGAGGGTGGCTGGTATCGAATACCTGGATATCCTCACGGCATGATCCAGGTGGGGTGTGTGGAGAACAATGACCAGAAACCGGAGGCGGCACTGTCAGGAACACTGATTCCCTGCCAATGGAGCTTGGGCTTAGCTAAAGTTGCCTTTTTTTTTAAAGCAAAAAACAAAAACAAAACAAAACAAAACAAAAAAAAAAAACCACCATAGTTGTTGGTGTCATCTGCAGCTCTGATTCCTGTGCCCTCAATTTCCATGCTGTTTGTGGGGTTGCTGTGCTCAGGACAAAACAGGATTTTCTTGAAGAACAGAGCCAAACCCAAAGCAACCGTCAGAAAAGAAAAAAGAAGAGAAAAAAAAAAAGAAAAAAAAAAAGGAAAAAAAAGGAAAGCAACTAGGCAAGAGCAGTGTGAGAAGTTCAAAGGGTGGAGAGTTGAGCGGGCTCACGTGGCCAGCAGCAATTGGCTGCCCTTCGCTGAGACTTTATGCCAAGTGTCTCCTTGGGAGTCGGCTGATGGGTTGCTTTGCAGCTCTGCCCCTGCACTTCCATAACCCGGGTTGGAAACTAGCCCAGTCCTAGGAGATAGAGGGTCAGTCCGGTTTGATAGTGTAAGGTCAGAAATGGAATGAAGCCAGAATATCTCAATTGAGATTCGAGTGTATAAAAGGATAAATCAAAAAAAGCAAAATCCTTGAAGGGATGCCTTGCAGCTGTCTTGGGAAATGAAAGGCTTTAAAAGAAGATTCGAGAAGAGGAGAATCCTGCAGCCAGTGCAGCTAATGATGTTATTCGGTCTCGTCGCAGAGAATAGGAAAGACCTTGCTCTCGTGTGGAAAAGTACAGGATGTATTGTCAAACCTGAGGAGAGGCACTTTGGTTTAACAGAGTGATCTGAAAACATATCGGTGAGGCTATATGTGCACGCAAATACAAATCGCGTCATCTGTAGTGTTACTTTCTGAACAAATGCTTCAAAGAGAATATTCTAAAAAGGCTCTGGCAACTGCAGGGCCCTTCTCTGTCCTTGAAAACTCTAAATAGGCCTAAAGTTCACCGGTGAAGTCATGAAGGGGAAAAGAACGGGCTTTTTTTCATCCACATTAATCCTGAAAGTCGCAATCTCATTTTGCTGCAGGATACTCGTAATTTTATGCTTATTTAAACAGACACATGTGTAGTTTATGGGCATATTCCAGGGGAAAAAAATAATAAAAAAAAAAAAGTCCTGTAGCTCAGAGTGCAGTTCTCATGGGCAAACACCTGATCCCTTTTAATAAAAGATAAAAGGGAAACTATTCCCTTGTCAGGCTGCTACGTCGCGGGGTTTTGCTAGCGGTAGCATGCGGTGCTGTAACGCTGAGCTCACAAGTCTGACTATTTCCTGGCAATTATTGGCAGCTTTGTGCCGATGCCGCTCGGTCCTGTGGGAGCAGAGCTGGTGCCCCGCGGTCGTGGTACCGGAGACGCTGAGAGTTGAGGATGAGCACGTCTGCCAGCCAAACATGGGTTTAAGGTGGATCTCATTGATGTTTCAAGTTGTCTCAGCCCACATCTCATTACTGTTTTAAGGGATTTAAAGTTTCTTTCCTCTTCTCCAGTAGTTCCCAGTGGTTTGATACTTTTATCACTATTAGTATTTTTCATGAGGAAAGCAAGTTAAGTGCTCAGGTTGCGTGTGCTAGCACATCTGCCTCCTCCCATTAATATTTATAACTTTAAATTTGAGATTTTTATTCCATTTAATTGGCCTATGGTTTGGATCTGTAGTATCGACCATGTATGTAGTTGCAATCTTTGAGTTGCCTTGTTTCACTCATGGAGGCAGCCAGAACTGTTCAAAAATTGGTGACTCTGGCCATAAACTCTCTTTTCCTGCTTGGCTTTGTAAGTCTAATCCCCCTGCTGGTCCTCACTGCCTGAAATTGTGCCTTTAGTCACTGTTTTGCAGGATAAACAGATGTTCGAGAACAGCATTATGCTTTGGATTTCAGAATTTAAGTAAAGTAAGTATAGGTGAGCTCCCTGGTTCTGAAGTATCCAAGTGTAGCATGTCTTCTTTTTTGTTGTAAAACAGAAAATGAGCATTGTAAATGTTGACTGAGTAATGTCACAGTCATATTTGCATGTTCATTGAACTAGAAGGTATTTCTTATTCACACCAATATGGACACAGCATGAATGCTGTAAGACAGCACATTTAGGAGAAGATTCCTTTGGGCGAACCCAAGACATGCATTTAGTTCAAATAAACCCTGGAGATTCAACGAATGATACTTAACTGTCCAAAGTAATTTGTGGTCTGATGTATCCCAGTCAAACTTTATTGCTCTCTTTTTACAAATTAAATGTAAAAAAAAAAAAATCAGGAAAAGGATCAATGGTTCAGATGGGATTCTGAAATAGAAGGTTGATAGTCTGTCTCATGCTATCCAGAACTTGTCCAGTGTTTGCTCATAAACCATTCAAAAAATCAATGTGGGCTTTAATTTGATCTGTGCAGAGGCATCTATATACTTTAAAAAAAGGTGAGTATTCAACTGCATTTCATTTTTAATGACATTATAAATGAGTCATTTTCAAAATCTTTTAAGTCATCTTAATATAATTAACGAGCAGCAGCTCTAAACTGTTAAGGGACTTCTCTCCTGAAATGGCTAGCAGAATATTTCTCACATCTAAAGCCTACGTAATCTCTTTTACAGACATAAAGGACAAAGAGAAAAAGAAAATGAGGAGTTTCAACTGCGATTTTCCTCCAGTTCTAAAAGCAGCGTAGCAGAATGTGGCTGCCAGAGGTTTCTTCTATGGGGAATGCATGGTTCTCCTATGTAGGAAAGAGTTTTCCTTGCAAAGTCATTTTGCTCTCTACTTTACCTAGTCAACTATGCTTCTAGAAGCAACACATCCTGAAAGCTAAGTGTCTGATGACAGATTTTTTTTTTTTTTTCAGTAATTTTTGAGAGAGGAAGGAAATTCTAAAGATTACCACCCCCTTCTTTTAATTTTCTTTTTGTGGGATGTTATTTTATATTCTATGTCCAAGAACTTCAAACCTTACCGAACTTCCTGGAGGAAGACTGTGACTGTGTCATGATACTGGAAAACGGGAAAACTTTTGGCTTTCAAAAGTCCTCATAAGCTACAACAGCATATCAGTAGAACATATCTAGGACTGCATCCACATACCAGGTAGCTTACAATCAGTATTATTTTAATAATTATTGAAGAAGTTGCTAGGGGGATATGGCTCGATATTTCAGATTGTGTAGCTCTCATTATTTAAAAATAACGGTATATTATTTAAAAATGAAGGTGTATTTCATACAGCAAAATGAAGACATTTCCACATTAATGGAGATTTGGTTAGTGCAAGTAATAGCAGAGACTTTTTTTCTTGGAGACTTGGATGTGAACTAAACCACAGTCCTAAGAGTATTTTGATTATTTGTCTGTGTCAAGGCCATGCCAGCTTGTCTTTACTGGTATCATTCTTCTGTTAAATGAAAACAAGCACAGATATCCTATCTCTGTCCATTATAGTTCTTTCTAGACAGAGCAAATACCTTGTATGCTTGACTGTTGAATCAAGAAGGCATTTTGCATCAGTTCAGTGAAGACTGTATTGAGAAGAGGTTCCTATTTCTCTTTGTTTTGCTGCTATTTATCACTAGAATAAAGACCATTTCTGTCAGAAAGTATTTTTTTTGCACTGTATAGGGTGTGGGTTGAAGACAGAAAAAAAAAAAGATCAGTCCCAAAGTCTAGTATCAAATGGGAGCTTGGCCTAGGAGAGGATGGAACAAAAAGAGTGTCTTCTCCTTGCTGGTTATGGGTCAGATTCACCATTCTTTTATAGGATTTAATCTATCCTTCTAGCAAATTCTGCCTAAACCTTGAATGCTGTTAGTTTTCCAAACAGAGGCAGAAAACTGCATATACCCAGAGAAACTAATGGTATTGAAAAATCTCCTGGAAGCAGGATGAGAGAGCGAAAGGAGAAGAAAGGATTAAGCAAAAATCCTGCTTTGAATCCATCCTTTCACAGCTGTCTGTTTGACATATCAACAAGAAACAAAGAATTGAAATCAAATGAAAGGTCCGGAGATTAGAAGAGAATTGCCTGTAGTATTTCTACAAAGCCAACGGTGGCTTGTGCCAGCCCTGGCCACTCTCCCCCTCTTCTTCCCCTCCTCTTTGCCTAGTTACACGATACTACTTGGGAACATGTTATCAAGGACTGAGAATCAGGCCAGCGGCTGCTGATGTTAAAAGGACATGACATGTGCACAAGGCAGGGCATAGGGGCTGGCTGCACATATTAAAGGCAAACACATCACAATCCGATTAGTAGAAATGGAGTGTGTGTGCTGGCTCTGGGATTTTTTTTTTTTTTTAAGTAATACTTCTGTGCTTTTTTTATTGATTTATTTATTTTTGAAAGGAGTAATTCCCTCCTAGCTTTTCTGCCTCTCTTCTCCCCCCTTCTATCCACCTTGAACTCCTTCATCTTTGCGTTTTCACCTCCCAGAGTTCCCTAGGAACATGAGTTCAAAGGCAACTGGAGTATGGAAAAAAAAAGGGGGGGGAGGGAAGGGAGAGAAATATTGTAAATGCAAAGAGCCTTCTAATCTCTTTTTGACCTGTCCTGTACAACAGGCAATTTCTGCAAAGCTAACACAAACTTATAAATCTTCAGTGCTGGAGGGATAAAAGCTATATATGTTGTTTTGTTAGAAGTTAAGCTGACTAGCTAAATATGCATGTGTAAGAGTGGGTATATATATGTAATATGTTTCTGGCTGTGTTTTGTAAAGTTGTCTTTAAAAGTATTTCATCTTCCTCACCAAAGTTTTTATTATTTTACTAGACTGTTTCTCTTGCGGCTCTCATTTCAGTAGGAATGAAGGAAAAAGATTTCTAAAGAAAGGACAGATTTTAAGATTCTGTTCCTTGGAAAAATACAATTTTCATTACATCCAAAGATGATATATATCTACAGCACATTTTATTGCATGCAGAATAAAGAATATGATTTGTATTCAATATCTGTAATATTGTGTTCAGGTTTTGATGAAATGAGCATCACTATGTTATTGGAATGCAGTCTTCCTGTTTATTTTGCTCCTATTCTAAGTAAATAATTAAACACATACCTAAATTTAAGTTTGTGTATGCCCCATTGGGGATAAGGGAATTGCCTATGTTTAACGTATGTCTAAACTTAAACTCCTGTAAGTAGTTTGTTGGTTGAGGCTAAACATTTCATCTGAAATCATTACACTCAAAGGTATCCTTGCTCAGCAAATCACTTAAAAGCCTGCTTAATTTTAAGCATATGCCCCATTCCCAATGCTTAGAAGTCATTTTGATAAAATGCGTGGTTATGAGGTTAGTTGGAGGGAAAGGTCAGTTAGCTGCGAAATGGGACAGGCTTTTCTTTGCACTGGGACAGTAAATATGTAGAATTTATTTAGAGGAAAACAAAGCCATGGGGAAAAGGATAAGTTCAAATGAGGTAGGTGGGCCTACATGGGCATTTGAGCTTCCTTCCTTCCCACTGCTTCCTCTGTTCCTATAATCTCAGCACAGATGTTTCCTTTTTAATCCCTGGCTCCAGCTGGCAGTGCATCTCTGCTCTCCCGTACTTAGTCGCAATTACTGTAGACATTAACTCTGCACATGGTTAGGAAATTGACTTCTTTTTCTTCCTTGGAAATGTTGCTCATCATCAGGTTTTTAACAGCCAGAAATAAAGGCCGTTTGTGTACTGATGAATCCTATTCCCTTCAAGATTTGTAAGAGAGATGAAAAGTACATGAAACAGGCTTAAAACAATTACTGGCATCGTGGATGATTTGGGTATAGAGTCCATAGGACATTCTTTTTGCATGGGGCAAGTGGTCTTCATGGGGCAGAGAAAGGATAGGAGAAATGTGTCCAGCATATACTATGTTCACCTGCTTGTTGCTGATTTTGCAAGCCCTGGCTTTATTGATTTTGATTTGCAAAGCAGAGGCTGAGTATGCTAAGCTGATTTCACAGTCTGGTGTGATGTTGCTGAAGTTGCCTGCAGGGGTCAAACAAAATTTCCAAAAGACACCTCAAAACCCATGGTCAGAGCTAATGACCTAATGGCCAGACCCACTGCTTCTCTAGCACCCCCAGGCATGAGACCCAGCCCCTCATGTTCACCCATTTACGTGTCCTGCTGCTGAAATTCCTTCAGCCCTCTTGTGACTCATATGGGATCCTTACTGACCAAAAAGTAACTTTGCCCTGAATTTGCCAGCAATAGAGTCCTCTGCGATGTGCTCAACCACTGATTTCAGGGGTCCCAATTACCCTGATTGCCCCACTACCCTATTTTTCTATACCCAAAACCAGCAACTTTCCACTGCGTGGATAAGGGATCCAAGACATCCAGCTGACCACAGAAAATGGGGCAGGTGGACAAAGGGGGAATCTGGAGGTGCTATACCTCAGGTAAGCAGTTTGAATTGTTGGAAACTGTTAAATAATGTAAAGGGGTGAAATATCTTTGAAACAATCAGAAAATCCTTTTGTTGAGCTACATTTTGTCTTTTTCTGTGTGATATTCATGGCCTCAGAGATATTCTGTTCGTAAATCTGATGAGAAAGCTAAACTTGAAATCATGCAATGAAGTTACCATATATTGTTCACCATGTTCTCCTTGTTATTCCTACCCCTTTTTCAAAGCAATGAATCCGTTTTGTTTGCTTTCCACAAGAATCCTGCAAAGCACATGAGCAGATAGCATGGTCATTATTTCAAGTGGCTGCTAATATGATGTGTACGACTTGAGACATTTGTGTGAGCACCGAGAATAAGAGGACAAAGGTGGCAACAATGTGAGGTCATCTTGCCTGCAAACCACCTAGCCATTGCCCCCCAGGTAAGAGACCGGGAATGTGCTTATCTCTACCAGTTAGTGTTCTTAAGTGAGCAGACCATTACAAATTGGGTGGATGTGTTGCTCCAGAGCAATCAGTTTGGATCCATACTACCTCTCAGGCAATAAGAAAGGTGGGATTTGTTTGACAGTTGTTGGACTAAAATGAGAAAGTTCTGCTGCACAGCAGCAACTTCGGATGATGTTATGAAAAAATTCTACAGATGAGTGTATAGTTTTCCCAGGAATGGTCCATAAAATCTAGATGGTCTTATCAAAGAAAAGGCTTATTTACACTATATTACCTAACAGTGAAAGCAGCTTAGATATAATTGCACTCTGCTGAAAGGGTGCAGTGATTGAGTATTTTGGCTTCCTTGTGCTATTGTATCCATTCACTGATGGGGAACAGGAAGGGAGAGTAGGAAGAAAACAAAACTGAAAGTGCTTGAGAACAGTTCAACCTTGAAACTGTCTTCATTAAATCCAGGAAAAGTTCAACATCAGCCCTCTTTGAAACTTGTTCAATAAAAGCTGTTTTGAGAGCTTTTCATATTTTTGTCAAGCTTTGGCTTTTTCTTGTACTCTTCTCAGTCAAGATGGAGTATACATGCAGGCATTTCTGAGATCCACTGTTGGTAGATTAAAGAAAACTAAGTGCAGCTTTGCTATTGCAGAAAAATTAACCATGAAAAATTTGCCAAGTCAGTAAAGCAGGCAAAGAAAAAGAGAAAGTTACGCAGTTTCTTAATTGTGCAGCTTGTTTTCTTCCCCCTTAGCATGCCTAAGAAAGCCACAAATGGATTTTTATATTTGGGGGCTTTTGCTCTTTGAGGAGATTTCGTTTTGCTTTATGGGAACAACTTGGAATTTACTTAGAAGAAAAAAAACCCCACCCTGCACCCAGTCTCCTGCCCTAGTTTCCTGCAGATGCAGAGCTGCAGGACACCACTGAGGGGACAGGCAGAATGAGGCATCTACAATACAGTATTTAAAATTTGAAAACATTTCCAGGTGACTTAGTAGTTGGGCTCATGTGAATGACCAGCAGTGCAAAAATGCTACCACCACATTCCTTGCAGGATAAAGCCACTTTAAAGAAAGTTCTCCCACTCTCCCAGTTCTTCTTCATTAACTCATAGCAGTGATCATTTAAATTAATTTTCTGTATCACAGAAATTTTGCAAGTTTGTCATCTTTAGCTTTTATTAGTTGACCTGGTTTAGCTGGTAGTTGAGAATGTTTGAAAGGAGCTTATTTGCATTTATTTATATATACACTGAGTTTTAGACAGTATATGCCTTGCATATAATGTCAGCAGGGAAAAGGGATTAACAGCTGCTATGTGGAACCAGCTAGATTTATAAGTGTGATTTCAAGTCCTGCTGAAGCAATTTCTTGAAACTCACAAGCTTGTTGGGTCTCTCGCTGTCTGAATGTGTTGGCTGGTGTCATGTAAAGTTTGGAGCAGGGATCAAGTGCACATTCTTGCTGTGCCCTTTCTCTAATAAAACTTGGCTATGATGGCATAGTTGAGTGAGAATTCAACTGTGATGGAAATAAATAGAGTTTATTTATATCACCAAGGTGCTGGGAAGATAGACCATCTAGTTTCGTGCCTCCCAAGCTATGTCACCTTGTCCTGCATGGCCGCATTGCCTTCCTCTGTCTTTATCTGGACTTCTCTGTCTACATGAGAACTGTATCTATTTTAATACATATTTCAGCACATTCTCAACTAAGCTGTAGAGCAAAATACATGCTGCTGTGGACCTGATTTCTATGCTACATGTATTGAGGAGTCAGGGGAGGGGGGGATCTAATCTCATCCCATAAACTGCCTATGTATAAGCAGTTCAGGTGCAAGTCTGGTTATTTTCATTTATAGACAACATCTAATAAGAACCACTGTGCAGAATGAGGGCGTGAATGAGACATGAGCTCCAAACGCACATTTCTAAACAAAATTCGACCACTAATGTAGACACAGCCTACATTTCTCTCTTCCCAGATGCCATATGAGAAAGTTTATTTGGATCAGAATCGTGATCCTTTGTAAAGAAATACTGGTGGTAGCATGGGAAATGGGGAATTGGGGCTTTCTTCTCTTTCTGTTTGTGAGACATTTGTGAGTAGGCATTTTTTTTTTTTTTCATATCAGCTTCATGGTTATAATTTCTGAAAGCAGTTCTGAATGTTGGATATCTGGTTGAATTTCATCTTTCCATTCTTGTTTTTGTCTTTGTTCTCTGCCTAAATGATCTTGATGTTTAGATATCTTAAACTGATATTCTTGGTTATAAATTTAGGCTGGTTTCCCACAAACACTTCTAAATAATTGACTTAAGTGGCTATTTCCGTGGGAAAATGTACATCTTAAAACATTTGCAGAAAACAAATTTGTATAAATTTAATTTGACATTTCCCCCTCACCATATTTGCCCATCTCCATTGTGTTTATAGGCAGAGGT
Organism: Nothocercus julius; assembly: GCA_013398735.1. Lineage (NCBI taxonomy): Eukaryota > Metazoa > Chordata > Aves > Tinamiformes > Tinamidae > Nothocercus > Nothocercus julius. Next base: position 790,544 of record VZSV01000026.1, on the reverse strand, counting down.
TGTGTTTTGGCAAGTTGAGGTTTAGTTCTGTTTTTATAGCTCACTCTAGAAGGAAGGAAAATTGGCTCAGATTGCAAATTCAAATGGAGCTTTTCCAAGTGCCTATAATATAAGTTCCATTCACCATTTGAAAACCAAGCTATCTACATTTTTGCTTCTTATATCACTATGCAGTAGTGATAACAAAGCTGGCAGGCATTATTCATGGTGTTGGACTCATCAATTCAATGTTATCATTAGATGGAGTTCAGAAGCAGGCAAGAAGAGAGCCAAGAAACACACTGCAAAGCATTTTTTTCCCAAAAGAATGGGCATAATGTACCAATGTCTCTTCCAGCCTTCTAAAAGAACATTAGAAGAAAGACATTTCTTTTAGCTAAAGAAAACAGAACAGAATTAAAGAAAGCAAGCAGTGACTGTACAATAAGGGATATACCAGCCAGCAAACTATCTTCAGAACCACTTAAAATCAAACTTTCAGGCAGAAAGTAATGCTAGCTCTGGTGCTTACAAGTGTAGGGAAGAAAAAGAAGAGAGAAAAAAAAAAAGAAAAGAAAAAGAAGAGAAAACAGGGAAAGGCCTTTTAGGTCAGAAAGCAAGTCCATCCCTTGCTGATCCAGGATGTTGCTGACAGTGTTTTCACATCCATGAGTGCTTTGTCCAGTGTACTTTAACTCCATTGCTTGGGCTTCCATCTGTTCTCAGGAGACATCATTCCATTTATTTGTTATGAGATGGCTCTGTGAATTTTTTTTTTAAACTTTATTTTTATTTTATTTGACAAACCAAGCAGTAAATATTGGGTTGCCGGGCCCAAACTTCTCCAAAGTGCAGACTTTTTTTTTTCTAAGAATGGGAAAAAGCTTTCAAACTAGATAGAATCACCTCCCCCTTGCTGCTCACCATCACAAAACCCTGACTACCGAACCATCTTGTTTATCCTCTGAAGTAGAATCCCCTGAGACCTCAGAAATAGTCCTTAACCTGAAAACCCTCTTTGTTTGGAAGGATAAGAAATAATGGACTGTTTCCACAGTAGGTAAAATGTAGGGTTTTGTCTAGAATTAGTGTTAGCTTTTATGAGGACACGGGGGTTTATACGTATTTCTGAACTAGACATGTGTTATGATCCTGAATGTCTTCACTGCCATGTTAGCTCTATTACTACTGTATTACTGTCTGTCTAGGTATGCACTTTCCAGTACGAGGCAGTTTTGAGCCTGATTCCGAATGGGCTCACCCCACTGCTCTAACTCGGACAGCTGCTGTCAGCAGCATGATGCTGGTGTTGAGGCAAAGGTGGGTGAGCCTGAACTCCTACACTTTGCATTCCAGGGAGGAATCAAATTTTGCTTTCCAGTGTTCACCTTTGGTCATACTCAGACCGTATCTAGCTTTTCAAAGGGAAACAGTTGGAGGAAGAGTATAGGGGGGCAAAATGTAGCTACGTCGTGTTCTGCCAGAGAATTTTCAGGCTGCTGTGCAAAGCATCCAGCTCTTCGTACTAACAGGAATGCTAATATGATGTATTAAATGTCACACCAGCATCGCTGGGTATGCATATCTCTCCTGTTGTACTGCCTGTTTATGCTTATTCAGCTCTTTGAATAATTTAACACATTTCATACTCCAAATTACCCACAACAATTTGACGGGGCTGCTGGCAGTTTACTTGAAACACTCAGTGTTAGGTCAAAGTAGGGCCCAAGCATCTGCTAAATAGAAGGACATTTTGTACTTAGCAAAGCATAATTAGACATATTCCTGCACACTTTTCTTTTCAAAAATAGGTGAGTTCTGTGCTAATCCCAATGATACCATAGAAATAAAGGGCTGTACCTGTGAATTCTATATACAGCCTTCCACCAGGAATGATTTGGTCTGAAGAGAAGGAAGAATTACAGAAGCTAGTAATTGTCCAGGAAAAGTAAAACTAAGAAGACGGCGGATCTGTGTCAGTATGTCATGGATGTGGTTGCCGAGTGGTGGTCCTGAGTGCCCTGAGTTCGGGATGTGGGAAACGTCACTGGCAACAGTACAATTATCTTGGTGTGTTCATCCAAGATTCTTGTCTTAAAACAACCATCCACGGGGCCGAATAATGAATCAGGAAGCGAGAGCGATGGTTCTTACAATACCGGTGGACTCGGAGAAGGAAAGGACTTCAGGCGGTTCCCTCTACTCCGGGTGACTCGAAGGCACGTAGACCAAGCCTGCTACTGTCTGCGCTCGTCCATCCCCTGCGCTGCTGGACCAAACCCATGGTAGGGGATTATTTTAAACATGCACTGCAAATTCTCAGGCTTTGTCTTTCCCTACGGTCAATTAACTTGCTTTTATTGTTAATTTAGGGTTAATTTTAACCCTCCCTCTTCACTTTGAGAAACTAGAAACTAGAGAAGGGGAAAAGTAAGGCAGCTGAGCAAAAGTGTATGTTTTCAATTAAGACTGGAAAATCTCAGCCCTTGCACTGCATCAGGTGGTGAGGGATCTTTCCCTCCTGCTGTGGCTTGCCCAAGTCCTAGCAAAGTGATGATGCAAGGCACAGTCAGCGGAGATATTTGCAAAGTGACAGCAGGGCTTTGATTGAATGAACCTCCTTGGCGCAAAGCAGCACGCTGCTCTGGAGGATATGCTGAAAATCTTTCTTGGGGATTTGCACATCCTTACAACAGCCGAGGGTCTGTAATGAAATGTTTGCTTATCATCCATTTAACCCACTTCGAAACAGTCTGAGCCTGCATGGTAACCTCAGGTCAAAACTATTTTGGGTAGCTGAAACTCATGATAAACACATGCTTTTGAAGGTTAGAAAGCCATCGGTGGGAGACATCAGACTCGCTTTTTTTATTATTAGACGGGGGTAAAAACCCAGGAGTGTTCAGAGGAACAAGTTTTGTATAGAACATGAAAAGTGGGGGGAAGGGGCAGAAGGAAGGAGGAATAGGAATCTGTTTTTTTGATGCCGAACAGCATTGCTTCTGCAGCAAATCCTTTTTCCTTGCAATTTAAGATTGTGCTTGAAATAAGGAGCCAGCTACACCCATGGGAGAGCAGAGGGCAGCCTCTCCTTTTGGAGGCTTGATTGGCTGGTTTGTATATACCTGATAATTACCAGGGAGCTGGTAGGAATCCAGCTGTACTGCGTTCACCTGCCCTGAGCAGCACCCAAGTCACAGCAGCCTTGTTCAACCTGAGATCGCCCGGTGGGGAAAAGATGATTCTCACAAAGCACAAGTCTTGGCTAATAGCCAGTTATGGCCCTATCGAAACCATAACTGGACCTGCTAACGGTCTATGTCAGGTTTTAGCTCGATGAAGGTAGCTTGATTGAAACATTTCAGTTTGAAAAGACACCTTTATTTCTCAGATGTGCACAGAAAACCTGCTACTCCCTCTGTGATATGGGATGACACCCAAAGCACAGTCTAGAGCATGGCACTGCTTGTAGCAGCACCTTAGAATCTGGGGCCAAAGAGTGAGAGGAGAAGAGATGGGAAAAGGGAGGATCTCCCAACACAGTCACCCACTGCTGCCTCCTTAGCTATCACACAGGGAGACCACAAAATCTTCAATTAATTCTTGATACAAACCTTGAGACAGGTGCCGGTGTATCTGTACGCCCATATGTGCACAGAAGTGCAAGTAAATTCCTCAAAATCACAATCCAGTCCCTTCAAGCCACCTCCCTCTGAACCAGCTCTGTTTTCTGGGTAAAGAGCGGTGCGCTATCCTGTTGCTTTTCACTTTGCTTGCAGGACCATGTCATGCTCAACACAAGTGTATTGCCTGAACTCCTGCTTCAGTCAAATACTCCTATTCTGCAAGGGAGTCATCAATCACCAGCTCCAGATGCAATCAGAAAAGCAATTGCAAGGGATGCTGGTGGAAGAGGCCACATTTCCTCTAATCTAGGGGCTCCATGCTAAGTGGACTCAGTTTCCCAGTTGAAAGATGCTGTTTTTTGCTTGTCCCTCATGGTCAGAGATAGCCAACTCCCTCTGGGAGCTGTGCATTCGGCTTTGTTCTTCCTCCCTCCTCTGCTGTTGCCAGTAATTAAAGCTGAGCAAAAAAAATCTGAACATGCTATTTTTTGAATAGATATTTGAAATTTAAAGCGGAAAAAAAAAAGTTGTGAAACTTGTCAGATCAATGATTTGACACATATTATTTAGCTGGCTCTAAATATTCTGGAGTGAGAACTTAGCTAACAACTTGTTAACAAAGCATAATTCAGAATAAAACCCAGCTCTCTTTTCACTAGCTGCTTTTGCAATATGGGCTAGTTCTAATATCTCTCCCTCTTCTAAATGCTGACATGATCCTATCTACTGAAGTAGAAATCTGGGAATCTGGGAATTTCTGGCTCTTTGGGCAAGGAATTACGATGGAAACAAATAGAGAAGCTCCAGCCACCAAGTCTTGTCCTCAATGTATTGCTGAACATTTAGATGCAAGGAAATCACCCAAGAATCACACCAAGGACACTGGTGTTGGAGAAATGAAGCCAGGACCCATAGCCAGGACCTAAAAATGGTTCATCTTTGCAGTTAAGACTGGGTGACATATGAGGAACAAAAAAAAAAAAAAAAAAGAGGGAAAGTTTTGTATATCATACCTGCAGTGTAGTTTGTTAATCTGGCCAGATTAACGTGTCTCACTGTATGTTTGGACTTCTTTTAAAGAATGAAAGAGCAAAAGGCCTCTTTTTCTGTGACGTGTTACACCCTCACACCTGTAAACAGTAGATTTTTTCCATGTGAAATGAAAGGGCGAGCACATCTTCCTATCAATTTTGACTCTGTAGAGTGATGTAGCATGTAATCTCTATTATTTTTCCTGTGATTTGTTAGTGTCTGTTGCTAGGTAATGCCTTTTCCACTAAGCATCAGTGAGCTAATGTGAGGGTTTCGAGAATGTTTCATTATATAATTAAGCCCTTGGTGGTGCTGACTTCTACATTATAAAAGTCTCATATCTTTTTCATGTTAGCAAAAAAAGTTATTATGGTTTTACATGTGGTGACATAAGAAACACCACTGAAGTAAACACAGTTTCTTGTTAACATTGCCGTGTTCCTTTTTCTTTTATTACGTCTTGCACACAGCTATCAACCTGCCATCACAGTGACATCTAAGCACACTCTGTGTTGTCTAGATGGGCAACACATGACAGCTTTTAACAAAAAATGGAAAGCATGACCAAGGAGAGGTACCACGAGATCCCAAATCCCTAGACTCCTCCAAACAAACATGGTTCCTTTATTCTGGCATTTGGACACTTAGTCTAGAGATAGGACTGAGACACAGAAAAGCTACTTCAGGAGGACATAGATGGCTAGACTAAAAGCGAGAGATGAGAGTTCCTCCAAGATAAAGAAGGGCCTTCATAATTTTTGTCTTACAGCTATGGCACTCTGCCTCGTAGCTTCTTTTTCCCCATGCAATTGGTAAGAGAGGACAAGCCACTCAAAGTACCTCTGTTTACACAGACATCTAGTTATATGACACTATGGGCAGGCAGACTCCCTGCATTGCAGGCTTCTTGTTGACAGATGTGTTTTTTGGCTGATTATTTAATGGATGCCATGGGTGAGTTTCTAAGGGGATAGCAGGAGATGAACAGGGTGCTATTCCTCTTTTTTCTTCTTATTTCTGTTTTTGAGCTTGGAGGTGATGTCGATTGCTAGTGAGAACAGGTTTCAGTGTTTTCTGTTGCACAGTTTTCTCAGGACTGGTGATGAAATTGTCTTTGGGGAAAGGTGAGGAGGAAAGCCCTCTCATTCAACATAACTGCATAGAAGCTGCTGCTGGCTGCAGCTCGGTGTGGGATTTCAAGTTCACTTTCCACCAGCCATGAGCCTCAGCGAGGGAAGATGAACATGGTAGGGATGTAGGGATTACATTCTTGCAGAGTATCTTCTGTAGATACTGCTGGTCTGGTGAGCAAAGCCAAAGTGATACATTTTAAGACACAAATGGCTTGCACAGAATGGATGCAGCATAGGCAGCAGTATGAGTCCTTCTACACAACCAATTCATATTTTTAATTTAGAAAATGTACTTCTATGGCTTGGTCAGGTTTGGATTCTCTGCTGGAGCCATCTAGTATCAAATTTGGTGATTAAATACAATGCGCTTCCTTTCTGTAATTAAAAAAAAAAAAAAAAGAACAAGAAAAGAAAGCAAAATCTCTATAGTCTAGTGCATGAAAGTCACTCAACAGTAATTAACTAATATCAGTTATCTTCTTGCTATTTAGGCTTCCTGATATTGCAAAGCATAGTGTAGCTTTTTGAATTATTTCTTAGGGATGTCAAAGTGTTCAGGATTGCAGCCACAAGTTCCCTTGTGTTTGAGGTCTGTACAAACAAAGAACAAACGAAAAGTCCCGAACTGACACACTCACAAAGTTACTACAAGGCAATTGGCAAAAGGTGAATATAGACAGAGGCAGAGTAGTATGCTGGGAATGATTATAACCTAACTGTCAGCATGAAAGGCAGTGCTCATGAGATACCTTTAATCTGGTGGTTATTTTTTTCTAGGCAATCACCCTCTCTCCCTGCCAATATCTTACAAGACGTTGCAAGTATTTATTAAAGGGTGCTCTTGCAAGAGAGTAGCCTCCATTTCCTTCATCAGGAAAGAGCCATGGATTTTCAAGCCTCTTAAAAGTCTCAGGCTGAAGCAAGAGTTGGATCTCCATCATCCTGGCCCTGAGATTCTCACCTTGAAGCAGCAAGACCACCTTGTCCCTTGGTAAACTCCCATTTACATTTATTTCTGACGGTAAGTGCTAAAGACATAATTGTGCTTGATCACAATCTTCTGGGTCGAAGTGGGGAAGTTTAGCAGTTCATAACAACAAACTTTACTTTCATCTGCAAGCAGGGTATCATTCTAAAATTCCTTGTAATCAATTAGAAAAAAATAAAAAGGGAAAGGAGGGAAAAAACAGTTTGAAAATTAGTTAGTAAATGGGACTCTCATCTCTTTGTTAAAATCAAGAAAAGCAGATTTCTTGCTGGTCATTAGCTGTGGGCTGGATGTGACCAAAAATACACATCCTCATGGGAGCAGGTATAGCGTGAGTAAGAGCCATAAACAAATATTCACAATTACTTCCCTCAGTAGTCATATAGGATCTTAGTCATATCATTCTTGCTTCATTAATTCAAATCCAAGTCATAAGCTCTGTTAGATCCCTATTTACTGTGCTCTATTAGATCTCTATTTGCTGTGCTATAGGAAATATCACTGGCTCAAAACCCCACATTTTTCACAGCAAGTGGATGCATATCATGGTGGTAATTTACTGCACAGTATACCTACACGCTCCCACATTAAGTGTAATCTTTGTCGTGCTCACGCCAACATTCCTACAGTATTTGGCATTTCACGAATGCAGTATTTATCGCTGAAGTTCGTACAAAGTTGCAAACCCTAACAAGGCTTATCAGCTTTTACAAACCATCTCTGTCCACTGGAGTGTGACATGCTGAATATAATTCCACTCACCGTGCAGTCATTGGATGTGAAGGGGGAAGGGGGTGCTTCAAAGCAGCATTTCAGATCGCTTTAAATGAATCATGAAATCAAATGGCTATACAGCCTTTAAGTTCCTGCAGGTGAGATGTAACCTGCAAGCTGGGCACTTAGAGCAGCCTCTCAGTCAAATAAAATCTTCTCATCGTTACTGATGTGGTAATTATGCCCTAAAAAAAGAGCGGTGCAGTGGCTGTAAAGGGGGAGCTGGGACTTAGGAGTTAGGTGGCAGCAGTCACATAAGGTGACTGGGGGCAAGTCAGGTCACTTGTCTGTATCAAGTTATCCATTTTCAAGGCAGAAATCATCATAGTTACTGGATTTATTTCAGAAGTATATATAAATGTATAATTAAATATGAAAACGCATACCTTTGCCTCTAATGTTGTGAAAGATTTAAAGGACATGGAGCAAATCCTGTATGTCTGGTATTTATACATGGAACGTCATAGCCTGCTTCTCTGCTGTTTCTCAACTCTATATCCAGCATAACAGCAAGCACAAGGTTGTTTTTGGAAAGGGGCTTGTAGTACCTGTATTCTGTGTGTATACAAGCCCTTGGGTATATAACACCCCATCACCATCACTTCCCTGTTCATCAGCCACAAGTGTGACAAACCGATGTGGGTGGAATTTGATTGGGAAATGAACTACTGTTTGTATTATCATCACAGAGTATTCTGAAAGCATGAATTTGGTGGGAAAAAAATCAGGATGTTAAAAATTAATGCTTTTTTCTTTTTTTCTTTTCCTGCTTTGCTTTTTGAATCTTCAGTCAATATACGGGTCACTCGTGCAAATTGTAGTTGGTAGTAATAGAAGTGAAAACAGGACCTCACAAATGTTTATTCTCCCTCTCCCTTCATCCATAATTTCAGAGGATGGTTATAACATCTTGACCTTATTCCTTAAGTACGGCATAGACTTTCATAGTTCTGTTCAGTTCCTCTGGACTTTGACAGTTTGCTCCAGCTGAAGATATGTCCCTAATATTGAAGGCTAAAACATTATGACCAGGCAATGCTCATGCACTGAGCAGAGCCGGGTTCCCCTGGCAGGGAAGTGTTAGCGACTACTGAAGAACAGGTTAGGAGATCTTAACAGGGTTATGAAAAGAAAAAGATCCCTGTTAATGGCACCTGAAAAGTCCAGAGCTTAGGCAGTTTTGTGTAGGCTGATGCACAGCTGCAAGTGCATTTCCATGAGAGCAGGGCTTTGGGGACGTTGGTCTCTCCATGTAGTAACTGGGTCACCCCGTCCCATTATTTACTCGCTATGTTAATCCCTGGCAATTAAAAGTGATATAGTAACACCTACAGGCAAAGTTTCTGTTTCCTGTGTTTTTATTGTCCGCTATGGTGTTTGTGCATATAGTCTATGGTGCAATTTTCCATAGTAATAATTTGATAGGTGGTTTTCGATAGTAATAGCTTCAATAAGTGAGTGAGAGTTGCTGGTGTTTTTCTCACAAAGCAGTGTGGATTACCAGGAATTCTCAGTGTGTAAATTAGCAGCAGAGCTGCTTCTGTTGGTGCCAGAGGCACTGGACCACCAACAGGCTGAGCTGGGACCATCCTCCAGGAGTGTTCCTCTCCAAGGGGTGAGGAAGGCTTCAATGCAGATGTTGGGCAGATGCAGGACACTACCCTGTCCCTTTCCACCCTAACCCATTGCCAAGCTCCTCCCCACCTTCTCCCTGTAGCCTTTTTGCAAAACTTCTTCTCTGGTCTTTTCCTTGCTGCCTTAGTGCTAGTAAGTGAGGAAGAGGAGGAGGCAAGAATGGGCAAAATGGTCTTCCTACTCCATTTTACCTTGGTTATGCACCGATGTGGTAGCTGAAAACAGCAGTCACCATGAAATTCCTGCTCTAGACCTGTAAACCCAGACTGGAAAATGCACCATTCAGATGCAATGATGGACGCACCCCGTTGTGGGTCTGTTAAACCCCTTTTCTCTTTCCACCTTACCCCTGCCAGAGCCCAAACCCTGTGGTCAGAGCAGCTTTCCCCCACGGCCATTCATTCCCTTCTTCATCTTTTGTTTGGACATATTGGAGGGACCAGTGAGCAGTGAAGCAGTTAATGAAAGGATAAATAAAAACAAGTCACTGCATTTTGGGGGAGGAGGAGGAGACGAACGAGAGTATTTTGAAATGTCCCCACAGGGCTCCGATTTGGGAGCGTGACAAATCACTCCCTGAAGATGCCTCTTCTCCCCTGGCCCAGGGCAGGCTGGATCATTCTGGGGAGCGGGTGGCAGGAACCTGTCCTCGTGACGCATGTCCCTCTTGGCCAGTGCTTCCAGCTCTGACCTCAGGCAGGGGCAGAGAAGGAAGAGCCGTCTGCAAGACAGGACACATATCACACCCTTACTTGGTACTGCAATCTCTCGGTGTCATCTATGCACTTATTGCTCTGAGTTTGTATCCCTTTCCCACCTGTACTTACACTGTCTTTCTTCCCGTGGCTTGTTATTATTTCTATTGAGCAATCTTCGGCCGAACTGGGAGATCTTGCAGGGACTCACTTACTTGAACATTATTGCCTAGTTCTTTACACAAGACAGATTGGATATGAATGAGATCTCTTGTCCTCATGAGCATTATATTTATTTCACAAGACATTTTCTTCAGAACTCTCTCTGCAATAAATTATGTGGTATATTTATTTTTTCTTCTACCATGCTATAGCTCTATGCCTCTTTTTTTTTTTTTTTTCTTTTTCTTTTTGTATCTTTTTCTTTTTTGACACTTCTTCATGTATGATCTGCTCTGGTTGTTTTCTGGTTTTTCTTCTTACAATCTCTCAGCTACATCCTTAGAATTTTTTTTTCCCTTGTGCAGTTTTTAGCTCAGTGCATGTACTTGACGTAGACACACTGAGAGCTTGAGATAAGTATTTAAAGTAACAAAATGATTTTCCTCTTTTATCTTCCAGGTGTTGTGTAATGACTGGAGAAAGAGAAAGAAAAAAAAAAAAGCAGGTAAAATGTTTTAAATGAAGTATAGGACTGTAAGGAATACATTCACATGTATCCTTCACCCTCTGTCATAACATCTGCTGGGCAAAAGGTACTGGAGATGCTTTACCTGTAAAGAGTGTCACTAGCTGAGCTTTCAGCAACTGCCTTTGGGAAGAGTCTATAAGAATGGATCTGTTGCAACCCCTATGTAATCAAAGGGAAGGCAAGTATATTTAGAGTAGATGGCGCTGAAATGGGACTTAGAGGTATCATATATCCAAGGTATTTACTGGACCCTCATCTTAGGACTGTCTTGTTGTCAATGTATCCATCAAAATGTTATCACATTCCCTTGCTTTATAATGTCCGCCTTTAATGATTTCGCTCACACTGGTGCTTGGTGGAGGGTTTGGGAAGTCTGGCTTAAACCTAGCTGGGCCCTTTCTCTAGGGGAGTACTGGAAGAAAAGATGATTTGAACTGAAATTCAGATCTAAATAATCCATTGGAGATTTTTCCAGTCCTTGCATCCTGCAATAATCCCTGCAATAATTCTCCAGCCAATGTTGCTCAGCTAAGGACACCCCTCCCCATGAAGTGTTTTGCAAAAGTCTGATTTTCCCCTTGAGAGAGGACAGTGTCTTTCACTCTCTTTTCTCTGTATATCTTTTTCTGTCTTTCCTCTTTTACTGGTTTGGGTTAAAACTGCTGCTGTTGCTCCATCGGGTGATTCTCGGTGGGGTACCAGGATTCCTGCTCTCGGGAAAGGGGCTCTGCCAGTAGATGTCCCTGATGCCCAGCTGGGAAAACTAAGCTCCAAGATGCCGAGCTTTGCATCATTTCTGAAAGGAATTGCCGTATGGATTTTCTATGTTCCTTCTGGTGTAAACTTTAATCAAACCCTCCAAATAGAGATAGTGAAATTAAAAGTAAACCTCCCTCTCTCATTGCAGAGCACTCTTTCCATCGCTGCTTATAAACACTTTTGTGTTTGCTTACAAGCCACAGGATATTGGCACAGAAGTCCCTAAACTGCTTTACTTCATTCTGCCATTCGTTCACATTCTGCATCGTGCAGTCAAGAAACTTCTACAGTTTCTGCCTCCCTTATTTGCAGAGTTTTGTTCCAGCAGACATTGGGTTGGTGAATTGAACAAAACAAGACCAAACAAAAACAAAGAGTGTTTAGGGCTGGGTCCTCACTGCTGTGTTAGAAGTCGCTTGGCAGTTTTACAGACTTCAAGAGTCTCAACCTTCAGATTAGGACATGACTTCTGCAATAGGAGACTTTATCCACTGGTTTACACAGCCACAGAGATGAGATTTTTAGCGTAATGCTCAACATTCAATGCTCTGTGTTATAAACCTGCAATTATATATTTGCACACATATCAAATTGTCACCAGAAAGTTCTTTTCAAAAGTACAAAGACCGTCACTGCTATTCTTCCTGGGCGTAAGGGAATGATAATTGTTACAGAGGAAAATTACCTTTATGCAGTATTGATTTTTTCTCTCTTTTTTTTTTTTGTTGTTTTTTTTTTGCCCCGCTGCCTGTCATTGCTGCCCCAGCAGCCTTGGGCTCTGCTTTGAAGCAGCAGTAGCAAGATGCCCCAGTCCTGAGTGGAGAGAATGGCTCAATAAATAATTGGGGGAATATAAGTACTTATTGATTTAAGAACATTCTTTTCTTGTGCCTCGCTTTTGTCTTCTCCGGCAACTTTCCTTTAAATTTATGCCCCACATTGTCACATCAGGGGGAAAATACAAGAGAAATGTTTTGTTATTTCAAATTTATTGCATATTACGTCAGCTGGCATTGTGGACTCACAATATGTAATGCTTCATAAATTATGAAAAATAAATGCTTTATGGGCTTACTACGCACTCTGTTTGAAAACCATTGAGCTAGGGAGACTCTCTGACCCCCGTACAAATTAATGTGCACATTATTTTCATTATTGCAGATCAGATGGGAAGTTTGAAAATCTTCTTTATTCATTTACTTAAAGGAAAATGAAGGCAGCAGTGGCCTGAACCAAGTTAGTTTTTCTGGCAAGAAACAGGTAGCATTTCACCCAGTTTGTAACCTATTGCCTCCCTCACAGTCGTTGTTATTCTAGGCCAAAGCTTAAATTCAAAATCAGGGCTGCAAGGACTTAGCACGAGCTTCCAAAGGTCAAATTCTGCAGCCTTTAGCCAGGCAAGATAAACCTCCGGGTCGTTAGGGTTTGGTCAACATGCCTCCTGGTGAGGATATTTCTGCCCAGCTTTTCCATCCTCTTTTCCCTGAGTTTAGTGGAGAGCAACAGCCAGACCAGAGTCACGCATCTCATTCGCCAAGGGTCTGAATAGAAGCAAAATGTGAAATCTGGAGGCACAGGGGGATCTTAAACCTTATTGAGCACAGACGTCTCCAGCCTGAAGCTGTGAGAATAGGAGGAAAAAACGGGCTGTTCCATTTTCCGAGGAGTAAAAGTTCATCCCAACATGTGTTGCATGGGAGGCATGCGTGCTGGGGGGGAAAGGGCACTGTGACGTGAGTGGGGAGGAATGGCAAAGCGCTCCCAGCTAATTTTTTTTTTTTATTTTTTTATTTTTTTTCCCTCACACCCAAATATTTCTGTTCCTTGCAAAAGGAGGTCAGGTGTTTGACTCGATCCTGAATGGCTTTTATATCACACAGATTTGCCACTGTGTTTCCAATAAACCCATAAAGAGCATAACCAGGAGCTCCCTGCATGGGCTTAAGTGATGTAAGTCACCACTTCAGAAGAGGCTCTCGCCTTGGGACAGGATGCACTGAAAAATCTTCCAAGTTATTCTCTCCTAATTCAAGTCAGCTGAGGCATCAAAATGTCAGGCAGATGGACAAGATCTTTGGCTGGAGCCAAACTGTTTTATGTGGCTGCTAGGACTATTTCAGTCAGCAAATAGCCTTTCTCTTTTTTCTCATTTTGTGTTTTTTTTTTAATGACAGAAAGCTTCTGAGAAACTAGCCTTTGTATTATCATGTTAAAGGAAATTCCTGCGTGCTTTCTAGTGTAATAGCCCATGCTCTCAGCATCCTAACTTATCCATAAATTGGATTAATTTATACCCACTCCATACTCCAAAATATGTATATCCTTCTTTCATTTTTCTCTTCTACTCCTTTCTTCCTTCTTCTCCTTTTCTTTCTTTTTCTCTCTCTCTCTTTCTTTCTCTCTTTCTTCCTCTCTTTCTCTCTTTCCTTCTTTTCTTCTTTCTTTCTTTCCCTTCTGTTTCTCTATGTCTTGCTAGAAAGAACTACTGGATATAAAGACTCTGTCTACAGGAATGGATAGTATATATTATAGCCTGGAAATACCGAAAAAATATGTTTTTGGCAATTGTACTTGCTCATAATTATTAACGCTAATCATGCTGCTCTCAGGGATTCTATATACTGGGGAGACGTAACAGACAAAATAAGCAAAGTTCATAGTTTTTTCTTTCTCTGCTTTATAGTTGGGAGCAAAACCTGCATTTGCATCTGAAATCCAGAGGAGGGCAGTTAAGTTACATGATAGAAAAGCAATCTAAATTGCACTACGGTATAAAACTCTCAAGGAGGTAACCAATGATTGAAATTAACTGTTCTTTGACCGTGTGAAATATCACTTAGAAATACCTGCAGAATTAAAAAGGAGGAAATGGAAAGCTTTTCAATTTAAACTGCTTTTAAAGTGCTTTCTTAGCAAAGGTAGGAGAAGATCTAAAAGTTTTCTTGAGGAATGAGGGAGGTAAGAATCTTATATCCATATACACAAGTTTCAAGTGTTTCTGTTTTATATGTTAATCAGAATTTCCAATATATGGATGTTAATGAAAAAATTTCCTCATGTTCCTTCTGCTGCTTGACCTCGGCAATCTTAAGATTTTAATACTATACTTGAAATTTCAGCTTGAAAAATGTTCTTTAAAGACAAATTTCCCCTTCTTAGCTGAGCCGTACTAGAAAGAATAAAGCAAATCTCAGGGATTGGGATTAAAATGTAAATAGAGTTACTACGAAAACTATGACCGGTTTAAAGCGTTGCCCTAAAAGAAAAGTTTAAAATAAACATTCCAGGAAGAAACAGAAACCTAAACGTGTTCCTCTTAAAAACTGGCCTGCTCCAGCTCCTCCAGTTTACAGCATGTACCCTTGGGCTATTACAGTCTAGAAAAATCTGAAATAGAAACCTCACTGTTTTCTGGGTCTGATCATGCATCACTCGTTCAAAAAAAATTTAGGGCCTCCCAAGAAATACAAGATTTAAGCCTTCCTGACATGTGTTGTTCTTTTTTTTAAAGAAAACGGTCTAGTGTGTCTTTATTGCAAATACATCATTTTAGTTTCTTTCACGTTAAAGGAAATCACAGGTGGATTTCAACAGAAAGCTTTAAAAATGTTTGCAAATGCAGTTGCACATAAATAGCGTTTCAGTCAGCATTCTAGTTATTTTTCATGTAAGTAAGGATATTTACTTTAAAAATTTTATTTCTTTCCCATCGTTAGTCTCATGCTGTACTAGTATAAGATCAGGCACCAAAAACTGCTTACGCTGAAAATTAAGTTTCTGTAAGTAACTATTTTAAAAATGTTTGCTTTTATGTTTACTGCTAAAGGATCTCAGGCACTCCTGCCAGAAAGGAAAGTATTTATTATCTCTCTTTTACAGATGAGGAAACTGAGACACTGTGAAATTAAAAGCTTAGGGAAATTAGAACACAGTAAATTACAGTGCGAATTTACCGTGTACTAACCACCCTGCACGAACTCATTATGTGGACCGGTAAAGAAAAAGGATTAAACTCCCTTAAATTATCTCACATTTGCCATGGACCAACAGTTGCCATGGATCAGCTGACATGCAGGAACTTCTTAACCTGCGGTGAGTTGTTCGTACCGAGAATCCCCTCGGCGGAGGGAAGCAGATACACAGGGCAATGTGCTGAGTAGCTAAGCCACTGTAACTTTATGCAGGAGTTTACTAGGCACTAATTTCTACTGCTGGCCACATCCTAAGTGGTTTATGTAAAAATCGGGAAGGAAATCTCTGGCAGACCTCTGGGTAAGGCTCAAGTGTCCTTCCAGCCTTGAAATCAGAAGCTGTGATTTAAAAGCAAAACTGAACCATAAGGAGCAGATAAACTTTGCTCTCAGTGAAGGACTAAGCAGCTGCAGAGTGTTTCCAGCCCTGCCAGCATTTTCTCTGCAAAGCCACACCGTGTTCTCCCTGTGATCCCAGGGGAAACATCCCCCAGCCCCGCATAGCATAAGGGAGTGATGGCTGGGACTGGAGAAGGATGCAGGAGTGTTTGTGGATACGTGCAGGGCAGTCTGTCCGCCTGCTCCACCAGCACCCAGGTCACCTTCAGCCTCGGCAGTGCCGCTTCGGGAAAGCAGAGATCCTCAGACGTGACGGCAGCATCCCTGCTCCGTGCCGCCCGGTCCCCGCCGGTGACCCCTTGGCGCGGGAGGATGCTGGGGAGGCTCAGGAGTGACCTTCCAGCGGCTGATGTTGAAACGTCTTTGGCAGGAGCCCTCCCATTGTTAGAGACCCGGGATTTAGGGAGCTGGGGTGGGAGCTTGGCCGGTGGGAAGACAATTTCTGACAAGTCCATTCCACTAATAAACAAAGGCATAAATGATGATGCTATAAAGAAGAAGCAGGATTCTCTGGAATAAAGCCCCGGAGAGAGCCAGTAAGGAGATGTTTAGACGACAGTTTTACATTATGCCACTTTGTAAAATATGTGCTATTTTAGCTCCAAGCTTGAGTCCAGTTGCATCAGAGCTTAGAAAGCAGCATGTATTTTAATGCCCTGTGAACAGGAATAGCTGATAACTCGTACATTTAAATGTGAAAAGCAGAACTTTTCTCTGGGGGATGTATTATATTTTTTTCTTATGGATTTAGTCTTCATAGTTTATGTTGCAACGATAGCATTCTGCTGGCAGTCATTTATCTAATGACATACATCTTTCAGGCTGTGGAAAATGCAGGAGAAGAGGGGGAAAGAGAGAGAGAAAGAAAGTGATGGTGGTGGAGAAGTCCTTTTTAATTTTCATTTCAGGTATGAACCCAGGATCATGAATATACACTAGTTAGCACCTTCCTAACATCCCTGGGCTATCTTATTTCCAGAGAATTACAGTATGAAAACAATGGGATTAGGGTACTGTATACTCCAATCCCCTCACCCGCGATCCCCAAAGTGAATCTAAATAGAGCTGGATTTGCTTCTGGTATAGTAGAAATTAAGACAAAGGGGTATGGCTGAGATAATTTTTTTTTTTTTTCTCCTGTAAAGCTTAATCTTAGGAAATGCCTGTCTGTGCTAGAGAAATGGATTGCATGTAATATGACAACCATCTTTTATAGAGGCAAACCAGACTCGCTGAGCTCTAATGTTGTAAAGAAAAAAGCTTTACAGGTATAATTAACCTGTGGAATGCCCTTCTACAAGATACTCCTGAAGTATTGGCATTAATACCATCTGTCTTCATAATTCAGGGCATCAGTGGCCTACTAGCTAAGATCAAGAAGCAATCTACTGTGCCTCTTTGTGGCATATCTCTGCTGAATGAATTAAGAGGTCATCGTGACTTTTGTAATAATGGTCAATGTTGAAGATTTGGAGGAAGTTTTGGATTTTAAGGGAAAATGTGCAGTTATTTCCAGAAATGCCCAAGTGGGGCCAGCAAGAGACCTACTGAGAGGGCCACTGCTCACCACGTGGACACGAGGACAGCCCCCGCACCTTCCAGCAAGGATGATAAGGAGAAAGGTAAGCAATGGCAGGAGTTTGCCCATATTCTTCGCTTTTTAAAAAAATAAAAGTTACTGATAAGGTGGTGGTGCTGGGTGCACAGAGGTGTTTTGTGCTTGATTGGAGTATTGCTGTTTTCTAAAGCAGCAAAAGTGAAGGTATGAACGGTTAGTGCTGCCCTATGGCCGAGGCTGTGAGTCTTTGACACTGGAATAATTTGGTGTTTACCCCAACACCAGTTTCGTCTGAGGATAACAGTGTTTGGAGACAGCTGAACTCCTGGTGCCATGATGACCTTGTATACTAGAACATGAGACTCAAAATCTCCTCAGAAACTTTTGTTCCAAAGCCACGGGAGCCGTCTGGACTTTAGGTGGCTCCAGACTTTGATTGCAGCGTAACAGGATTTTAAGGCTGGTGCTTTCTATGAAAAAAGTATAGGTAAACACACACATATATGTATGCCTATTCATAGCTATTATTCTGTCAGACAAAACTGCTGGTGCTCTCTTAACCTGGAACTGAGGGAGATTCTCTTGCAGGCTGTCAGAGCCTCACTAAGCTTTAGGGAATTTGCATCAGAGATTCTTCAAATGTTTCATTCAAGGCAGCTCGTTGTTAACCTGCATATTTGATTTGAAGTCCTGCTGGTTTCCCATGTCATGCTACCCTGGCACTGCATGAAAGTGGTGGGAAGAGAGAACGGAGGGGAAGAATGAGCAAGCAGGGAAGGATTTGGTTATCAAAGCAGAGGACTTAGATTCAAAGTCATCAACAGACGTGGATTACTTTGGCTTATAGTCCAGACAAGGGCTGGATATCTATAAATTAGGCCACCCCCTTGTGCAAACACAAGCCCTTCCACGTGCATTATCCACGTGACTCGGGACAAGGCCACGGTGCCCTCGCCTTGCTGCCGACCTGGCCAAACAGCTGCCTCACTGCAGCCTGACTCTCAAGAACATTAATAAAAATGACCGTTTTTGCCCTTTCTGCTCTCGCATACAGCAGGCTGCTAATAATGTCTTATGAGGCTGCCGCACGGTTCAATCAATAGTTTGATTTTTCTGCCCTAGAGCTGCCGCAAAGGCAAACCCCATGCTAACCCGACTGAGGAAAGAGCTGACCATGAGGACAGCTGAGGATGGGGAAGGTGGGATGAAGCACCTCACGACTCCAGGGAAGCTCCTGCTAGGAGCCAGTCCTGCAGCCCCATGACCCCCTCGCTGTCCCTCAGAGTGCCCGCACCGACTTCTTTATTTATTTCTGTGTCACCTATGGAAACATTCGGTTTGACAAATGCGGAAAAAGTAATTCAACCTCCTTTGACTGAGGGAGGTTGATTTTCATTCGAGCCGGAATGGCTCATTTTTACCTTTTTAGCTCCTGGAAGAGTAAAAAGTGAGAGGTCAAACCTGCATCACCATGACAACCCCTGCAGCGAGGGTTTTTGAGCAGATGAAGGGGAGTGATAATGGAGCTGAAGTTTCTGCCCATTCTTGTAGTCGCTGGGCTTTTTGTTTTGTTTTTCCTTATTTCTTCTCCTCAGGCCCTGCAAATTGTGGTTCCTGCATTTTGGAGGGTCAACCCTGGCCCATTTAAAACACTACCGTGCTCGGTTTGAACTCTGTCCTTGGTGTAGCACGGCCTGATGGGGAACTTGGCAACCAAAACTGCATGTAGAATGTATATAAAGCATATGAAAAAGAAGATCTTAAGACCTAGTTGCAGAAGACTAAATATCAGCTCAGATGCGTCCCCTGTGCTAGTGTAGGTACAATATGCTAGGAAGTGCAGTCATATTTTCAAGTTTGTATGAAAAGAAACTGTCATCTCAGCCTTTTCGTTTCTGAGCCTTTGGAATCCAAAAATAAGCTCAATCAGTCATAAATAAGCTCAGTCGAATAGCCAGTCTTTGAGGGGAAGAGGCTTCGGAATAGTGAAGAAAGCCAAAATGTTCATGGTGCATCCAGGGCAATGCATTCAACAGGAATGGCAGGTGAACCTGGAAGCTTATACAAGGAACTGAGCCCATGCCCTGAATTCCTAGACCTGCACATGAAGGAACGTCCCAAATGGATTGCAAATGGGCTGAGAGAAGCCAAGTCACATTGAAGAGACATGAACCCAAGTTCTCTTCTACTTAGAAACTGCTACTCTTTCCACATTTTTATAACAGCTCTGTTTTGTCTAGGTACCTGTTAAGTCTCCCATTTCATTAAGATGGGCAGTGCTCTCAGACTGGAACATGTGTCTAAGGTAGGTATATACAGCACCTGGAGCATGTTGGCCTCAATCCCCATCCTCCAGGTGCTGTCCTTTGAGCATTAAGCCTCTTAGTACCTTCTTTGTTTTTTCCTGCATTTGCTTTTAACTGAACCCAATACTCTTCTTATGGTAGCAACAACAACAACAACAAAAAGAAATAGAAAAAGAAAAGGTAAAGGAGGCACTGGGTTATTAAAGAAGTTAAATATGTTGTGATATAACATTCGAGTCAGACTTACATGGAGATCAAAGAGCTATGTGAATTGGAGGAATAGCAAAAATTAACACTAAAAAGGTTTGAATAGCTGCAAAACCTCATGCTTCAGAGCTGAGGCTGGTTTCTCCATCCAGTGGACTAGGACAAAGCTTTCACAATGGGATGGATTAATCCCTCTGTGCTGGGTGACGGGTGTCTCGCTCTGATGCCAATATGGAACTATATAGCCCATCATCAAGAAAGGTAACTGCAGAGCTCTTAAAGAGAACGGCTATGATCCCTCTGCCACTAGACTTGGGATAAACACAAAAAAATAGCTGGATAAACACATCTACTGAGCAAGAAAGCAGAGCCTGTGGCTATTGAGATCAGCCTGCTGATAAATCATAGTAAAGCTGGGCAATATTGATATGATGTTGCAATGATAATTCACTCCTGGTGTTGGCTTAGAAAGGGAAGCCAATTCAGACTTTCACAAGCATGAGGGCCAGCATACAGCCCTGTGGGATGGTATAAAAGGGAATAATCAGTTCAGATGGAAAGAAAATGTAGGCCATCAAATAAATAAAATACAGACCTGGCAGAAAACATACAAAATAATTTCTGGAAAGGCCCTGGATTATAGTCTGTGCTTTGGAGAGCTGATTTATGAACCACTGAACTTCTTTGTGTTTTAACCAACCAGTTTCAAAAACTTGGTTAAATATGAATCCACCCTATGTCAGAGGATTGCAGCAGCATTAATTTAAACAAAATGTTAGACTATGACAGAAAACTCCATTTCAGCCTTACAGTGATGCACCAGAAACTTCAGCTTTCTTCCTCCTGCAGTGTGACTGGGTTCTTCTCAGATGTTTTTTGAACTCTAGGTATGGTCTTGGAGACAGGCTGATCTCTTGTCTGCTGGTTCAGCTCAGAAAAACCTCCTGTCAGTAGCTCATTCTTTGTGGACAAACTAATAAATGCCAATCATATTGACATCAGACCATTTGGATCCTTTAATTACATTTATTTGACTTTTTTTTTCCTCACTGCAAGTCTACGCAGTCATTTCCAGGCACAGTGGAGTCAATGAAGGCTGATGTTGTTTTCAATTTGCTAACAGCTCTTTGGAAAAACAGACTCAGCTCACTATGCAACTGCTCACTGAACACAAATTGCAACCTCTTCCCCCCCAGCCTCCTCAAAAATTTGAGGGTTGAAGCTTTGTTTTGAAAATGCTTTCTGTTTAAATAATGTTTGGACATAAAATGAAATCCAACAATTGTGTTCTCATTGAAATTATGCCGTTAGCATTGCAGGTAGTGTGAATGGAACTCTTACATTTTAAATGTTTTATTTTTATGGGAAAAAAAAAACTTATGGAAACAGTGTTCAGTCTCAAGAAAAATACTACCCCAGGATAGAATAAGGGACCTGCACAGAAAGTGCAGAATGGCAAGAGAGCCCTGCAAGTATTCAGTATGGTATCATCTAACATCTGGGAAAAGAGAACCACAAGCAAAGTGTTTCTCCCTCTCTCCAGAGCTGCTTCAGCACACCTTTCATCCATGAAAGATCCTGGCATGGTAAGCAAATATTGCTGTTGATAGGTTAAAGTTCAAATGCATCACTTGAGTAGATGAGGAGGTTGACCAGAGCAGAATGACTAGCTGTTTCCGTCGAGGAGTGGTCACACTGGGGTGGGGTGAGGAGAGACGTAGGGTGTGTAGAGTAGGATGTAGACAGTCACAGCCCTTGTACAACAATTACCATAAAGCTTAAATAAATACAATAGGCTAATTTCACATGGAAGTGCACTTTAATTAAGTCTCAGCAGAACAATGAGCTGCTTCCATAGGAGTTGTGAAAATCATCGCTAGGGACTGTCCACAGGAAGAGAGAAACAAACAAGAGAGGGTTCCTTTGTATAGAAAATATGTACAGGAAGTATTTTGAAAAGCTGTTCCCAGTTAATTTACCTAGAAAGAATTAATAACTGACTCCATTCTTTTGCTCTGTTTTTGTATAAATTCACTATCCCAGAGTTTCACAATGCTTACCATACTGAGGGGGACACAATTCATTTGCAGAGTAAAGCAGGAACGCCACAGTATATCCTGCACGATGGGCCTACTTAGTCACTACTGAAATATAGTTGCTTCTGGACTAGTGTAATTTTTGCGAGATAATGTCTAAATCTATAAGGAAAAAAGCTGTTCTTCCAGCAAAGTTCATGATGCGTTCCTCATTTCAACAAGATCAGTAAGACATGCAAGGAAAGCATCACGTATAAAACTTCTCTTAGCTCAGAATATACTTTCCATTATTTTCACTATCTCCACATGTGGTCAGAGTTCTTTATGCACAGAAGACAATGTAAGTCAACAGACCAAGGGTATTTGTCATTATTCAGAATCCTGGTGGCAGTGCTTGAGTGCAGGTGAGCTTGGCCACGTTCATTATAACATTCTCCTCCTGAGATCTGGATGTCCAGCAAAGGATATTTCAGGTGTCAGGAGCTGCCATAGTCCAAGCTACAGCTTGTGACTCCACTGACCTCAAAACCACCTACAAGAATGCGGACCTTCATTGCAAAGGAAACAGAAAAGAAGTTCCATAAGCCCTCAGCAGATATGAATCTTCCCAGAGCGTGAGTGAGAGAGCAGTTTGATAATCCGCTTCATGCTTCTGAAGTATGGGTTTGCCTTGAAGCCTGGATGCGTAGGGGGTGTAAATTACCAAAGGTCTGATTTTTTGCCTCATAATTTATTATAGATGATGTTTTTCTTTTGCAACCTTGTATAGCTTTAGAGGCTGACAACTGATAGCTTTCAGCTATGCAAGATTCAGGCAGATATGTTAGATCCACAGAAGCGAAAAATCACTTGATGTTTGTCTTATATCTAGAATGTGGAGGATTTGGGACAGGCACCACCTTTGCTTTTTTTTTTTTTTTTGTTGTTTTGTTTTTGTGCAGCTAGATAACATAGCTGGGCCCTGCTCCATGACTGTTGTCTTGGACATGACTGCATTACATCCAGAAAATCATTACAACCAGAAAATCAGCTCCCAGTGCATGCGAGTTTCAGTTCCCTGCTTGAAAGACAGCTGAAGTACTTGTAGAGGTTTAATCGAAATCTGAATACATGTGACTGAAATTGGCTCTCTGTGATTATTTATACAAGTAAGTCTCTGTCTCTCACAAGTTCCCGGAAATCAAATGCCAGCCTTGTATGATGATTTTTAAAATGAGTAAATATTTGTTGAAAATTCTTTGCTGTATTAGTTTTGTTCTTCTCTCAGGCAGCCCTGATAGGGATACAGAGACTCCTAACACCATCAGTCAACCTACAGGGAAGAGAGAACTAAAAGTCTGGTTACTTGGTCCACAACATATTATCCCAGGAATGAAATCCAAACATCCACGTACCCAGGGAAAGGTCTTAAAATAGTTTGCTTTCTCCATACATCTGTACACCCAGCTGAAATCTTCCGGAAAGTATCATTTGAATGCTAGCTATGACAGGTACAGTTATTTTAAGCGGTAGGTAGCTTAAGGTGGGTGCTATAGGTTTCTATGTTGTCTCAACCCTCACTTTAAACCACATCTGCCAGCAAGTGGCTTATAACTTGACAGTCAGCCACCACTATTTGTTAATGCAGTATAATGTTCTTGCTCCCTGTTGCTGACCTTTTGTTTTTGCTTTTTCTTTCTTTCATTTTTTTTTTCCTGCGGTAACCCTTTTACCTTCTTTTCCCTGCTTAGACCCATTAGCAGGATGTTGTGCAATATGGTGCTTGTCATCTGTTTCAAAGACACAGTGATGAGATACAGGTAGGCCAGATGGATAAACCTAGTGTGACTAATTATTGTGTATTTGCCTTTAATTATTATCATTTATTACCAGAGAAAAGACAATAGAGGTTCCCAGACTCGGAAGGGAATGTCGGCAGAAGGGGAATTTAAAAAAAATTTTTTTCAAGAGATTGGTATGCCAGCAAGAAAAGTTTTCTTCCTGGGGAGTAATACAAGCAAACATCAAGATAAGAGGCATCAACATGATCCATGAAATGTTCTCCTTTTCCTGACACATACTTAAGAATCAGATATCTCACAGGTAATATATATTTTTTTCATAATTATGAAACAACTTTTCTATTGCCTGAACCAGGGCATAATGAATTTGTGGTCATCCTTTAGGGATCTGCTGGGACTGTGCTATGGGATGCAGCCTTCTGTCCTCTCTCTCTGATGTAACACTGGGAGATGTGTAGGCGCCGGGCTCTGCCCTTTCGGCAGCCTCCAGGGAAGGCAGTAGTCTGGTGTAGGTACAAAAGGATGCTTAGGCTAATGGGAGATGGGCTCCTCGCCTGAGCCCTAAACCAGATATGCATTGCCTGCTCCATGGAGAGGTGAAAACTGGAAGCCTCTGAGCTGCTGTTTGTGAATAAATTAGGCACGGGGTAGTCAATGTGGTCAAAGGTTTCTGTCCCATCAAGCTGAGCTTGTTGTTGCCCTCAAACCTTTTTAGGGATTTTGCCTTCATATCTGACCTTAACACATAGGGCTCTTAGAGCATTTAGCACAGATGTAGGTTTTCCTATTTTATGTATTGTAGCCTTATTTTCACTAAGATTCCCTCAAAGCATGCAAAAGAAATATTTTGAAGTAAAGGCGATGTTTCTGGTGTTTTTCTCAACAAGCATGGGAAAAACATTTAGCTTAGCTCAGGACCAGCCCGGCATACTGGACCATTTGGAAGGTTGATATTGGTAGGAAACTTTTGGAAATGTTAATACTGTGGAATCAAAAGCTGCTTTCCATTTACAGCTGAATCAACTATTATTATAAGTGCAAGTAGCAATATTATAAGTGCAAGTAGGATTATGATGGCTCATAAGTTTCATCTTCTTGCTTATGGGCAAAACACTTTTATCTGTAAGCAGCCACACAGATTTGGTAAACAGATTGAGGAAGACCTTCAGACTTCAGCTTTAAAATTCATAAGAATCTGATTTAGTACATTTTACACAGATATTTTGGCATATTTGCTTTATGGGTAAATTGCATTGTAATCTGGAGGACCCGTCTTACACCACAAAAAAATCTATTGAGGATCGTACGAGACATAATCAATGTCACCAGTCTTCTGAAATCTTTCTATATATAGTATTAACCAAACAAATGCATGCAAAAGCATTAAAAAAAACAAAGTCCGTACATGGACAATTTACAAACAGGAGAGAAGGCTAAATTTGCCACTGTTTGCTCTGAATAGCTTACCCAGATCACAAGCCAATTTTGTTTTGGGCAGAAATATTTTCCATCACAGATTCTGCTAATGTCAAAGAGTACTATTCCTTTGGCCGCAGGATGGGCTGAAGGAGCAGATGGTATTTTGGGACTGGCAGCTCTGACTGTCTCCCTTTAACCCATTTGAACACCGTCTGATTGGGACTTGACTGTGCACTTAAAATTCTGTGATTGCCTTGATTGTAGACTTCTACTTTAAAACCAAATGCAATGTCATTAATATATAGCAAGAAAAAGCTGCCCCTGTTAGCCAAAAATACTGCATTAAGTGGGCAGATTGGGAATTAAATATGCAGAATCAGCCTAATGAAATAATTTGCCTTTGGTTGCAAGAGCCTTCATCATTCTTAAGAAGATTTAAAGCTAATCTGACTTGGAGCTGTTTCATTCCAATTATTTTTCAGGAATTTGGGGGGCTTTATTTTTCTTTTCAACACCATTATTCAGTTCTTGACAACTTTTTCTTTCTTTTTTTTTTTTTCTTTTTTTGCATATTGACTAAATGGTAAATCAGTTCAGAACCACTCTTAAGTAGAAATGAAATGCTCCCTAATCCAATTTTGATCAAAATTCATCTTTGCTTTTCAGGGCCCAAGCAGTCTGCGCAGTTATCTCCAGGCTGCATAGAGTTGATAACAAAGCAAAGTGAGGCTCACGTGCGGTTTCCCAGCGAGGGTTAATTGCACGTGGTGGGTACCATGCATTGCTGGGCTGGAGAACAGCGTGCTGTTCCCCCAGCACGAAGCAAAGCAGGAGAATGACAAGAAGATGATTTTCTACCCATGCTTCTCCTTTTGTTTCTCAAATGTTTGCAGGCCTGAGGCGAGCCTTTTTCCCATATCAGGGTGGGTGGTTGTCTCTGCTGGATACCTTCTTGTGTCTGTCTCCTGATGCCTTGTGTTCACAGGAGATAGCTAACTGTTGCCACACCTTTTCCAAAAGTGATCTTGAAAAGGAGAGACAGGTCCAGCTGTCTTCACAGAACTTTTTTACAGCTCCTCTGTCTTGCATTTCAGTATCCATTGCCCTTCAGTTATCTGTGGAAATAGGAGTCAAAACATATCACAAACCTCAGTCCTGCTCCATATAGTGTCTCTGCACAAACAGGTCTTTCACTCCTCATGTGGTGCATGAAGGTACTCTGTGTAAAACAAACTATATGTTTAGCTTTATACTGGCTTCTGCAACTCTACTTAAGTTTCTAAGTGGCTTTTTTTTCCTACTTAGGCCCGAAGAGCCAATAATCATAGAAATACTGCACCAAGATGTATGTCACATAGTGAGCTGATACTAAGGCTGGGAACAGACTGGATTTCCAGAGTCCCCATTAACCCACACTTCACTGTATTTTCACTTCTGTTTTAGAGGGTCCCATCAGAATGGAAAAAAGCTTAGAGACATAAAAAAAAGAAAAAAGAAAAAAAAAAAAAAAAGGGGGGGGTTTAGCCAATACTTCAAGAGGAGGTAACTTACAGGATATTTTCCTAGAAAATGAGTAGCGGCAGGTTTTATCAAATGGCAGAGATTATTTCCCAGGCAGCTGATATCGTATCATCCATCCATGCAAACCACATGGGATTCAGAAAACCAGGAGCTAAGACAGTTCTGTGAAAATGTTATTCATGGGTGATGTCCTCCTGTGTGCTATGGAGCTGTACTGAAGGAGAAGCTTGGCTGCGTTCTCAAGTCTGGTTTGTGACATAAGGCAATTATTAGATGGGGGGACCCATTGTTAAATAGTCCTCTTAGCTTCATCTAAAACTTACAGTTGTCCCCAAAGAAGGAATTTGGGAGATATAACATATCGCTCTTGGATTTTATCAGATGTATCCCTCTGGTCCCTCTCTGAATCCCTCTCAAGAATAATAGTCTACTTTTCCTCAGCCAAGAAACATCCATGCTTATAACTAAAGAGCATGAATTCTTCAAAGAAGTTGTGTTACAGTTCAAAATTGTCTTTATTTTCATTTACCCTCATGTTTGTGTTTTTCAGTTATCTTCTATTTTCATCAATTTTTCTCCATATATCTTCCAGTTTTTTTCTCCTTACTCTGTTTTCCTCGCCATCTAACCTTAGAGCATTCCTTTCTTTCTTTCTCCCTAAATATCTGCCTGCTGCTTTTTTTTCCATGAATCCATCTGCATTGAATTATTTATAGTTACAATAAAGTCCACTTTTGTCTAATGTTTATTTTCTTTAATAACAAGAAACATGGGGAAAATGTTCCAAAGGACCAAAAAAGGACTTGACTTTTCCTGGACGCTAGGCAACGGTAGCCAAAAAGAACAAAACAAGCTGTAGGATGTTCATACGATGCCTTCTAAAAATAATATTACTTAGTACTTTGGTGTCTAATGTATTTTTTGCATTTGTTGTATTTCACAAATCTTAGCCTCGGTTGCAGTGCTGTTGTGTCACTCTCAAAGCTCTAATGGACAATGAGTTACTGTAAAGGCAACCAGGAGTGATAATACAGGTGGTGGAGCTGGGTCTCTGCTGCCTATTTTCCTTGTCCTATGTGTTTAAAATAGGTCATGGAAGTCTATTATGCTAATCGTTCCTGACCAATGGGTTGATCTTGTATCTGGTATAAATTAGAGCAGAAGATATATATTATTTAATGAGTCATTTCTAGATGTGTCCTATGTTACCTTTTACTGTTTGTTTGGGTTTTCATTGTGATTTAAAGGCTTTTCCCATCTCCTTTTCTAGTGGAGGTTTATATTGCTCATTTGGTTCTTTCTTTCCTTTGGTTGTGCTAGTCATGCAAGCATTTCCCTTTGAACACTTTCCAGCTGCCCCCACCCCATCCTTCATCCCCTCCCATGTTCTTCACCCTTGTTTGCACGCTTCCATTCTCCTCCAGGTTTCCTGCGGTGCTTAAGCTAATTAAACTTAGCATGGAAACAGTATGTGAGGGGAGGATATGGAAAGGGCGAAGGCAAAGAAGGGATTTTTAAGCATTCTGACTCAGCTGAAAGTGGAGACTCTTCTGCACATGTAAAACATGGAGGACATAAAATGGCCAATAGAAGGAAGGGGAAGAGAGAAATGAGGTCCAGTGTCCTCAGGAATCTTCCACAACAGGTAGGCAGGATCCATGGCTGGGCCACCATGTCCCAGCAGTGGCCTTCTGCTCTCCGGAGGGAGCAAGGAGGAACCTGGAAGCTGCAGGGATGAGCTCAAAGAGAGCAAATCCCTGGACTCTCCCCTATGGCTGTGGCCCCACCAGCCTGAAGAAAAAGCCAAGAATTTTTTAAAGAGCGCTTGCTGAGCTCTCCTTACCACCAATATTATTGCAGGAAAAATAGGACACGGGCACTGTAGAAACTGTGTGCTCTGTGCTATTCCTGCAGGCCTGGGATGAAATCTGCCCAGAGGACACTTGGCATCCTGTCCCCAAGCTCCCCAAGGTGCGTTACAGCTGTGAACATGGCCTCTTTTTCAGAACAGCGTTTCAGTGTGAGTATTAGTCTCAGAAAAACAAACAAAGAAAAAAACAACTGCACACCATGAAGCAAACTCACTAATGACCCAGTCCTCGGAGACACAGAGCTCCCCAAATCAGGGCTCAAAACTCGCTGAAACTTCACTCATTTGGATGAAAAGGGACCTTGATGCAGAACACTTCAGCTAGAGGAACCGCACATCTGTGAGATGCATTTATTTATTTATTTATTTTCCAATCTCTTATCCACCTGCTTTAGCTGATCTCTAGCTGTCAAACCGTGATGGAGCAAAGGTAATAAAATGCCCATAGGAGAGAAAATCCTGCCTGAAGTTCTCCCAGAGCTCAGCCAGACCTAAAAGATGCACAATTCAATTAAAGGAAATACAAACTTTTTCTCTTTTTACCTTGCCATTTTTCCCTTCTCTTCTGTGTATTTCAGATATACCTTTATATATATAAATAAATACACACATACACACCCCTACGCACACACATACACACACACACCCCCTAACCCACCCCTCCCCTTTCCAATCCTTCCTTTAAGGTTTAATTTAACAATAACATTTGCGATCGGGGTCCTGAGCATCTCAAGGGCATTGCGCTTGAAATTGCACACACTCCGCACCATTTATCATAGCCTGACATGTGTCATGTTCCAGACTGCAGCTCCAAGAGGTTACAGCTCACGACTGCTCCTTTGTTGATCAGCTGCCGAGACAACTGAGGCACCTTTCTTTCTTTTTTTCTTTCTTTCCTTCCTTCATTTTTTTTTATTATTAAAGCTACACCGTCCTCTTTTCAAAGGGTCCATTTTGACACAATAGAAAAAGCAAATGAACCTGTCTCTGCTCTCTGCAGTCTCCCCACCCAGTGTTGCCAGCCTCTGTTCAGAGCACATTTACCTTGCATTTGATGGGAGAGGCTCTGCTGACTAGTATCACTGCTTAATTTTGACTGTGAGATGGGAAAACTGTTTTCAAGTTAGATCTCTACTTGAAGAGCAGAAGAGGAGTCAGTTAGTTGCTGAAAAAAAATGGGGAGAGCCGTAGAAGAGTCCTGCAATACTTTCAGTGCAAAACCCACAATCTAATTGATGATATTTTGCCAAGTTGGTGAGCTTCTTCCATTGCTGAACTTCAATCCTCTGATTTTGGGGAGAAAATGTTCCTTTCCTCCAGAACGTCTGCGTCATTTGCTCCACCCTTTCTCTTTGCTTCCTTAGTGTCTTGCTGAGTGCAGAGCACCTGAGAGCTGTTTGTAGCTTTGCAGAAATGATGCCTAGAGCAATTGAACAAACTGTGCTGTTTGTAAAATATATTGACAAGAGCCACTGAATTGCGTTCATAAATCACGTGTAGATCTTAATTCTGCCAGTCTTGATCCTTCCAATCAACATTCATACGGGGTATGGGTGTCTTTGCAACTTAACGTGTAAGGGAGGCAAGGTGCTATCAAAAGAAGGGACCTGAATGAAACTGGACTTTGTGCTTTTCTCCTTTTTGGAGGAGGTTGGCATGTAGGATGAGCTAGTCATTTATTTTTTAGCCATTTATTAATGAACACTATGTGAAGAGAAGTGCAGAGCTGAAACTGATTTCCTTTCCCTGTGCTCATGTTCAGCTCTGTCCTGGAAAAGCTTGGAGCCCAAATGTTCAGGTCCCAAAGTGTGGCTGTGTTTTGGAATGATATTTGATCTTTCAAATTCCTCTGCCCCTCTGAGCTCTAAATCACCCGATGTTCATCGCCACCTGTTAGGATTAAGCACAGTCTCTGCAGACACATTTGGAGTTATCTTACTTTCTCTCCCTCACGCAGCTCTTGTCAATGGATATTTTCGGAGGTTTCTGTGGCTTTACAGGTTCTTGATTAATCAGAAGTACCAGATGGGAAGGCTCAACTACTTCTACCACGTGTGTGTCACATGCCTATTAGATTTACAAATGGGGGGGGGGTTGCCATTGGCTGGCAAGATTTGAAACTCTAGCCTTCGTTATATTCTTGTCTGCCACCCATTTGAGTCTCCTTGCCTTGCAGTTCAGCTGGATCCTCGTGAGCAGTTTAACGAAAATAGCGCTTCGCTGCTGGCAGGACAGCTCATTTCCAACCAAAGCCGCTCATGAGGGGAGGACAGCCCGACCTCACCGTGGTAGCTCCCCACACTCAGCATCCTCCCCAAGGAATGAAAGGGAGCCCTCTCCCCGCTCTCTGGCAGCACAACCCCCGTGCTTCTCCTCGCATCCCTGACCTTGCCTCGTGCCTGCTCCCTCGGGATGATGTAGTGCTGCCAGCTGGGGCGGCGCGGAGCAGCGGGACACCTCGGCCAGCTTCCAGCCGCATAACTCTCCTGGTCCTGGAGAGCATGGCCACCTGCAGTGAAGAGTCTGCGCTGAACATAGCAGCTCCCTGTAACTCCTGGTGTTTTAATTACTTGCTCCACATTGAGCAGGTACAATCCAGTCCGCAGCAGTTGTAAATGGAAGATGAATATTTTAAGGGTATTTTGCAGACTGGGAAGGAGGGAGGCTACAGGAAGAGGAAAAAAAGAAGAGCATGTGCTCTCATCAAAACCAAAACTTAAAAACTCTCCAGCCTCTTCCTCTCCTCAAGAGATTTTCTCACTTTAACTTTGCTCAGAAATGGGTTCTCTTTCGGCTGGGACTGAAGGGGCTACGTGGACACTGTGAGTAAACCAGCAACGCAGCACGTGTAGCAATTGGGTGAGTGGTCGGCGCCTCAGCTGAGACCACCCTCTGAACATCTTTACCATGGAGTTGCGTTAACATTGGAATCAGAATGGGCTGAACCTCCTGGTATCCCTGTGGAAGGAAATACGGCTAGAGCAGCCTCTATTTATTAGGATGGCATTGGGGGAGGCTGGAAGTTAATTGGGTCCTCAGATATGAGGAGTAAAAGTAACCTTGGGTCCCTCTGCTAATAAGAAAAGGAGATAAGCCATGCACCAAGCCAAGCGACATATAAATAAGAGGAGGACCAGAAATGACTTAAAAAAAAAAAAAAAATTTAAATGCAATCAGGCAGAGTTGCCTGAAATATCAGAGGAAAGAATAATGACATGTGTACAGTAGACACAATGTAGATTACAATTTATAACAGGATACAGGATGGAGCCAGCACTTGATTAGGGGACCATGTTACAAATTTTTCAGCATATGTCCTCTGTTTTTCTCTGCCTTGGCATAGAAAGCTGGGCACTGCTGGTAAGTAAATCAGATCGTCAGAAAATGCCCGTGTTGATGAGAATTGCAGGATCCAAGGAAATTAACTGGACTTGCATTTTAGACAATTCTGCCATATCCATTCCTTGCCCAGAGCTGTCAGTTGGGAAAGAGTTGTGCCTGCTCACAGCTTTAATCACAGATAAAAGTTATCGCTAGTTCATGAATATGTTTATCATGAAGCTATTTCAATGGCAGACAACAGATGATTCTGCATGTCCTATGTTAAAGCTAGAGCTTTTTTTTTTTTTTTTTTTTTTACACTAGAGCCTGTCTTATACTAAAGTATTTTATTCTGTGAATATCGCCCTTAGACACAACACATTGCCCAGCTCATGCCCATGCACACATGGAGCTTTGGCAAGTGGGAAGACCTTTGGGAATAAATGCTAGGAGCTTCTGCTGATCTTCTGCAGGACCTAAAATATTCTTGAGCACCTGCTTGCTACATCCGAAGCATTTGTAACTTCATGAATCAGGCAATTTTTCCACTCTCCTTGTGTCTTCCAGGCCAGCCTGGTAGCTTCACAACCTGCAAAGTATCAGGAATAAACTGAAATGAAAGAAAACAACTTAAGAATAGGAACAAAACCATGACACAGCATTAAGCAGAGAGCAAATGTATGACAAGGAATGTTTATGTGTTGCATCATGATATTTTGGCTGCTCTGCTTGCCCACATCCCCGCAGAAAACAGAGTGCACAGTGAAAGCTTCTTGCAGGGCAGTGGGCTGCTGGATCCCAACACATGTGTGCACGCTGAATGTGCCTGCACCGTGGAGGTGGCAGAGCTTGTCATTGTGATTTCTGCTATAGACAAGCATAAACACCTCTGTTTATTACCAGCACACCATCTAAATTCAAAATTTGCATAAGCTGATGATGTTAATTGATTTATATGCATGCAGGCGATGCTTTATCAAAGGTAGAGGGACAGAAGGTCGTTCCCCTAAGGGTCTCCAGGGAATGAGTACCCATCTGAGATAATATTGAGATTGGCATCGTTGGGTATGTAACTGCTTCCAAGTATGAAGAGATGAAGTTCTTTGTCATTAGCAAAAAAATGTTTTTCCTGTTGTAATTCTCCTTTTAATAAAGGCTGCCCTCAGAGAGGTCTAGGAAGGTTCCCTCCAGGTCCATGAAAGGCTGGCATGGACAGCAGCTGGCAAGCTGGCTGCCTTCCCAGAGAAGGGAAAAGTCATGCTGAATTGGCCAGCTGAGCAAGTCGCTAGAAATTTTCTTCCCTTCAGGTTATTCAACCACAGCTATCGTGGGAGCATTGAAATACTTCCTGGGAAAAGGTTGGTGAAACACTGGGGCAGCAGGAGCACCAAGAGCAGGTCTAGGGGAGGGCAGATGCATCCACTCAGACACGGCTGTCACCTCAGAAAGGAAGGAAAGAGCGGGGGCAGAGGCCCGAGTTCTGTGACCATTGAAATGTTTCACTATTTGCTATTGGTTTACAAAATCTTCAAAATCTAATTTTAAAGAACTTTAATGATCTTCACTAAGCATAGAAATGGGATCATCTAAACTGTTCCCCCTCTCCGCCTGCCTTTTTTATTTTCCTAGGTTAAGCTTTGGGGACCCAGAAGTGAAATCCATCTAAAAAAAAATCTTCTTTCTAAGCCAACCTCCTCTGGCTGGCAGAAAGGGAATTTTACTTTCCCTAATGGAAGCTGCATTTACTGATTGTTGTCTGAATAAATAGGAACATGCTGTTGCTATCTTTATACCAAACAAGCCCATACATCAGTGGCCACCCCTTCAATCGAATAGCTTCATTGGTGCTAAGAGAGGAAGTCACAACCCTGCTTTTAAGTCACACCTTCCAAGTACTAAACAGAAATGGAAGACAAAAAGGAAGCTGTATAATTATGGGATTTAAGGAATTTCTTCTGAGAAAAAAAAAGAGCAAAAAAGCCCTGTTGGTGATGACCAGGTGCTCATGTGTACCTGGAGATGTGCACACGAAAGCAGGGTGTAAAGCCATTCGCAGTAGTTCATGGCAACAGACCAGTTCCTGCCAAGGAAAGGCAGGTTAGGTAAACTTTTCAGATGTTTGGAGGTAAATCTTTTCATTTGTGCACATTGTTCGTCTGACCCAGAGATTTCACAGCATCACCAATTGCTTTGTTCGTCCGCATCAAACTTCCTTCTTGCGCTTTATTGGTTTCTGCTCCTGCTGACCTCTTCCAGCAGCTCATTTCTGACATCCTGAAAGCTTCATCCTGACTGTTCAGTACACCTCACCTAGGGCTGAGATTACAAGTTAAAAAAGAGAAAGAGTGACCACAATAGCAGAGAAAAGAGAAGAGCTTTTGGCAGGAACCTGGTGACACTCCAGATAAGTAAAATGGGATGGTAACTGCCCGGAATAATGGCAAAAAAAAACAAAACAAAACCCATCAATAGCAACAACAACAACAAAACAGAGGATTGTCTCAAATGGCAAGGCCTGAGTGAGGTTTAGTAAAAACAACAAGCTGTGCAGACCTCAGTGATGGAGACAGGCAGAAAGCACATTGTAGTTCTTTATTCCTGATAGAGACACCAAGACCAGGTAAAGTGGAAAGCAGGTAGGTTTAAACTGCGATGCTGGATACAGGGAATAGTCAATAGGCGTATGTTCATCTCCAGCTCTACCTCACCAATGAACTTGACCTCTAAATATGTTTCTAACAACATCATTTGAATTTACAAAATTTCAGGCTTTGCTTTAGGTTTGCAGCATCATGAGCTGCCACAAAGTTAAAAGTGATACTTGATCTAGGAATTTTGGTTTGAACACATAAATATGAGCAGGACACTAAAAGATAATGCTAAAGCAAAAGTAATTCCAGGAAACAGCAACTGAGGTCTACATTGCAAAATAAAAAATATGTGGCTGCCACTGCAACTATGTGAAATATCCTAGAAAAAGAGATTATGTAAACTTTGGGAAGATATTGTTGATTTGAAGAAAAGAAAGTAGGAGCATTTGGGCAGCATTATTTTCATGAAGTTCTTTTTTTTCCTCCTGCATATATTCCATTTATTCTAAAATTCTAATGAAGAAGTAAATTGCTACATCTTCAGACTAACGACTCCTTTGAAACAGATTTTAACAATGCTTTTCCAGACTTTTGACATTGCCACCCTACATACGGGAGATAGAGCGAAGGTTAAATTCCATGTCTGTCTTTGGTCTTTTAGCCAACTGTAGATTTGAGAAATGCAATGCCATGTCCCCAGGTACATAAAGCTTTGCTTTGGTGCCCTTGACATCTTTGGTCCTTTTTGTGGCTATCTCATAATTCATGCAAGCGATGCCATACAACTGTAAGGTTTTCATGAGATCGTAAAACTGATTTATAGAGGTTTTCTCATAATCTCCAAGCAAATTAAAGAAGGTTGATGGAGCTATGCAATTCACTGTTGCTCCAACGATGGTCTCATTCAGAAGTGACACTGAACAAGATTGAGGTATTAAGATATCAAGAATGTCCTTAGGATGTTTTGGCTGTCTGTAAAATGGACTTCCGACAAACCAAGAAGGTTTATCTCCTCTATAAACTTTGTTGATTTTACCCATGGTGTCTACTAAGAACAGGCAGACATTTTCTTCCCTAGATGTCTGCTTCCAAAAGCAAAAGTCATCCTGAATAACCATCTACAGAGCAATACTTAGGAAAATGATTTGATGCTACTCATTTTTTTCCCTCCTGAGATATTTCAACTTAATTTAAATTAAATTAAAAAGTTAAGTCCTTCAGCCAATGTTTTATTTTTATTTTTAGCTTTTTCATGTTTTATAATAATTGGCAAAATTATACATACATGAATACATGGTTTTGTATAGATATATGAACTGTTGCAGAGCTCAAAAACTAAGCTACTATATTTCCAAAATGTGAAAGGTGAACATCTTAGAGCTGTGGAAAGTTTATTCTTTCTCCTTTCTTCTGGAGCTGTTTCATGAATTTCATGTGTTTTGATGGAACCATGTAGTCCAACAAAATGTACTTCCACTAAACTACATCCAGCTTTAATATATGCCCTGCCTCAAACTTGGAGAAATCTTGAATGCAGTTCCAAGCTCTGTGACTGAGGCTTAGTGCCAGTTATGTTGTACCCAGTGGTCTAAACATGGGTGATTTTAGTTTCTGAGAACATAATTTTCTAGTTAAAATCATCCAGATAACTTGCAAACTATTTACTACTATTACTCTGGAGTTGAAAGTAACCTTGAAAACACTTCTCTATGGCAGTAATCGAGGTGATTCTTTCACCCTTTCTCAAAAAAAGTAGTGCCATATCATTCCTATCTTTCCTCTTCAAACTTCTCCTCAGCAGGTTTCTGAAGACCTTTCTGAGGTAGGTGATATCCTCTGCTTTTATTTTCTTTTCATTTGAATATTTTATCTCAAAATTCACGGAGAAATAATTATCTCCCAACTGCATGAACCCAGACAGGAGTGTTTTATTCGTGTGTTCTAAAACATTTGGTGCAATCTATATGTGATTATATATAAATAAAGAAAAAAAAATCTTTTAAAAGTCATCTTTTTATTGGAATGAGTAGGCCTTTTAGAGGAATAAGACCATAAAGACAGACATAAACTAAGCAGGATCTAAAGGTGAGAAATTCAAGTACATTAAAGAGTATCTGAAAACAAATATTTAAACAAAACTGAGGGCAGAGACATCCTATCACAAAATTAATTTTTAAATTGATTCCCCAAGTGATTTAAAAGTGCTATCGACATTTTGCCAAATTCTGATCTTACAATGTGGTAAATTAGAAGTAGCTTGACAATGTGAGTTCATTAAAAGGGAAATGGCATCATCTTTGCCATCTTCAGGAATGGTACAGAGAGATATAAGATTTTAAATAAAAAACAGATTTTGTGATACACAGGTTGCCGAACTGTATTTCAAGGCAACAACAGCTTATAGGCAGTGTGTTGGAGCAGGCTAGTAAAGAAAGTCCATGAAGTCATTAGGTTCTGTGGCCTTGCATTTTACTTACTGCTTATGTGATACTAAGCTTATTAATATCATTATTATTGTTCTATTGTTGGAAATTATTGTCATTTTCTCATGGTTCTCATGACAATCTTGCAAGTCTCAACTGCTGGAATAAAGTGATTATGGGAAGAATTTCTTTTGTTTTTAATGTAGTTTTCCTAGTTGTAGAACGTTTAAAACTTTGAGTGCAACTTGCAACTGCACAAAGGCACATAAAAAGCCTTCTACTTTTATATTACTGTGTCAAATTTGTCATAAAATCCAAAATTAACAAAATCAGTCACTGTGTGAAACACAGTAGCTGCCTTAAAGATTCTAGCATTTAATTTAAACAAATCCAGTTGTCCCCAGTGCCAGTAATTAGAGTGAGACTGGCATTCCCTGTTACCCTGTGAAATTACCTGCAAGGCCTTTTCATATTGTGTTCATGCTGTTGTTTTCATGCTCAGTAGAGCATTAAGAGTCGATGATGGGCAGCTCTTGTGTTTGTCTATGAATCATGGGGCATTTTCCTTTGGATACTATTGAAACTCCTCAAGGTGTTTATTGACAAATGCTTCCTACAGACTATTGTAATACAGAATTCTCCTTTCTGCCTGCTCCCCAGTACCTTTAAGTCCCATCTGCTCTAAATCCAGGCATGCTGTTTCAAAAAATATATAAATACATCTTTTTTTTTCAGTAGCTTCTGTAATATACTTTCAGCAGAAGCTATGGATCAAGTATTCTTCCAGACCAAAGGCACTCAGTCCTCCAGCAGGTATAAAGAAGCTTTGAGCACTGCACTGCCATTTCCCCTCCATTTGTTTCTATGGTGCTGACTATGTGTGCGGTCATCCATAAGGGTGCTGAGATACCCTGGAGAGAGAAGAAATAGCTGTAGCTATTTTTCATTATTATATACCTCACTTTGTAATAAATGAGATCCATAGCATGTGAGCGCTGGTCTTGTAGATCATCATATCAGCAAGCACAAGGAACTTTATGTGCCACAAAGCTAAATAAAATAAAGTAACCAAGTCTGAGAAAAATGGTCTGGTGACACAGTAGAGTGTGCAGGACTGCACAATGAATTCTCTCAGATTAAGAATAAATTTAGGACTTACAGTAACTAGTGAACAATTAACTTTAAAGCTTATGCCGTCTTTTGTATCTATTGTATCTCTCTATATACACGCAGGCTTTCCTGAAAAGCAGAAAGGTATGGACTGGCACTTCCATTGCCATGCAGACGTCTTCGGGATGACAGAGATCAACAAAAAACTTGCAATCCAAAAGAGCAATGCTAGCAACAGGAGTGTTGTCCAATGCCAGTGGTGATGGTGAGTATTGAGTGTCTGCCCAGAGCAGATCAGACAACATATAAGATTTGCAGATAAAGGTTATGACAGTTCTTGGCTTGGAGAAGCCCTCAGCATATTGGCAGAGTGCTCAGCACAGTGCAATTGGGATGGTCCTGCTGAGAGAATAAAGTGAATTTTCAGAAGTGCGAGACATTTTGACCGATAATCCAAGGACATAATCTCCCTAGCACCCAACTAGTGCTAAGAATATAATTAAGGATTATTCCAGAACAGCAGATGTACTCCAGGAGACAAACTCTGCTATTACTTCCACAGCTCATGCTTTGGTAGCTCCTGCCTTTGCAAAGTGACCTATTTATTGGAAGGGATAAAGGCCAGTCCCCAGGCTAGTAAGATTTTGTATATGCAGATAAATGCCAGCAAGACATTTCAGAATGCCAAAGCCTGGTCCTAGAAAGATGCTCTTGGTGTCATAAAATTATCCCAAAGAACAGCAATGAAGAAAATGTTTAAAAAGGGATCATTAGAGGCATCTTTCTTGGAAGACGTTTTCAGTTTACTTTTGCAATGGCTCCATCATTGTCTTTTATTGTGAGCTAGCTGATCTCTCAGAACTCTCTCTCTTGGTCAACTGGATCTTTTGCATGCATGAGACAATTGCTGTGGCGTTCCTGCTGGTATCCTAGGAACCTTATTTACTGTGAGACATGTTTGCTGCTTCCTAGGAGGCACCACTAACAGCCTGCTTGGAGCAAAATGGTTAACCTTTTATAGTTTAAACAATAGAAGACAGACCTAAAAGTTTTCATTTTCGTTGGGTTGTCCTGCTGATCCTGTTTTACTGATGGGATGGATCTTCATTCTTCAGAAAGAGCAGAATTTTAGCAGCTGAGTCTAGTAACATCCTGTGTCTGCAATCTGATAGGCATTCATAGTGGAAAGGCTAGCTTTCTAATTTTGATGAGGTTTCAAAACTCACAACTAATCATAACCAGCAAGCCCACAGCATCCTCATAAATACAGCTGCTCTTGTATAGGATTCTGAACTATGGGAAAAGGGGCAGCAAGAAAGGAAATCTTTCTGCTGGGGAAGGTGAATAAAATCTGGGGTTGTTTGAAGGTGAGGACTACACCTAATAATTCCTTTGGCATCATAAAATTCTACCATCACACAGACAAACACGTAGTTCTCCTACTATTTCAAAATACAGTGGTTTGCCTTGGAGTCAGTTGAGAGAATTCTGGTTTGGTTAAACTTTCTGCCTCTCAAATAAAAAACAGCAGCAATTTTCTGCTTGAATTTCTCTGTGACTAAATCCATTGATCATCCTTTCTCTCTGTGAGTGAGGAGTGTGTTTTCTCTTTAATAACTCCTATCCTTCTCCCTGAATATTTTTTTCTCTCCCTTTCACTTGTTTGTGTTGTGTTGGTCAGTCCACTGCACTATTCCTCTGAGAGACGGAGAGAGCGCAAAATTGAAGTTATTTTATGCTTGGTCTCCCTCGGTCCCAATTTTCAAATCTTCATGTCAATTTTCACACATCAGTGTCATACGGTGAATGTTATGGAAATTTCAGTGGGGTCCTTGGGAGACAATTTATACATGACCCCCTTTTTCACTCCCCCAACCAGGCTGCAGCTCCTGCCTTTGCAAAGAATAAGTGAATTTGTAATTAATCTGGATTTTAAAATATAACTATACTCAGACATTTTCCTAGTTGTTCATCTCTTTTGCAATATAAGTGCAAAGGAATAAAAGCCCTCCCTCTCCTAATAAACTGGCACAAGATAAATTAATAAAAATTATGGTAGCATGCTGAAAGAAAAGATCATGTCATTATTCTTTTTTTTTTCCTGAAAGGTATGTTAAAAAAGGTTTATCATGCAACTAATTTGGTAATCACCAGTTAGCAAATGCCACCTACCTAGGTGAATCAGGAGGTTAGTAGCAAATGAAACATAGTACAGTTTGGATGGGTAATTATATCTTCTTGTAAACTAATGAACATGCATCGCCTTAAAAGTCCTTGGTGAGTAAAATCCTAGCAACAGAGGCAAAAGCTCAGCTGACACCATCAGAGCATTTCTGTCACTGACCTTAAAATGGGCCCCTGACATCAGAAAGGGGTGCACTGAGCCCACTGCATTTTATAGTATTAATTATCCCCTTGAGAGGGAGGGGAGAGATGACAAATTGACCAGATTATATCTGAGAGCATCTTAAACCTTAACCATTCATGAGGGGACCTAAACTGTTCGCTGGTCCTCAGCCTTTTGATTTTACTTAAAGAGAGTACCAGTGCATCACATGAAACTGTTTCACTGGCTTCCCTATCATAGGTCTCATAGGTCCCTGAAGAAAGATATTTTAAATTCTGCCAGTGTTTTCTTTTTTTTTTTTTTTTTTGTGAAGGGTGAGTAAATATTAACAGGGAAAAATATGATGCCCATCTTCTAAAGAGCTCCACCTCCCCTCAGCCCCATGTCTTCTGCAGACAGGTGGCACCTTGCACAGAGATCCCAGCTCTACTCTCTGTCCCGAGAGAAGCTGTTTATGTGTCCCCTACACTACGACTTGCCCCTCTCCTCATCTTTGGATTATTTTTGCAGGTCTACCTTGTCTGTCTTCAGAATCACGGTGATAGTTAGACAGTGGAAGGAGTTTTTCTTCTGAAAGCTCTGGGAACCAGTCTCGGGCTTTGCAATGCAGTCTCGTACTGGAGATGCAGAAATCCTAGTCATATCATCCCCCAGTTGTTTAACTTGTTTCTAAGCCAACTGGAATGTGTACAGCAGCGCATTGCACAAACCCACCGAGCCCCCTTCCGTGGCAATTTCACGAGCAGCCTCTGGAAGAGACAACTTTATCGATGTCGTTATCCTCCTTCGATCTGGCCGAAGGGAAACGAGCTGGGTGAGCAGTGAGCTGTGCCACACCGCGAGCAGCCCGTGCTCGCCATAGGCCTCACGTGCGACAACACACAATGGCTTGAGGTTGTTTTGCTAACGTGGTCCTCAGAAGGGCTGTAGGAAATATATTTGTTTGGCATGCTGCCACTTTACTGCCGGCTGTGATCTTATCACGTTTCCCAAGCTAAGCAAAGGGAGGCCAGGTGAACTCCTGAATGACAAAGCAAGAGGGGAAATGAATATCCTATAGGTCCTGAGGCTGCCCTGTCACTTGAGGTGCTGTTCCCTCCAGAGTTACCAGCCAGGCAGGGTCTTAGTGAGGTTATTTGGGATGCTTAGGCCTGGAGGAATCTAATGTAAATCAGAAGGAAATATTCACTTACAAACACAACGTGAAGACCTCTTACTTCTGTGTTTTGCCAGGAAATCAGTCTTGCAGCTGCGACCAGCTTAACAGGGACTGCACCATGCAGTCATAGCAAAATCAGCTGAGAGTTGCAAAAACCCACTAGGAATGAAAGCTTGTGTTTCCCATAGCCCATGACCTACTCCGGTGCAATCCTAAGGAACTCCCTCTTGCTTCTAACAGCAGGGCTTCCAGGCAATTTCCTTGGCAAACGTTAGTGTAGATACAATACTTGAACCTAATGGTTTCAGTTGAATTGTGTTGTTGGTGCTTTTTCCAGCTAATCCATGCCATTGCTCTATTCTGAGTGGCACTGGGCATAGGGTGACATAGCCAGGTCCAGTAGAAAGGCACTGCACGGAGAATTATTTCTGTGTCTCTGTGTATCATTGCCCTAAGACTGATGGATTTTATGTTTTCTACAACTCCAACTTTTAATATCAAGAGTCTGCACATTGTAGCGGGATTTGATGGAAAAGGATTCAGTAACTTGCCATTGCTAAACTGGCTAGAGAAGGATTTGATGTGGAGCATTTGTGAGTATGCCAGGGGATTTGCAGCAGAAGGGAGGAAGGGAGGACATATACCTGCAGTCAGGTATATGTAGACCTGCTGGACATGCTGCTCCATGGGATGGAGCAGCAGCATCTCGGAAGGACTACAATCAGTGATTTTTGAGACTGAAACCATGCTCTGATCCTGATACCATTTATCAGGTTATTTATCATTATCATATCTCAGTTAGCCCTTCTAAAGATACAAGCAGTTGCCTCATTCTGAGCGTTGCTTCAAAGATTTACTAATAGCACAGCTTCTAGCACAATTCACCTAATAAGTGCTGTTGGAGTTTGTACCCCCAAGCACACACCTGTGGACAGAGATATCCTGGTTTCCAGAAATGTTCTTGTCAACTTCAGATGAAAATCAGAATAAACTGTGTCTTGGGTCAAATCATCACATGGTACTGCTGAAGTCTGAGTTACGTTGACGTAACCAACAGGAGGTCAGTTATATAGCCCTTAGCCATTTCTTTCTGTACAAACAGAGACAATCTCCCCAGGCAGGGCACTATTGCACATAACTCACAGAATGGGCATGTGTATGTGTGCCTGCGTGTGTGAGAGATGGAGAGAAGGTTGAGATATATTGGGAAATCCCTGAGACGTGAGACTTGGAGATAATTTCTAGGAAGTATAGCCACCATCAGGAAGTCTGACTTACCGGTCGGAGGGTTTTGCACCACTGGCACTGCTCTCTTAGTTGGACAGCTCAACTCTTAGACCAGCTGATGTCACTGCCTATAAATTTAATTAGAAAGGGGCTAGGGGAGAAAAAAGTCTGTGCAGTGCTCAGCACAGGGCCAGGAATAACAAGCTTTAATACCGTTGGCATTGAAGCACCTGCTAAGGGCACAAACCGCTGTACAGCGGACTGGCCCTTCTCTGAAGACAGGACGTGTCACACCACTTGTCCTCAATATGTGCAGTCTGCCACTGATAAACCGAGGACTCACATGGAAGTCTCTAAGGCACTGCATTTCGTATGGTGCCACGTGACAGCACTTTCCTCTGGAGAAATCAGAGACGGGGCTTCAACATCCTTGACTCCATGGAAAGGCAGTGATTTGGCCACTGCAGTGGCCAGTGTGTCTCATGAGTGTGAGTGTGTGTGAGTGTGTCTCATGAAGTGCCTCTTCTTCTCTGCTAAAGAACTTGTCTACTTTCTGTTTTTTTCCAAACAATGCCATACTGCAGCTAGATCTACACATCTAGTTGTTCCAGCTAGCCTCTTGCTTTAAAGCAATTCACAGGGATTTCTTTAGGTAAAACAGTGAAGTAAATAGATTTGAGCTTTACACAAAATTATATATGTAATCATGTACTGATTTTATTCTAAAGAAAAGTAGTAGACTGATAATTTCAGACAGAAAACTGCTACTTCAAGCAAGGGAAGAGATGCCCCAAGTTCTGGTGCTTCTCAAGATGTAGCAGCTCTCATCTATGTAATAAATCCTTGACAGGTATTGAGCCTTTGATATAATTTCTGGGAGATGAGGAAGCAATTCAGAAGTTCTGGGAGTATTTGGCCTTTTCTGTGAATGAAGCAGAGAATCACTTGTGGTGGTAGCTTTGGGTCATAGTGTTTGGAAATCTCTCTGCTCCTCTCCCTGAGCTCTCTGCCCTGAGCTCCTCTTGCCTAGACATGGTGTCACAACACAAAGGACACCAAGGCTACATATCAGCTATATACCACCAAAAGAGGTACTGCTCCTTGACTTCTTTAAACCAATTTTAATTACAATCTGATTAACCAAATTCAAATCAAGATTAGATTTAATCTCCAGAAATTTGAGGGATATCTTTATAGTCACCAAGCAGGGACTCAATAGAGCTGTTTAACTTGAGCAGAGAATTGGGGGAGACCATGTGCCATGAATTCACCTTCCTCGCCCTCTATTTTTCAGGGTCCCTCTGCCACGTCCTGTACTCCTTGGCTGTGAGAGGAGTGGTCTGGTCCATCCCCTGGAGTAGCCACTACATCAGCCTGCAAACCCAGCTTCTACATAGGGCACAATGACAGGCAAAAGGAGCATGCATGGCCTTTGCAAAAAGCATACAAACCTTCAGACAGCAAGATAAAACACTGCTTAAATACACTGCTGAATTGTGCAGCATTAGATCTGTCCAGACTTAGCTTAGCACATGCCTGGAAGTCAGAGATCAAGCTACCAAGTACCCCAAGTTACAGTTGTGACTGCGCAACAGTCCACGATGCAACAGCTCTAATGTGAAGTTATTACTGGAGGCACCGCGCCGATACCTGTGTTAAGCCTCTGAGCATTGCCCAGTGTGAACTATGTGTTTCCAGAAGACTGAGCAGACCCAGACAGAGCTGATTGCTCGTGCAGTTAATAAAAAGTGCTGCACTTTCTCTCTTGACAATCCCGACACCTGAGTGCTTCCTATGTATGACAGTTAGCACATTCTGGTTGCTCAGTGGCCTGTGAGAAATGAGCCTCTTCTCAATTTAGTTCCTATCAGCAGACAAGTGGTACACACACTATAAAATGCATCTTGAGAGCTAGCCCCCCAAAGGAGCCCCAGAGGCTGAGGATCCATCCAGACTTCCCTTTCTCTCACATATGAGCCCCAGGAAAACAATACAATTTATTGGACTGGATTCTGCTCCCTGTTCCTGTGCCGTAAATCAGGGCAACACCACCGAGGTCTCGGGAGTCACTCTGGTTCAGAGTCACAGCACAGAAT
Source organism: Nothocercus julius (assembly GCA_013398735.1). Classification (NCBI taxonomy): domain Eukaryota; kingdom Metazoa; phylum Chordata; class Aves; order Tinamiformes; family Tinamidae; genus Nothocercus; species Nothocercus julius. Next base: position 745,890 of record VZSV01000026.1, on the reverse strand, counting down.
AACCTAGAGGAGGGGAAACTTTCCTGACCCCGCCAAGTTTCTTTCCTAGATGGAGCTTGTCAGGCTTTCTGACTTGCATGATCAGCCATGGCCTGCCACAAAGTCCTGCTCGATCAGGGGAATGGAGAAGCGCTGCTGCCCCTTGTTAGCTGAGCATTCAGCTGAACCCTTGGCCCCGAGTCAGCAGCTGAAGCACCACGAAGATCTCCACCTGCTCCAGGACCTTTCCGCAGTGACAAGCACCAGGGTCCACTGCCATCGCCATCCTCTTTCCCAAGGCTGGTGAGGAAGGTCTCCTTTGGGGGCAGAGCCAGGCTGGAGCATGAGGTTGTGGGTAGATATTGTGACTGGCTTCTCTCCATCCACTCGCAGCCCGTCAGGTTGTGTCAAACTGAGCTAATATAAATGTCACTGTGCTGCCTTTCAGTTGTGAAATCTCTGTTTGTTGTAATGCAGTTCATTTTCAGTCTTCCAGCTCTATGGATGCTATCAGCTGACACGTCTGGCTAGCATCCTATGCCAAAAATACAAGCGCTCTCAGCATTTCTTGGGAGTGGCTTTTTTTTCTTTTTCTTTTTCTTTTTTTTCTTTCCCCATTCGTGACATACTCATGTCAGATTTCTCCCTAGTGCTGTGAGGCACAAGACTGTCCACATCCACCAGATAATGAGTTTAACATTTCAAGGACAGAAGCTCTCATCTGAGTGAGACCCAAGGTGGCTTTGCAGGCCTGATTTGGGGTAGGTACCAAAGGTGTCAGGTCACTTTTAAGATACTTTGGAATATTCTAAGTTTTTTTTTTTTCTTTTCTTTTTAAGATGTATATTTCAAAGCACCATCGGTCTTGTTGTTATAGTTAAAACTGTTGTTGTTAACAGTAGCTTAAATTCTTGTCTCAGTTTCTTGCTTTTAGAATAAATTCAGCGACCTTTTCACAGGTCAAGTTGGAGCTGGAATCTCACTGTTCCCTTGAGTCTTTTGCCTTTTGCCTCCTGGTGATGCCCTCTGTCTTCCCCTCCTCCAGCCTCTGATCTCCATCTTCCACATCTTCCTGCAACTACGTATTTGCCGCCTTTTACTACTTCAACTTTCCCCTTTTTGTCTTTGCTTCTACTAGACTCTTGCTGATTTTTCTAAAGAGAAAATTGAATCAGGCTAGTTTTCCTTCTTCCTTCTCCCATCACTGCTGCATATATTTGTCTTCTTTTCTTACCCTTATAATGTAGAAGTCTAATTTTATCTCTTGATCCTTAGTTCCCCCTCTCTTTTCCCTTCATATACATCTCCTGAACTGTTCACAGTCCTCTGTTCTACATCTCCTACAACACAATGCTTTATTCCTTCCACTTGTAAGCATTTTCCTTTACTCCATTTGCCTCTTTGGAAATCCTACTCCCTTTCCTCTCCAGGCTTACTGAATATGATTTCTCCATCTCTCTGCCCAGTCTCCCCAACCCTACATTCCTTTGGAATAGCTCTCAACACAATGTCTCCATATTTCTAATTGGGTAAAACATGAAAGCAGTACTCCAGCCCCATCCTCTTGACCCATCAGCAACTTGCATCATTGCTTACCTGAAATCTGTTCTTCTGAATACCTGTGACTCGGTTCTCTCTTGAGGCTGCTCATGTTGACTAAGAGCTCATCATCATCTCCCACATCTTCCAATTTTGTGTCGACCTCACAGATCCATAGTCTTTATCTGTTTCAGCTCCCATGCCTTTCTCTACGCAACCTCATCTGCATATACAAACTCAAGGGTCATCTCTATGACAACGACTCACATGTCTACTCCAAACCTGTTTTCTTTGGTCCAAATGTAAAATTTTAGGCAGTGCCTCTGACATTTACTCATGCATGTTGAACCATCGGCTTAAGCTGACCATGAATTTCTAGTTTTATCTCCATAAGACCCTGCCTCCTTGTTTCTCTATTTTCTTTCATGACCTGTGACTTTATACTCACTGTTACTAAGGTTTCTAAATAAGCAGTATGTTTAGTTGCTCTGTCTCATTACCTTTGTCTCATTACCTAAAGACTTTGTTTATTTTTTTAACTTTTATTTTTCATGTATGGAAAGGAAGTTGACTTTCCTGGACCTCCACACAACTAAAACTCTTTCAGAGGCTCAGAATGACTTGCATTTATCTGTGGAACCATCCAAATGGATGGAGGACAAATTGGATCACATGCCCGCATCTGTAAAGGTAATTCCCCTAGCTTATGGGTGTGACCTAGTCATTGCTGTCTTGGCTTCTTCCCCCTCCCAGATCTTTTTCCATATGAAGTCTTCCATTTCATTAATACAAGCCACTTTCCTTTGAAGATGCTCTTCTGACTCATGCACAAACTGCTGTCTTAGTTTGGTTTGCTGAAACAGTAGCTGGTCACATATAGAGGCCAGTTTGAGAAGGTTAAAGGAGCTAGATCCTCCTCCTCTCAAGCTGCCTTGATAACACATATCCATTTTATTACAGTAGGAGTATGAGGTGTTTGTAAATCTCCCCTACTCTGGCTGCAGCTGCCTTTGATGCTGACAGAGGTGGCAGTTACCGCATCATTGTCTTTTGCTTTTTTTTTGCTGGATTCTCCCCCTGGTTTTGCACGTGCGTTCCCTCGGAGAAGAACAATCTCTTAGATTTTACATTTCTACAGTGCTTAAAACAGCGGTTTCTCAGACTATATGAACTGTGTGTTTGAGACCCCTGCACTTCAGTCTTGCAAACCGGCGCCATCAGCCTGCCTGACTTCAGCTACCCTGTTCCCAATTTGTTCCACCAAGACTGGCAGAAGGCGAGAATCACCCAGACCAGAATCAGTCTCTTTGGCCAATAAATAGCAGCAGTGCTTTTATTTTGGCAGGCCAGCACCATTCCAGTAACCAGCAGAGGGGAAAAGCATGTGCGCACAGAGCCCTCTCCCGCCTGTGGCAGCCGGAGCATCTTCCCGACGTCCCGCCTCACCTGCTGACACAATCCATCAGCGCCCTCCCAAATCAAGTGCAGCTAATTGGAAGGTGATGACAGCCCAGGGACTGCTGGATTTGCACGCTAATTCTTCTATTTTAGTGTCACACGACAAACTGCAGGTAAAATGAGACAGAGCGCTTGATTCCAGATGATTTCCCCTCTTCTTGTCTACAACACACACGTGTGTGTGCATACACCTTCTCTTGGGCTTTGCTGGCCCCAAGCCAAAATTCAGCTGGCCGGTGCGTTACATGTGCTTTCCAAGATGCAGGGCAAGAACTGCGAGGGGCAACAGGTTTTTGTCCTCTGATTGGGACGGGCTGCAAACAGTGACTGTAGATGAGTTTTTAGATATCAGGGCAGCACAGCTCGTGATGGGGAGAAGGAAGCTCTTTCTGGAGCCTGGCTTGCAGCTTCCTTGCACCTCTTGTGCTGGTGCGTGGGATGGATTCCTGGCTCTCCTTTCACACAACATTGCTGAGTTTTCTTCGGAGTACCCAACCTCCTCTCCTGTTCTACCACTAGCGTCTGCCCCTGCTCTAAGTCTACCAATTATTTCCTGCAAGTGTCAGCAGCACACCAGACACACAGAGATATAACCTTTCTTCAAGTTGACGCTGTTAAACTATTACTTGAAACTGAAGTCGCAGTTGACAAGTGCTACTTCAGTCGCTAATAACTGCTTCAGAAGTGCTAGTGGTGTCTTGGCTCTCAGCGTTGTGGCTCAGGGCTCAGGGAATGTCTTTACAGGTCAGTTAGAGCCATCCATCTGATCCAAAACAAGATCAGTCAATCCTCGCGGGCTCTGCGCCTGCCTTGCAGCGGGGGTCTCTGCTCGCCCCCCAGGGCAGCAGCTCAGGTGGCAAAATTCCTCTAGGGAAGGTGCAGGATGAGCATCGGATGCAAGTCCTGGCCTGGCAGCAGCGGGAAGAGAGCAGCTTACCTTTCCTTTCACGCTCCTTTTTTCTCAGGCTCAGCTAGGCTAATCAAAACATCTGAGGAATCTCAGACCCAGAAGCTTCCCAGTTTGGCAGAGGTCACAAATATTTCCCTTGCATTTTGGCAGCTTTTTGGCAGTCTTAGGATAAATTGGGAACAGAGTAATATAAGACAAGGCCTGATCATCTGGGTCACTGAGCCTTGTGTCCCGTTATTGCAGTCAATCGTGTAAGAGATGTTAAATCCAGAGCAGCTCCCACTTTTCCTTTGCCTCCTGCATGTAACAAGCCACACTGTGGTATAACAGACTAAGTCTGTCCTTTCAACAGAAACAAGACACGTCAGGTTTTAAGTCTCCTTGACATGACAATATCTTCATCTAAATCTTGAAACCATCGTTCAGATAGCCCAGCCTTGGTCTGATGTCTTTTAGAAAATGATGCTCATTTAATTCCAGAAATGTGAAATCTGGGTCTCAGGTCAAGAGCATAAATGTTCTTTAGCTGAAAATTCAGATCCATCAGACACTGTCTGTAAGAGCCAGTAACTTTATCAAACTTCAGAGTGAAACTAGACTCTTTTGTATAGATCTGGTCTTTTAAAGAGAAGGATCTAAATAAAAATACCCTTGAAGAACAGGGTACTTTTAAAGCTCCCACCTCTGTAATTCACTAGGAGACAAAGGACTTTTTCAGGGACACAACTTGTCTGCATAGAACAAACAGCCAAACTGGAGACAGAGCATTATTTCTTCTTTATTCTTAATCCGGCCCTGAATTCATTCCTCGGTCAACAGTTTGATGGGGCTCAGTGCGAGAATTGTCTAAGACAGGCAGGGTCAGATCACACACAGGAAGGGTCTGCGCCGTCGTCGGGCGATGCAGAGCCACCTTAGCCATAGCACAACCGCTGCTTTGTGGAGTGCTCTGAGCATTCCTGGAAATTTAGATCAGTAAGGAAATCTGTCAGAGACGGACTCTCATGGAAGGCATGTGGATTTCTTCTAAACAAGCATAACTGCTATTACTGTCAGTAGTAATATTCCCTTCTTGACACATAGATATTACTATTAATCTCTTCCAAGCTACTTCTAGGCATTAACTTTACAAAACCTACAGAGACTGTAAAGGATTATTGTGCCCACCACAGGCAGGAAAACTATAGCAGAAACTTATATTAGATTGATTCAGGAAAAAGACAAAATCAACCAAATGCTTCTCTTAATTTCAGTATGATCAAATTAAATTTTGCCCAAAGCAATCAGGAATCACCCCTTCATAGCCATAAGATGGCAGATCTTTGGCCATGCTGTATTTTCTTTGATAGTAGGACATTTATCTGAATTTCTTGCCAGGTAAACCTCCAGTTCTCAGAGGCTGTGCTGGTTATGAGCAGGACATATCTACAGCACAGAGAAGTTTTCATTCTCAGTTAGTGGGACATACAGCTGGGCTCAGGGAAACCTTGTTTTGCACCTGTATTTAGCACGGAGTGGCTGTGCATATGTGCTCCTAGAAGGTATCAGAGAACTTCTTCATATGGTGCTGACCATATCTCTTTATATCCTCTCCATGTATATGAACTTATGGTTGTTCAAACAGCCATACCCAGTTGGCCAAGTATTTGATGAACCAAAGTGCTCAAGGCCTTCTTGTACCATCTCATTCAAAGTTTTGTGCAACCTTTTTACTGGCTTTCAGCCTGCAATAAATACAAATGACTTGGCAATAAAAGCTGGTGTCTCCCTCCATCAGGAGGACTGCAGCATCATTGTTATTTAAGAGGTGGCAGTTTTGAGACAATGCTTATTTAAAAATTGTTAAAAAAATAAGATGATGTAATAAATCTGTGCATTCTTCCCAAGCAGTCGTTGAAAGTCTGAATGCTCTTCCCCATTCCAAAAGCATCAGTCGTTTAATGTTTCCTAAGTTGTTTTTACATGAATTAGGGAGTTTAAGTTAAGCTCTGTCAGTTACAAAACTGCGCTGTTGTCTCCAGCTAATTTTGTGTTAGCAGCTCTTTTAAACTGCTAAATCTAGTTTTTAGTGTATGATGATTTTGTTTTGTAATGGTGTAAAACAGCTGCTACTTTTCTGATGATGCTTTCCATTTTATGTCTCTGCAAGATGTTGAGCTTCATCATGGCCCAGCCTGACAGGCAGATGAGAAGAGCCTGCAAAAAAACCCAAAACAAAACAAGAAGCAAAGATCCCCAAATCTAGGGGTTTAACCATCCATACGGCCAGGCTTCAGAGAGATCAGTCCTCCTCCCCTTTTTTTGTCAAAGACCTCCAGGGCGACAGGCACAGTGCAAATTTATCATTGAATTTCTTGTGAGCAAGGGCTAGACTGACAGGGAATTAGCGACCCCTTGTTAATGCTTCAAGGTATTTCTCTTAGGGCACAATAATCTGATATTTGTGCAAACTGTCTTGCACTTAATGTTCACCAGAAGTATTCATGAGGAAGAACATAGTGCTCTGTATGTTCCCCTTCAGCTGCTAATTTTCTCATACAGCCAAACTACCCTCTTTATCCAGTGGCAGAAGGCTGAACGTTTGCCTTTGATCTGTCTTATCCCCTGTATCATCAGGGTTGCTATTTGTTCCATGTGTGCAAAAGCAAGGAAATGATGAAAAGCATAAAAGAAGCTCACAGAGAACTCCTCAAAGAGGTGAAGACTGAGATCTTTCCAGTAATAATCCACACCCCATAAAAAGATCTTAGATTTGGATAGACAAATTGGAAGCAGCTTGCCTCCCTGATTCTCTTTTCCTATGCACTTACTTCTTTCCCCAGAACAACAGGCAGTCTTTGCTGAAAGCTGTGCAACCCATTGAACAGCAGTGGTCTAAACTATTATGGAGATCTTAAACAGCTGAATTGTTACAAGCTAAAATTGATTGCAACCCAGCCTGTGAATTAAAGTGCTAGAAAGTGCACAGAAAGAAATGGTGAAAAAGTTGCTAAGGATTTTGCTTCTTTATTTTTTGCTTTCCTTTTGCATGTAACATTGCAATGGAATAAGCATTCTAGCTAATCTTGTATTAATGATTTCTGCATTTCTTTCTGCATAATCTTTGGACACTTTCTCTTGGTATTTCCAATATAAAAGGTATTCTTGTCTTGTCTTCTAATTTCATTGTTGCCTTGTCTTTGCTGAGGAACTGCACAAATGCTTCAAAGTCAAATCCAGAGGGAAAATTGATGGCATGGATACTATGACATTTACTCCCTGCCCAGTGCTAACAAAAAAAGCCTTTTTTAAATTCTTTTTTTAAAGATAAATACTCTTTCTTTTCCTGTTTCATTTGATTCTGCATTGGTTTTATTAGCACCCTTATCACCAGAGCATCTGAACACCTTCGACTACTACATTAAGCAACGTGACTAACATCTGTCAGGTATAGTTTGCTTGCTCCCTCTCAGCATCCTTAAAATGAATTTAGTGCTTGCACTGGATCAATAGCACTGGAGACAGATGGTCTCTGTTTAGCCTCAGAAGAGGCTCCGCATGGGAGATGAGTCACCATGGGGGTCCTGCCACTCCTCTGTCATCAACCCTATGGACGGGTTCTCCCATGGAGACAACATGCTCAGAGAAGAGGCTCCAAGCTCTCTGCTACAGAGAGGTCTAATCAGTTTGGGGTGGTCAGAGGAGACTGTAGGTGCTGGCCCATTCTCAGGATGTCTGTTGAGGGTCAGTCATATTATCTTGGGTCTCCACATCTGCAAAGCCAACCGGGACACCAGCTGAATCAGGCAGACATTGATTTTCCAGGCTTTTCTCATTTCATTGGGGGGCTTTGCCTGCTTTTTGGTATCAGTTACAATTTATTGTTATTGATGGACAAGAATCGTTCACTATCAAAACCTTTCTATACTAGATTTCTGCTGCTGGGAGCCTTCAGCAGCAGGAATGGTTTCAGATGCTTTAATTCAAGTCAATACAAATCCTGTGCTGAGTCTGGTTGGCACTGCTCTCCTAAGGAACTGGAATAAGTAGCAAGATCAATGCATACTGAGGAACTGTAATTTAAAGCAATATATTTTCTTAATGGGCTAAGCATGCTTTGACTAATTTTGCTTTGAGTACATGGGAATGTTATTGCTCAGTGGCCTCACACAGGTGTTGAAGCAGTTTTGTGGTATGATTTTTCAGGAGCACCGTAAGGTTTTATTGACTGCTACCTAAAGACTAACTTCACAGGAAACAAGCATTTGTAGCCAAACATGATGGATGTGGAGCTATGGCAGGAAACTTATGAGTCAGTGATCTCTTTATCATGGTCTGTTGCGTTTTCGGTAAGAAAACTTCATAAAGTAAGTGCAAAAAAAAAAAAAAAAAAAAAAAAAAACACTTTTTTATATAGCAAGAAGAATTTTGAGAAAACATATTATTAATTATTTATGCTTCCACAGAAAAATGTTGGCTTCTCAGTTCTGATAATATGAACATACTCAAGATAATCCAACAGGCGAAACAAATGCCAGTGTTTGTGAGGATACTGGGGTATATTTTGCTCTGTGAATGTGTATTACACGGCAGACAAAGGGGCTTTGGTTTGGGTATGGTAACTTTCATGTGATGTTAAGAAACAGTCATTTCTTCTCTTTGCCTCCATCCTATAGCCAGCTCTCCATGAAAAGGAAATCCATGTTCCCCAGCTATTTGGGAGCCTGGTACCTTCCGACAGGACTCATTTAAGACATGTTTGGAAGCTTCCCAATATATCTCAACAAATTCCTAGATAGTGTTACAATATCAGCAGAAAGGGAAAGATGAATTATTTGATCAAGACAGATAAATACATCTATTTGAGAATACATATTCGTACCACATATGTGATGTAGTTTAACCATTAGCAAGTTGTCAAGCGCTATTAAATAGAATTAGCTTCCTTATTTCTGAGTAGCAGCAATTCTTTTTTCTCCCCCTTTTTTCCCACTTCCCAGTAAAATGGACACTTTCATGGTAGACAGTGCAACATGAGGGCAGATGACGCTTGTCAAAAGACTCGATGATCAATTTTGGTACAAATCTTACATGAGGAGGCTTAAGAGAATCTGCATCAGATGATCAATGGGAGAGATAAGTCCAGGTCTAATATGCAATGTTCCTCAATGTCTGTGCTTTTTATATCTACCTCAAACACAAAAGGACACAAAAGGACACAAAAGCAAGCATAACCCTCAAGGACAACCTATGGACAACCAAGGACAACCTATGAGGAGCGAGGACACCACATGAAGTACTGATTAAGCATTGTATTAGCATTAGATGTTAAGTGTTAGTATTGGATGTAGGATTCTGAGCCCTTCAGAATAAACTGCAGTGCTAACCATAATACTGCGGGCCAGGAAAGTGCTAATGCCCTCTTCTTGTCCACCAACTCCGTGCCACAGAGTCCATGAGCAGAAAGAAAAGATGCTCTGTGACTATTTTGCGCTAAAAACCTGTGTTAGATTTGCTCCTCTGATTCAGAGATGAAAGAGCGACCATTAACAGCCCCAAACCTTGGAGTCCTGCCTTCATTTACCACCAGTCAGCTTTGCTCTTCTCTCTTTTCCTTTCCAAACCATACAGTATCTGAGTATTCATGCACACTCTTTATTAGTTCTCCCCTCACAGTTGCTTTCTTCTTCCCACACCTGCCAACATTAGCTCCTTCCTTTGAATCATGCTGCTGTACAGTCTAATGCATGTGATCTCCATGCCAAAATGTTATTTAATTTCCCAACAAAGATTTTTTTGGCATGGAACGAACAGAGCAGTGAGAGCACAGGAGGGGAGGTATAGAAGGGGGGGCGGGAAGGAGAATGAGGAGGGAGAGGGACTCCAATTTGTGTTGCTCCTGGCTTCACCAAGTCCAAGGGATTTGGGAGAGTGGCTGGGAGCAGCGTGGGAGGGGTGGGAATGGCAGCAGGGGGTTTGGAGATGGCAGGTTGCTGAATCAGGAACCCTGACACTTGTGAAGTACTCTGTCAGGAACATTAAGTATCCAAAAGTGATAAAGCTTCAATTTGCTAGTCCATTAGACTAATTACTGCAATAATTAAGTAACTACTTGATTAGAACTAATGGGTACCTAATTATCCAGGAGAAAAGTATCAGGTGGCAATTATCAGGTGGCAATTAATAGACTGGAGTTAATGTCTTAGCACTGTCTTTGTATGAATTCATAAGCAAGGTAAAGAAAACAAACAATAACTTATTAATATTTATTGGTGCCACAGTGTTTTTCAGCTTGTTTCATTTACACAGAACCAATTAGTGAAAAGACAGTTAGTGTTGCAAAGACATAAAGTGACTGAAGCAGGAGTTTGATTTTAAAGAAACAGGATCACATTAGCACTTATAAGCAAAGACAAATGGGTATCAGCCAGGGACTTGGTTCTGGTGCTTCTAATTCATCAACAGAAGAAATCAGAGTAATTGAGCTCAGTATTAATAATGAAACACACAGGAAGGCAGCCCCCGTCTTAATGGGGTTCACTTTTGTTTTGGTCCCTCCCTGTGTCTTCATCAGTGTTTTCTGCAGTGCATGGGAAATGGAGAGTGCACCTTAGTTCATGTGAATGGGGATTTCCTGGAGGCTTGGGATGAAAACACCATAATAAAATCTTCCAGATCAATGCTACAAACTCTCTAAAGGTTTCTTTTCCTTCCTGGACACCGAACGGTTGGTTGCAAAGCTGCTATAAAGGCAAGTTCTCTAACGAAAGCAAGGTGGTGGAACTGAATTCTTGCCTCTATGTGGTGCTTTCCTGAGAAAACAAACCATAACGACATCTCCTTTCTGCTAATTTCCCCATAGCTTAGCAGCTATTTGGAATATCACAGAGTTATTGGTAGTTTGCAGGAATTAAATTCAAAAATAAATAGAATCTCCTTTAGATTCCTTCAGATAATTTAGGTGGTGTTTTTGTTTTTTCTTTTATGGCTATGCAAAGGGCCAGCTTCCCAGAAAACAGAAATTCCTTGTGGTTTATTTATTTATTTTGATGTCAACAGAACGGCAGTGATTTTTACAGAATCAAAAATGGCCTAAGCCCTATTTTTTTCCCTTCTATGTCCCCCTAATGAGGCAGACATAGTGGTGGAGGTTTTAAATTTTCCTGCAGAAAACAAAAATTCCGAGGGAATTCTTTCCTATGTGTCTTTATGGCCCTAATGACCATTGCTCCTCTTAAATGAGCTTCAAACCAAAAACCCTTGTGCATGTGAGTTGCCTCCTCCTCTTCCCTCTATGGGACACCTCATATTAGGAATAGTTACTCTCATGAGTAAGATTTTTTTACAGTGTGGATATACAATGAGCTGGCTATGTCTTTTAGAACACAGAATGAGTCCTGGTTTCCTTATAAACTTTAATCTTTTAAAAATTAACTGTTAGAAAAGGGAAAGAAAAACAAATTCTTGAGTGGATGTAAATGTGTGTAGCTGAGACGTTGCTCTGTAAAACTCGTTGCCTTATGGAAGTTGAGGTCTGGCTCCTGTAATAGCAATTTTCCCCCCCTGCCCTCCCCATTCTGTTCTCTATAGTATAAATAAATGAAAGGTGTCCTAATCATATTTTAGACTGTGTGCCGAGCTCTGCGTTAAACCATAATGTTGTATATTAGAACGCGTGAAATGATAAATGGAGATAAATCTAAAATTTATAGAACATGAACATTTGCATAAACTGCAATATCCAAACATATAGGCTGTTAAGTAACAATTGTCACAAAGGGCATAAAAAATTCAACCTTGTTTCATGAAAAGAACTCAAATTCCTAATGTGATTAAGATAATATATCATTTGTTCCTATCTTATTAAAGGCATAATTGTTGTTAGACACAGAAGTGGCATTAACTCTAATCTGGCTTTATATATGTACAAATAGGAGGGGAGGTGAATGTGAAAATTGATGCTTTTGGTGATCCATAGGCATTTTATTAATGTTTGAATAATAACTGCCTGGAGGGGCTGTTATAAATTAAAGGGACAAATTGAGATATAAATTTTTATGAGGACTAGTTATACATTTCCATTATGTGTATAAAAATGGAGGAATTACTGTGAACACAGCAGAACTCACATTTATTTGAGGTGATTTGGATGGAAGGGAAGGTGCAGTGAAGGAAGCTGCATGCTGGCTGTAAGAAAGATGTATCTGTCCCTTTGAAAAGATATATCATATGTCATGCATGAACTCTGTTCTACAGGAGACTTTTCTCTGCAGCTGATTTCGCATGATTATTTATTTGACAACAGCAAGTGATGATATAGCAGGGAGTTTTAGGCCACTTAGAGAGGAATTCTTACTGTTAAATCATAGAGGAGTTCCCAGACCCCAACCGTTGTCAAAATAGAGTTAATCTAAGAGATGATCCCAGTAATCTTTTTGGCATTTATTTCTCATTATTCCTCCTGTCTGGATATAGACATTTTCATCTGCAGTGCATCTACTGGACCAACACTGTGTTTGAGATTTTCCTTCCCCATTGCTGAGTGAGGACCAGGCTCCTTTTGTTATCCACCCATGGTGATGTCCTGTAAGGTTCCCCAAATCTCATCAGCATGCTCTGACTGTGAAACGGAGATGATAACCTGGTGTCTTGACTCAGGCAGGCACTTTTGCCTGAGAATAGACTTGTAAAGCTCCCTCTGTGTAAGAGGTGTGATTAGATTACACTGGTAAGAGGTGTGATTAGAACCGCTTAGTTGCTTTTTCTTTTGGCCCAGTTGGTTTCCATTGTCCTTTCCTCCAATCTTTCATCTGAGGAACCCAATTTTTGACATTCCCTGTCTTTCTCAGCTCAGGATCCTATTTCCTGTTTGTTTCTATATCTAGTCTGTCTGTATCTCAGCTTTGGGTGCTCACCTAAAGCAGGTCCTTTCCCATAATGTCATACAAAACAATCTATATTGCCCAGGAGCTAAGTTGTTTGTGAACATATGTTCTGACAAGGACTAAAGCAGCAAAAAATATTCTGCAGTTGATAACAGCCTTTTTTAAACGTATTCAAGTGCTGGACAACTGACTAACTAGGCAACACAGTCTCGGCTGTTTTCCAGGACTATGTTTCTCTGTGTGTGCTATTGAAGGGACAGCTTTGCTTGAGTTTCTTTAAGGAAGGCTGCTGCAGAGGAATGTTACAGAGAGTAAGTTCTATGACAGAATTAGCAAATGTATTAAGTACAGTGCCAATCTGGTATAGCAGAAATGACTAAATACCCATCAGGGCCTGTCACTCGTCAAGAAGTGAAATCTTAGACCCATTTAAGTCAATGACAAATGTTCACAGAATCTGGCTGCAAGATAATAAATGTTTGGAGCCTGTATAACTCAAGCTCTGATATTTGTCAAATTAATTATTTGAGTGATCTTATTGTCTGTCAAATAATTTCTTTGTGAAGTTAGAATGTTTTGTGTTTTGTTATCTATAATTTTGATGAAGAAAACATCAGGAATGTAAAAGTATGGTTATATATCACTGCAAGATTTATGTTAAGCCATAGACAGTATGCATAATATCAAGTCTTGTAACTACACATGAAATTGTAAAATGAGACAGAGTTGAGGTTGTATCTTCTGCCTCCTTTGGATCATTTCCTGTTTTGGAGTGCTTTAATATTCAACCTGAACTTTCTTTTATCATGCGATTTTTCACTATACATATATGTAAAACAAAAGAGAGTAACTCTACATGTATGCCAATTCCTTCAGTTTCCGCTTTCCTGTAATACAAAACAGAGGATTTCAAGAGTATATACATCAGGTGTTTTCAGCAAAGTAGCAGCAGCAGCAGCAAATCATAGACATTTGTCATTCCTTAGAGCTGTCTGACAGTTCTGACAATTCATTAGGCTGGGCTGAAAAGAGGTTTAGAAAGCAAAGGAAGGATCACAGGTAGTGGAGTTGCTTTTGCATGATCCAGTAATAGCTGATTTGTATCATTTTTGGTGATGGATATACTGGTCAGATTAAACTCAGTTGGATTTTTCCTCCTTTATTCTTCTCTTTTTTCTTTCTCTCTTTTCCTCCTCCAACAGGGGCTTCCTGAGCATTTTAGCTGAGATTTAGTCCCCACTTTATCCCAAGGAATAGATGCCAAAGAAATTTTTCCTGGTAGCTACTGATATTTGTAGCTCACTCGAACTAAGGAGGAGTGAAGAGAGTTTTGCTATTCAGTTTCTATCCGGAGAGGCTTTTCTTTTTCATTGTGTTTGAGTTATATTCTTTTGTGTGGCTACATCATGATGTGTGCCATTTTTCAAAGTCAGAGCCATTCTCACCTGAATGTATGCAAACCAAGCCTATGTCTTTGTTCAGTGATGAGCATCTCCATTTTTTCTGCTCCTTCCACTTACTGATTTGCTTTTGAGACTCCTACACAAGCAATTTCTTGACTTGAAGGCAAATTCTTTGCAATAAAGCTGAATATACAGAACAGGCCACTTGGAAAACATCTGTCTTCCTCTGGAAAATGCTTCCCTTTTCCAGGTTTGTGGACTGTCTCTAATCATGGCACAATGTAAAATGCCTGGGTCAGAGTCTGAGTCGATGAAGCAATGCTGTCCATCCACACGGTATCCCTGAGGTCACACAACACGACCGTCTCATGGATCAGAACTACCAAGGAGGCCACTTTGCCCTTCAGAGGATGAATAGCTTTCTATTTTTATTCTGTTTATTTTATAGCTGCCACTGAGGAAGTGAGAAGTCTGAGATTGAGCCAGACCCAATAGTATTATATGTAGGTCCTACAAGAACTATATTTGCTCTTGATGACCATTGGAACCTACTCATTTTAAGTACTCTAGAATATTCTCTTCTTCACTTTTTTTTTTTCCACATGTGGGTTCGCCGAGCCTTTCAAAGCCAGCAGTAAAACTTGAACTACTTTCTAATTTGCACCTTTTTTCTTCCCAGGTTCAAAGTGCCAGCACCACCACCTTGCCATCCATCTGGGATCCAAATCTTCTGTCGAGCAGAGGGTTGCACACCTGTCTCAAGCAGACAGTGACTCTCAGCAGTTAAATGCTTTGGGACGCAACGGAACCAGGCCTTTCAGCTGGACCGTGTTTAAACTAATGCACATCACGTAGGTGTTCTGCTTCTTCCTGCATGCTTTTGCAGACCTGGAAATGGAATCAGCTTCCTCCCCATGAAAATAAAGGTATTTCAGCCACCCCTGAAGCATCTGGCCCTGCAATCCTGCATACAGGACTAGGCGGTTGATGATGACACTTGTGGATGCTTAGGCATGCAGTCTGATGTGCCTCCCTGTTTGCTGTTATGTTATGTGATTTTTGCAGTGGATTATGCGGCAGGCTTGCTGGTTTGTTTTTCTGGAGTTGTGCATGTGGGTTGAACCATTGGCATTAATTATTTTTAATAGTTAGTCTGACTTTGAATTACAGGAAGCTACCCATGAATAAAAGAGCAAACAAAGAAACAGGCAGAGCTTCTCTCCCTCTCCTGACATAAGTCATATTTTGTCTTCTCCGACCTTAACTGGCCCTTTAAATTTCACATCAAACATTAGAAAGAAAGAGGTCAAAATAAGAGCCCTGTTGAAAAAAAAAGCAACCAACCCAGATATGAACTATGGGAACTTGTCATCTTATCACCCTAATTGAAGTCATTCTGCAATGTATGACAGTCCATCATATATTCTGCCAGTCAGTATGTCATACATGATGTGTAACGAGAGAGCTCATAAACCCAGAGGGGAAGCCCCTTCTTTTTTATTACTTTATTTGATCATTTTCATAAAAATTCCCCTTGCTCAATATAGAGGGATGTGTTTATTAGCCCCATTAAAGCTGTGTCCATTCATTTGACACTATGATTTACACAGCTTTACCCACAAAGAAACCCCATTATTTCCAGTCTTGAGAGGTGTCTTTTTTATTGTGTGATGAAAAATCAGTATTTAATTCCACAGGTGAAGGCAAAGAAGGGAGAGGTTGCTCAGAGGTAAACAAAAGGATCCTTTAGGTATAATTGACTGAGAGAAAAACAACATTCTCAGTAAATATAGAAAATAAATAAATAAAAATGCTCTTCCTTCCAAGGAGTGGGATTTGAACAGGGCTCAACTGAACTTTTTTTTTTTTTTTTTTCTGTGTGCCTTCATTAAAAACAGCAGTATTTGGCAAAATTTCCCTCTGTGTACTACTCATGAATGTTTCTAGAAAATATCAGCTTTCATACGCAAATATTCTTGAAGTGAAATTGGTGGCTTCCTTTGAACACAGCTAGTGCCTCGAATCCCATCTGCTTTTCCTACAACACGCCTACTCATTATCTAGCTTATTTGGCTTTATTTTATTTTTTTTTTAAATGAACACAAATTAAGCTATTTAATCAAATATGTACATGATTACATGGCATTTTTGCATAAGAGTTATACACCCACGGAAATCATTAATCACAGATAACAACACTATATTAAAATTAGATATTTTGCTTTCTTTCTTTTTGTCTGTGTGTGTGCTTTTTAACATAATATCCTGCGTAGCTCTAATTTCACCTCTACTCTCATTTGAATAAAGCAGGATTGTTTTACATCAAATTATTCATTTGTCTGTAGCTCTGATAATTGGTATTTATGTTTAGGCTTGATCTCAGAGGAATAATAATACAGGACTTGAAAATAAAATTGTAATGGATCAGCTTTTATTTATTTTTTTTTCCTTTGCTTGCACAGAATGTCGCCATGAATGTCCATTGGCAAACTGGATAAGAAAGAGTGTCACAGTGCAGGACAACGTAGAAGATGACAGGTATTTCCAGGCATAGCAATGATGAGATCAAATTCCCCTCAACCTGCCTTGTTTGCCGATCTTTTAATCAGATTCAACTTCACTGTAGCTACAGCACAAGGTTCCCTGACAATGTATGACAGCATGTGACAGAAAAATATTTTGATTTTTTTCTGACCATTTGATACTATTTCAGATATATCTGAGGCCCCAACAACATCTGTTAAATCTACCAGACTATTTTAGTGGAGGGTTTTATATATGCATAATTGAACTGAAAGGTTTGAGGTTTGTGTTTGTTTGATTGTAGTGGAATCCAAACAGGAAAGCTGGGAAATGATCTGAACCCTTTGAGGTCAACGTGCCATGAAAGCGCATCACTGACCAGAAAGGACATTATTAAAAAGCAGCCAGCCCAGCTCAGTAAGAACCACTGCATGAAGCAAGAGCCCATGGAACAACACCCAAAGCTGCACGCGATCCCACAGGGATGCCTATTCCGTCCCCTGGCTTCATCTCTCCAAATTTCCTCTCAACTGCTCCTGAGCTGCATTCTTGAAGATGAAAAATGCCAGCACCTATCGAATGCATTTTATCAATCTCTTCTCTACAATCTGTTTCATATTCCTCTCACACCCCGGTTGTCACAGAGTCTTGGGGAAATGCTCAAATCAAAGATAAGGGAGAACAAGGCATGAGGAAAGAGACAAACAACAAAACATCCCTCTCTCCAGACTTTTTGATTGAACTCCTCTGTGAATCATGTTCAAGTTAAAATTTTCTTCCTCTTCCCCACTACTTAATTCCTACTTCTAAAATCAGACCCCCTTTGATCTTGAGGACTGAAATGATCTGGAAATGAAACAGCCATTGCTTTGCAGATAATCTGGATAAGGTCCAGGTACGGCTCTTACCTGGAAGGCTTCCAAAATGGGAAGAAATCTCTCTAGCTTCAGAACAAATTCCAAGAGCTTTTTCTATGTCTAGTTCAGCTGTGGTGCACACGCTCCGGTGTCTGCTGGCTCTCCAGGGAGCTTAATCTCTAAGGTGAACTGTGAAAAATATTCCCTGATTTTTCCCCCCACCCTCCCCCAAAGGTCATGGGCTGGGATAATCTTATTAATGTGAAGATCTAAAGTTCTGGACAAAATTTTCAAGTTGAAGAGATGCTTGGTTGTAACCCGGGCTAGATCTAGCATGAGGGTTGGAGAGGGCAGACGGCCAGAAGAATATGTCGCATTTGGATATTGTTTTCAGGCACAGAAATATTGGGCTGGTCTCAAAGCCAGTGGGCTGAAAGATGTCATTAAGAGACAGAGAAACTGGCTTTGCCCGAGCTAATAAGTCCTACTGAGAAATGAAGCAGGTCTGTTTCTTTGAGTGTATTAATTTTAGGTAATATACTTGCAAATTTTGCATGCATATTACTTTTTTATTATATAAGTCCACCTGGTACCTATATTGGGAGCTCAAGCAGGCAGACACCTACATCATGCTCTGTTACACAGACCTGGAAAGGCGGTCACAGGATAGAAACAATATCTTTTCAGGTGTCTTTTTAGAGTTGGAAGAACTGGTCAAAGCAAACAAGACAATCAGCTTGCTTACAATCAGTGAATTCTCACAGTGACATTCTTTTATTGTGTGATATAAGTAAGGGGTCAATAGCTGAAGGATGGCAGTCCATACTAAAGAAATCTCTTGCTGTGGTGAATGGCCGGTCACTGCACAGAGCAGCACCACTGATCTGGGAAGTGTAAAGAAGAAAGGATGTCAGGACATCAATGGCAAGCAGAAAATGTGAGGAACTATCAGTTTGCCAAGATGATGAGAATTACTTTCTCTTGAATGTATTATTAAGGAACTAAAGGATAATTATCTGATTTAATAAAGCTTTTTCCTTCTGAATGATTAACTTCACTGATTTCAACAGAGAGTGTGATGACTCTAAAATGACAAGTCTTAGCAGCGAGTTTGGGGATTAGCAATACAAGGTTGTAACTTTGCTGCTCTCAGGGACCGTTGCTTTGTACTTGGTGATGGACAGAGGAGCTGGGCATGTGGCAGCTGAAGGTAGGAAGAACACGCCACGAAGTTGCAGCAATGGTATGAAATGGCTGGTGAGGCTGATAAAAGCAAAGGCTTTTGCTTTTATTAAAGATTTCAAATGTGCCTCATATGAAAAATGGCAAATGAAACTTTATTGGAAATTAATTGATATATGTACAAGGGTATAACAACCATGGAAACAACGAACCTATTAACAAAAGCTCCTGTGAATATACAGAGCTATAGGGGAAGCACCGGGGCCAAGCAGCAAAGTCTCATTGGAGCTAGGACTGGGTCCATATAAAAGGATCCTTCAGTGCAGTCCAAATTTTGTCAAAGCAGAATACCTAGGAGCTGTAAACCAAAGCAGATTGTGTGCTTGGAAGCAAAATAGAAACATAGTCCAGCATCATGTTTCTTTGAAAACATCATAATCACCTTAAAGAGGTTAAAAAATATCTACATTTTGTTTTAAAGAAAAATAGGAGGTGAAGAGACTTGTTCTCAAAATCTGTGAAATATCGAGCGATGAGTTGTGAGGGTTGTGGGGGGGATGTTTTTGTAATTCTGTAGGCATCTCAGTCCTCTGGTGAAATGATGTATGGGGCAGTCGTCTGGTAGGGGCTGATGGGATGTAAATGAAACTAATTAAGGAAATGTCAAACATAATTAATAAAACAGGTTTAAGTTGCAAAAGCACTGTCAGATGAATGAATGGGGAAGAATGCTGTGTTGCCATTGTTGTGGGGTTTGCTTGCTTATTTTTTTATTTATTTAATCCTCGTGCCTCCTCTTGCCCTCCCACCAGATTTTCAGTTGCACCATTCAATTAGATCCCAGAAAGCTCTTGGTAGATGCTCACATTTCCACCTTGCCCCCCTTCTGAGCTGGGGTCCCATAGAATAGGAAGAACATAAATACATCCTGTCGGCTTGCAGCCTGGGAAGAAGAAGAAGAAAAAAATTAATTGCTAACTCCTCATCTTCCCCAAGTACTACAGGACATTAACATAACCAATTTGCTTGAACTCCTCACTGGCTGCTTAATAGAGCATCTGACCAGCTGATAAGACCTGGGTGCTGCTGCCTATGATACCTTATTATTAGCATTTTCATAATATTCAAATATTACAGCCCCATGATTCACTAGCCTCCATTTATTATTGATAAGAACAAAAAATAAATAAAAAGGGTTTATAAATAGCAAAGGGGGGTGAGCGACCTATAATTATGGCAAGCAAATTAGGGTGCACCGCAGAGTCAGTTACATTTGCCTAGGAGTAATGATGCTCAAGAACTTTTTTTCCCCAGAGACTGGAAAAATAATGGATTCCCCGGCAGCCGCAGATGGGCCAGGAAAGGCTCTCGCCTGGGACACTGTCTACGTTAAGTGAGTCTGAGCATATGGCTCAGAAGCCTGCCTGTAGCACTGCCAGATACTGCAATTTTCACCCAAATAAATAAATAGGTAAGAAAGACGTCCTGGCTGGCAGGCGGTGGTGAGGGGATCTGAGAAGAGGGGTTGAAAAACTTGAAAACCAGAGGCTTGGCAGCAGAATCTTTGAAGAGATCAAGATGAAATGTGTCTCCTGCTAAGGCCAAACCTTTTCCACATTTGAGTCCAAGACCGAGGGACTCATATACCAACGCTTTGAGCTTTGAGATGATCACAATCAGGGTCCCAGGTGTAAGTAGGAGCTACCAGAAATAACCACTGGATGCTTTAGAATTTAGTCCTTGTGGTTTTATTTCTATTAATCCAATCAAAGACCTTTTTTCTGTACTGATGAAATTGGAATAGAACAAAAAAGGGAGGCTGACCTGTTAGCAGGTGACTGTTGTTTGTAAGTTATTCATTAGAAACACTCTAACACTGTGGTGTTGAAGGAGCCTGTGCCTACTTCTGTATAAATTAAAAATAAATGACTTGGTTCCAAGAAGAAAACAGTTATTTCTCCTCCCAGGTCCACACTATTGTATAACATGTAGACGAACTTGAGTCCTTGCAGACGTTTGCAGAGGACTCGTAACAAACTTCACAAGCCAGCTGCCCCATTTTTTTTTTTCTGTTTCAATTAGTTCTGAAGTCAAATTCACTGTGGGCATGAATTCTGCAGTCAATGGACTGAGATCAGACAGGAGTGGGCCTTAGTCAGACCTTTCTTGTGAATGTTAGAATAGGCTGAGGAATAGAAGAACTTTAGCAGAATTAGAATTTGGATGGTTTCTATTACCTCATTTATTTTTTCTTTATTAAATTAAATCTATTATTTTTTTCACTATATTGCTGATTCGTAGCATTCAACCATATGAGTTGCTACACTGCTGAGTCTGAAGAGTGTGCCACTGCCATTTTTTGAAAAAGTGAACTGAAACAAAACTAACTGAAAAGACTAATCTGCCTACAACTTCACAATTCTTTTTTCAATTTTCCTTTTTTTTTTTTTTTTTCCTGAGATTCTCCCAACATTATTATGGTCCACTATCATGAGCAAGCAAGACTCTGAGCTGTGTCTCTGAAGCCCATCTTCAACACATGCCTCCACCTCACAGGAGGATCCTCAGGCATCCAGTAGACTCTGGTCTGGCTCAAGCCTCATGTTAACATCATTGAGGAGATAGAGATATACAAATCTAAACTGACACAGACTTGCTTGTCGCTTTCTTTGTGTTCAAACACAGATGGTTGCTTTTGTCGTGCCATTACATTTCAGCCAACATAAGCAGCAAAGTGCATAACTAGAATTTAATTCTTCTGTCTTCCAAGCCTCCACATTTTTTTTATAGCTGAAGTATCATTCTCAAGAATAAACACAGTGTTTTCAAGCATCTTGATCTAATCCATTAGTGTTTATAATTTATTGGTAACTGCTTGGATGTAGGAGCCATGACAGCTTTGACTAAAACATTTAAGCAGGCATCTGCTTTGTATAAATTATACTAACCTTGGTCACACAAGTTTTGAGAGAGAGACAAATGTCTCTTACCAGCACCTGTAACTCTTGGGATAGTGGTTTTGTCACGCTCTGAGAAGCTTTGGATCTTGGAAACAGTATTGGAGCAAATCTATGAATTACCGGCTGACTTGTTATTTACATTTGTATTTGGTATCGTGCTAATGGCTTCAAGGCAGGAGGAATAGGATTTTACAGGTTGGTGGGAGCTGTAAAACACTTTGCTAGTCTAAAATCACTTCGGGAGGCTAAAGCCTTGATTAACTATAACTGGAGTGGATTGGCTTAATCTGACTGCTGTAGTATTTTATGTCTAGTCATTTAGGCTTATTTCTGTAAATACTTAGATAAGCTCCTATCAATTACTCCAGTGTCTCCCGTTGTCTCAAAATGGCATGGTGTCACGATATAAACATAATTATATAATGATGCTTTCCACATACAGAAAAAGGAAGCTGTGCATTAATGTGAAAGACAGACATTGCCTCGGAAGATGATTTCTTACATGTTCCTGTTCAGTGCCCCTCGGAGAGGAAATCTTAGGACCAGGAGGAAAGGTGCAGTGATGTTATTCTGAATGCCTGGCCACCCCAAAAGGCCTTTCTTCCCTCTACTGAGCACCTTTTCTGACGAGATGTCTGAAAGGACAGCAGGACTTCTGCTGGCGATGTACGGTTGAGCAAAGGTCTGATGTGCATTCATTCTTGTTGTTTTTTTTCGCTTGTGCTGTTTAGATTAATTTGACTCACTTGCGAAGCTCTACGCATTGCACATTTCCTGACTAAAAAAAAAAGAAAAAGACTGACAGAACAAACTAATTGAAACACGATATTCTGTATCTCACTTCGGCACCCTCGTTCCACGCTGGAGCCGCGCGGTTCAAAGTTAATAGAGTGCCGTGTCAGGGATGCCACTCAGAGGGGCAAAATGCAATGCAGCGGTGGACAAGCCTGGTGAGTGGTTTTGCTCTTCTGAAGCAGCTTGGAGACATGACTTCACTCTCCTTAGCACCGCCGGCCGCACAAAGGCATAGCTGTGAAGGTGATGGGATCATATCAAATCTACCCAGATGCAGAGCTTTGGTTTAATTTTTTTTTTTTTGTATATATATCATTGGCTGGTCTCAGCTCTAATTAACCTACTCCCCTATCAGTCCATTCCCTCCCCACACGCCGTCTTTTCCCCTTCCTCTCTGTGATCTTCATTTCACTGCAGAGATGGCCTGGCAAAGAGACATTATTCTATTTAGAAGCTGAGCACCTCACTAGGGGTGACAGGCCTGTTTTTAGGTCATTTATCTAATTGCTCTTTGCAGATAAGAATTAATTAGCCCGATTATTTTTCTTAGTTTTTGGATGGGTTCCCCACCTGGAGAGAAGAAATTCCTCCATGTCAGTGATTAATAGCTGAGCCAGAAGCTTACTGCCTTGCATTTGTAATAAATGCCGACTGGTTCTTTAGGTCGCGTTAGGAACCAGGCAGATTGTGGTTAAAATGCACAGGATAATACAGCATTTGTACAAACAAGATCATTGCCATTACCTTTTGATTAAATATTTTAATTTATCTGGAGGCTGAGGGACTGTGGGAATCAAAAGGTTGAAGGGCTCCTATTCCCAGCGCTTTCCAGGGAGAGCTGCACTACAGCCCTTTGATCTAAAACAGATGAACCTCATGGCAATGCTTCAGTTTAGGATTTGGCACAGCTGGTTTGTCTCATACTGGTCGGAGTGCTCTCAGGGTTATGAGTGTGCAGCCAGCTCAGCCCAGTTGTGGTAACATTTTGTGAACAAAATTGGAGCTGGAGTTTGGTGGAGCTAAAGGAAGAAAGGCTAAGGTTTGCATCTGAAATCATGGCAGGTGAGTCTTGCTATTTATTTCAGCGTGCTTGCGAACTGTTTGAAGCCCCTGATGGCCAAAGAGGAGAAATTGCTGGTTAAAGCAGTTTCTCTAAGAGAGATGACCACAAAATCCATGGATCCGCCTGCGTTACGGTGATCGCTGCCACCGCTGAGACACGGCCTGTGAAGGCAGGGGACAAGGGACTGTGTCATCATGCGGCCTCGTCGCCTCCATCCACAGCTGAGGGATGCGAGGAGGGCACCTCTTGATAAGTGTGTTGGAGACAGAAGGGGAGAACTGATATTTCTCTAAGGTCTCTCAGCAATTTTGTATCAGAAAAAGTAACTTTTCATGGAACTTCGATTCTTACTCAGCTCCAGCAAGTCAGGAATACAGTTCCCAGCTGTGATTAAAGACAGGAAAATCTGCAGCTACGCTAATGTTTCATCAAAATGGACAATTAAAAATTGCTTCTACCTTCAGCTTCCAGCTTTAGGACTTTACTTTGACTTTAAGTATCATGTGAAAATATGCATGTGTATCAGATATATCTGATATTTCTCATTAAACAAAGATCAAAAAGATCACATTTCTCTTTCTTTTATGTTAAAATTTCATTCTGGTCACCATAGCATCCTGTATTTCCTTTCTAAGCCTATTAGAACAGACACCTTTTTTTTTTTTTTTTTTTTTTTCCCCTAAGATAATCATGAGGATTCAGATATTTTAATTCATTGAAAACTGAAAAATACTTTATTTAAATCTGAGCTTATGGACCCAATTTTAACTGAAATATTTTGTAACAATTTTGAGAATAAACCCAATAGTACCTCTGTTCTGCAGGCTTGGGAATGGAGCCCCTGTGAGTCCGAGTTCCTTCCCTGGTGCCACAAAACGTGGCACTGGAAAAACTTCACACAAACCGTAGCACTGTCTGCTCTTGTTTTTTAGCCCACACCAAACCATTTAATTTAAGTATGATTTACCTCCCTCACCTGCAGTATCATTTCTGGCACTGTACATGAGGAAATTTAACAATATCGAGTGCCTGAGTTATGATAATGAAAGATGGTTGCTAAGAAAAGCCATGATGATAGCCAAGAAATTAATATTACAGAGATGAAAATCTTCTTATAGACCCAAAATAATAGATGTTCTGTATCAATATATGACTAATCAGCACTCAAGGATTTATCTTTCAAATTACAGAACATGGTGGAGACATTTAATGCAATATGGTCTCCCTTCAGAGAGCTACAGTATGTGACTAAATATCTCCAGTGAGTAATATTCGCACTTACTCAAGTACTGTAAATATATCCCTGATAAATCTGGAGAGCAAATTCTTGTAAATTCTTGTTTAACACTGTAAGGAAGCTTAATAACTTTCCAATCTATCAACATGTTTTAATTTCCTACTGTGCAGTTTCTAACTGAAGCAGGGTGTTTAACTGAGCGGTTTCAATACCAGCGAAGAATGGACTGTCATGTATCATTTTTGTTAGAAAACCCCTGACTCAGTAAGTCCAAGTGCCATGGACTTATTGTAAGGATTTGGGTACAGGCTTTTTTAATGTGAATGTTTCGTTGCAGCAATGTCTAATTACGCACGAGATTTTACATGTAAAATTAAGTTCATGTGTAATATGCAGATTAAAGAAGAAAAAAAAAACCCTTACTATTCATAAGTGGAAATGGCTAGGAATCTGATAGATGTGTGCAGCCCAGTGCATACATCTGAAAGAGACCATCGATATTCTCAGGCTTATTTTCTAAGGTCCAAAATGTGGGCCGAGTAAAGAGCTTAGTTAAAAACCATGCTACACATAACAAAAACAACCTATTTTTAACTGCGATTTAAAAATGGTAGCCTACGTGGATTTTGCAAGAAGCTGATTAATAGATCAGGTTTACATGATATTTCAAGTCTCTATTTCTGTCTTTCAATTATTTCTTTTTTAATCATGTGACTAGAATACATGACAGGGGTGCATGTACTTGGCAAATTAAATCCAGCCAGCTCATTAACATATATAGTGTTGTTGTTGTTTTTTTTTTTTTTCAGAAGATTCAGCCTTACTTCTGCGTCTTTTCTGAGAAAACCAATGCTGAACTGGTGCTGAGCAGGAGTATGGCCACTGCAACGGTGTGCACGGCAGCTTGTGCTGGTCAGCGTGGAAGCAGCCCTTCGGAGCCTGCCATATGACAAAGGAAGCAGATTTCAGATTGGAGATACTGATCATCACTGAGAAATCTTCAGGGTAGGTTTGATCCTCCTGATAGTGGCGTATATTAGTAGACTAGAGTAAATTATAGAATGATATTGCTCTCCTTTACCACCATAAGAATTAGCACAGTTTGGGTCAGAATTTTAACAGCTGGGACACCAAGTGTGCTGGGCTGCAAGGAAACCTAAGAGGAAACCAGTGCAGTTCCATAAGAATCTAGTTCCATAGAATCTAAATCCATACATATAAAACTTCAGTAGCTACACTGCCTAAAATCTGAGCTGACAAGTATTTTTCAAATATAGCCCCAAAAAGAACGTTCTTAAGTAATCCAAGCTGTAAGAGATGGATGTCCAGACTGCAGCTGCTATACTGGGTATTGCCAGAGTCAATCTTTACTGAAGACAACTGAAAATATGCTTTTATTTAATGAAATTAATTTATGTTTTTTTTCTGAATATTTATATACTGCAGCCCAGAGTGCCCCATTTGCTGCATTGACTTTTTCTTTGAAAGTTTATTACCTCTATAGATACCTTCTTGATAACAAAGTTAAGAAAAATGGTGGCTGTGGTCCTTTACAAGAGAAAATGTGGTAATGGCTGTACACTGTATTCTGAACTGTGCAAGTGTTTTTCTTCTTTATATACAAATTATTTGTTTATGATGATGATACTACATATATAAACATGTTTTCTGTCTCAGAATGGACATAAACTGCTTATTCTGAATACTAAACACCAAAGAAAACAACTGAGCTGAAAAACTAATGACTCACTAATTTGGCTTTGTGAGTGCTCGGAGTGTTCTCTGCATCAGAAACACAGTCCTGCAAGCGATAATATGAATGTTTCCTGTCCCTCTTATTTGCCTTTTTCCTTCCATTTCTGGACAACTCCTGTTACAATATGGTACAATTGAGTGCCTAGTAAGTTTCCCAAAAGATTCAGGGCTTATATTTATTTACAGCATTTCAGGACCCTCACAGTGAAGATGAATATCATACAGTATCTATTCCCTGGGTGCGTGGGCGATTCTGACACTCCACTGGGTTTCTTTCCTTGTAAAACACAGACTGAATGCTTAGAAGCCTTGATGAGATACAGACTTGCGGAGAGAAATCTTCAAGCATCACTTTTTTTCCTCCATAAAGTGGAGAAGTCTAAATGATATCGTTGATTAGGTACAACATATTGGTAAAGGTCTTGCTAACTCTCCTAAGCGTGTTTGTCTGAATTTGAAATTCACAGCACTGCAATGTTTTCATTCCCTCTCCCTTCACTCCTCACTTAATCCTTAAGCATTTTCACCTTAATCCAGAAGTTTTCAAATGCCCTGACAAACCAGCTAAATGTAAAGAAATAGCTGCTTCTCTTAGCTTTCCTCCCTGTCAATCACTTAAAATCCATCGGAATGTGTGATGAGGATGACTCAGTTTGTAGAAAAGCCACAACTTAGCAGTTGGCTAGTGTTTTGCGAGCTGCTCGGTGCAGACAGATGGAATACTTGTATTTCGTCGCTCAGCACTGTCCCTGATTATGGATTTTTAGTAGGCTCAGGTAGTAACTATCTCAGCATCAGAAGGGATTGGTGGCAGTCTGGCGTTCACAGCTTACTTGTGATTCTGCAAGGTTTTCTTATTATATTCAAGAGTTGTGTCAGGCAGGTGCAGAAGGGATGCAGTTGTACTTTGGGGAATATCAGGAAAATTTATGTATCTTTAAAGACTGGGCAGATTCATCTCCCTACATATGATTTAAGGGCCTGATCTCAAGGCCATTAAAATTAATGGCAGTTTTTCATTGACTTAGTTGGCTTTGGATTAGCTCCTAAGTGAATTTCCAGTAGAAGGCAAAAACCTAGCCAACAAACCTGTCGATTTCTTGGCACACTCATGTCCTTTTAGTGAGTAGTGCCACAGCTCAACTTGCAGAGCTGCCCAGTAAAATTACTCAGAAGAAAAGATAACTTTTAGCCATGGACCTTCCCAGCTCATATTCTGGTCTCACCAGCAATGTGCTCCAGGATTCTTGATAAATGCTGGAACACATAAATATATTACAAGGTTTTCCCCATGGAAAATTTTAAAAAAAAAAAAAAAAAAAAAAAAAAAAAAAAAAAAGGTTTACTGAAATAACAGGCCTTAATTTTCTTTAGAACATGGAATAGCTGTACCGTATTGGAGCAAAGTTCCATATAGCCCGACATGCTGCCTGTGATTTTGCTTCTCCACTGTTCTCCAGTGACCTGTGGCTCTGAAACTCCCTGAATGAGAGGTCTTTGCACTGAATATCCACCCATGGATGTTTCTTCCATGAATTTCTCCACAGTTTGCTTTTTAAAACCAGCTCTACATCTTGTGGCAAGGAGTTCTACAAATCATCTTTGCGGTGTAAAAGGAGAGGAATCTCGTTCGTTCTGAAAATACCCCTTGCTCATTTATTGACTTGTTCTTTTTGACATTGTTGACACTGTTCTTTTTCAGAGAAAAAGTCTTGATGTATTTAGTGTAACTCAGGAAACCTAAAGTAACCTTCCCTAACCTCAAATAATTATGGGTCTGCAATTAAATTTTACAGTCATCTTGGATTCAATCAATTCATTAGGCTTACTGGACATGATGATATTTGTTCTACTTTAGGGGAAAAAAAAAAAAAAAAGAAGAATCTGACTCAAAATCCCTCATGAAAGGTAGCAGAGCAAAATGTAGAGGAAAAATATCTCCATTTTGAGGATTCCAGACAATGCATTAGTTAATAATGAGGGGCATATTAGTATTCTTGAAGTTCCTGTAGTCTTTATGCTTCACACAGAGCTGTAAAATAAAACAGCCATACCCATTAATATGCTAATGTTATATGCTATGACCACATTGTTCTGTCTCCGAGTATCTCCAATGTCTTCCTGTCTCTTTCCACATCACATTAACACTCCCCGGGTGAAATCCCAACCCTGACGAAGTCAATGGCAAAACTCCCATTGACTTCACTAGAGCCCGGATTATCTCCTCCAAGGAGCTTTATGACTTTGCTCCTGACTGCTTCTTTGTTTTCACATCCTACCATATCTGCTTGCTCTCCCTCTTCTCTGGTAAACACTCACCCTCGTGCTCCCACTTATTTTCTCCTTGCACCCCTATTTCACACCTTCTTTCTCTGCTCTGCCTGCCCAGTGACTCCCAACTCCTGCCATCAGACCCTGGTGTAACATTTTGTGTGGACAATCTTTCCCTGCTGGCCACTATTCAGGCATTCTCCTCTCCCATTCCTGCATCAGATCGTGATGTAGGATATATTCAACCAGTTAGAATGGGTCAAAATTGCCTGTCTTCCTGCTTAGATGACTTCAGACAAGGTTTTCATATGTGAGAAACTTACAGAGAGAAAATGTTTCCCAAGAGTTTTCTCCACCTCATTTTTTTCCACCTTGCATTCAGTCCTTGTGTTAGATAGATTCATCGTATTAATTCCCCACAGCCCTGCCTTATATTTTTAATTTAATTTTATTGGAGTTATACACAGTTATAGAAAAAATAAATTACCCTTAAATTAGCACATTGAATAGACTAAGAAGTATTTAGAAATGAACAGAGAATAATGCAGGCAAGGGGAGTTTGCCTGACTAAGGACTTCAGACGCTCCATGGATATATAGTGTAATCAGTAAAGTAAGGATTTTGCATGATGAAGAAAAAAGGTCACAATACAAGGTTCACTTAAATCAATACAAAGGCTCCAATTGTCTTGGATTGAGGCCTAAGGAAGGATTTCAGGATTTGACCCATTGGATCACATGTAGAGAAGAAATAGATTTTTTTTTTCTAAATTTAAGCACATAGGCTGAGCAGCTTTTTAGTGTTGATTTTGAATAGTTTGGATTCTAAGCTGAAAGACCCCAGAAACTATTAATAACCTCCAGAGAAATATCAGCCTGCAATAGTGGGTATGGATCCCTCTTGTTGACCTAGTTTATATCTACAGAATCAACCTACATAATTCTTTTCACCAGCTGCTCTGTGGCTTAGGGAGATGGGGTGTTAATTAATGAGACATTTGTTGAAATTTATAAGGGTTTTTCCTATCCAGGTTAGACATAAATTATGAAGGTTCTGGCAAAGTGGGCAGAATATTGTTGACTGTAACTGCTCTGCTTATTTTAGCCAGTATTGGAGAAAATAGGTCTTCAACAAACACTTTATGTACAGGAGAAAGCTTGGTTAAAAAAAAAGAAAGAAAAAAGAAAAAAAAGAAAGAAAAAAGAAAAAAAAAGAAAAAGAATATTTGTAAAAGAGAAAATACCAGTGTGCAGTGATTTTTTTTTTCTATTTGTTGTACCATTATTTCTGAAATTTCTCTTTCAGTAGAGGCTGATCTGCTAGTTAAAACATAATCTCATTTTTGGGAGATTGTGATCTGTTTGAAATGGGTGTGATGCCATGCAACACTCGGTATTATCTGCTGTCCAGTTTCCACAGAGGTAAATACATTAGAAAAGCACACAAAGAGAGAAAATTTGATAGATTTACTTTTATTATGTAGTATTTTTTTTTATGTTAATGTCTCACAAATGTTCTAGAATGGGAATTTAAGGGGCAGATATATTGGTATAAATAGCTACTTTTAAGGGATTTTGGAGAACAGTGCTTTTCTTAATAATGAAAAGCGAATTTCTGCTTCTGAAGCACAAGTATTGTCATTGTCAAGCTAATTCAAAGCTTGACACTTTATCAGTCAGGAAAAGAAACATGTAACATGCATTTAATTAATATCTCCCTCTGAGGGTTTGAGCACACACAGGAGTCAATGAGTCTACGATAGCCGTTCATTTATGAGCCTTTCAGTTGATGCAGTAAATTCAGAACTGGTGGTCCCAGCTGCAGTCTTCAACCTTACTTGTTTCATATGACATGTGCCAGATTATACCTTGATCAGGCAGACATTTTGCAATGAAATATATTTTCATCAGAAAATGCTGATTCACCAAAAGCAAAATGTTATGTGAAAAAAATATAGCTTTTGTTGAGCGTCTGACAAAATATACGTGGGTTCTGCTAAATGTTCATGTTTCTATCAGTCAGCCTTCTTGACAGCTCCTAGGGTCTGCCTGAAGATCTGTCAGCTCCAAACTTTCAGGAACTGTGACCCGATTACCTGGGAGGTCCAATTCTAGATATCTCCCAACAAGGGGACAGCAATGCCAGAAAATCGTCATTCAAGATTTAGCTCCTTGAAGACCTGGAAAGCTCCGGTGAGCCTAAATAGAGCTCGTAGTTTGGGGCTTGGCTCTGGGTTCTATTCTGCTTTGCAAGCTATTTTTTTTTTTTATCTGCAGGATTTTCTCATTGTAAAAAAAAAAAAAAAATGTTTTGTTCTGAAAGGAAAACAAAAAAACAACCTTTCACGCTCTCTTTTCTGTGGAATTTCTAGCAGAATCATACTTTTGGCTTTTTACCAGCTTGAATCATAACAGTTTTGTTCAAGAGCACCAAACGTAGCAGGTCACCTCACAAACAATTCTCAAGATGAAAGTCCGTTACAGTATTTACTCAGCAGATAGTTGAAAATGCTAAGAGTTCCTACAGGCAGGAAGGAAAGGGTAAAGTCCATCAAATACATATTTTTCTGCATTACTATTATTGCAAATTCAGGGAGCAGTGGCTTGCTCTTGTGGTTGCAATGGCTCAGCATAGCTGAAGACAATTCACAAGCTACTGCAAACACTATTTTTCTCAGAGACCTCCGGGTTCCTGTAGACACAGAAGTCAAAGTCTTCCTGTGCAAGCAGAGCAATCTTGTCAAACCCATCAGCTCATCCTTTGCTCCTTCCTTACTGAGGTCTTCATATTGGAGCTGCTTCCTCGGTGAGCCATGTCAGCTCCTTTCCAGTCCCATTACTGCTGAAATACAGGGGGACAATCAAAGGAGCCACTTCATGGCCTTGTCAGGCATCAGGCCTTCTGATCTCTTATCAATTATCTGTCAAAAGAAGAGGGTGTTCTTCCTCATTAACACATTGCAGTGTGGTAATTAACAACCAAATAGCACAGGGCTTAAAAAGTGACCTCTCGTGACCACTTGTTCGATAAATATTGACGTAAGTACTAGTAAAAGCATGTCATATGGGTCTTAGATAAGCACAACAATCAAAAAAAAAAGAAAAAAAAAAAAGGCGGAGGGGTGGGGGGGGAGAAAGAAAAACAAAGTGCATCATGACTTGTTTTCTGAAGAATCCTCTCTCAATGTTTCAGTGGGAACTGAAAATGAGGATTTGCAATTTGGGTGCTTTTTGGGCCAATGTTGGCTCATTTCTTGTTTCTCTCTTGACTAAAGATGCTTCCCTCCCTCCCCTTGCTTTTGGGTGGGGGGCAAATAGGGGAGGTTACCTTCCTGTTGAAATAAGCCAGCAAGAACTTTGTCAAGGAATGAACTCTTACTGTAACCCACACCTCATTTGTCACCCTGATGGGCTGAGGAAAAGTGACATTTACAAACTGAGAATGAAAGTACATCCATTTCACCAGTCTGACACCCTGATATAATAACTATTTACCTTGAGAAAGAGGGACTGAGATTTCCGATTCTTGTGAATCTTCTCACTTTGGCACTTATTTTCTCACTCTGTCAAACAGCCCCAGATTAATGGAACAATTTGTTCAACAAATCATATTAGCAGAAAGCGCACAGGGTAAAGAGAAGGAGGCGGGGGAGCAGGAAATTTTTACTCATTCATAGCAGTGGTATCTCTGCAAATAAAAATGTAGTTATGCCTGACATTTACAGAGGTACAATGTGAAAGGGAAAAAGTGTAATGACTTTGGGCAGTTGAGAGATCACTTTGCAAGAACAGTAGTGCTCAAAAGGGAATAAGATAAAGTTACACATAACATCTAGATTGAGCTTCTTTCTGGAACATATTTGTCAAACACAGCAGGATCCGTCTGTGTTTAAAAAAGAGTTTTCCATTAAAATTAAGCACCGTGTGCTTTTCCAGCTATAAAGGAATGCTCCCTTACAGTCTGCATTTCAGAAATGTTAGGTAAAGAATTAAAGTAAGTTGGAGCCATATGGTGAATACTATAAATTCTTCTTTCTGACTTGCTTATGTTTAAGAGACTGATCCAAACCCCATCTAAGTCAATGGAGTTTCCCATTAACGTGACAAGACTCTGAATTGGGCACAGGGCACCCAGAAACTCAATTCTCTCTTATCATTTACTCCTCATATATACTATATAAGACCATTAAAAAAAAAAAAAAAAGTTGTTTCTCCTGTTTTACTGTATACATATTGCTGTCCCCATGGAGGCAAGAGAATGGAAGGATGCAACTTCTTTAATGATGATTTTTATTCTTTCTTTATAAGGAAACAAAGGAAAGCAGAATTGATCCTGAAAAGTCTTTTGGGAGTTATGTCCTGGTTAGGAGTTGGTGATGGCTTGAGACCCTGCTGGGAAGTAGAAATTCACTGGGCAACAAACTATACCTATTACTCTGTTTTTTAACCTAGACCCCACCGAGAAACTGTGCACTGGTATTTATAGTATAGAGAGAGAGAGCAGATTATCTTTAAAAAGTGTTTAAGTTTGTGATGCCTATTTCTGATAGCCATGAAAATATACAGAGTAATGTAGCATCATCCCCCCCCGCAACACACACACACACTTGCAAACACATTTTAAGAGGACACTTGAAGTTTGCCATCACATTAATTTATTTCTGTTAGCTTGGTACAGCAGCACTGTACCCTGCATCTTCAATGAAAATTGACGCTCCCTTGTTCCACGTTTCTTTATGCCATGACCTTGGGTGTCAAGGGAAAATATTGCTTTGCATCCTTGTGTTGCTTGAGTCCTGCGTCTCTCTTTATAGCTTATTACTTGGCACAGTTCAGAGCACCGTGTACTGCAATGAGATATGCACTGTATAGCTGGCAACACTAGGAATACTTTAGACTATGGAGATAAGGGAAGCTGAGTCTGATGTGCAAATAATGTTTTTCCCCAAATTCAGGAATTTAAATGGGTGACTCAAAGATTTCTGGTGGTAAATTGTTATTTTCCTAATAAACTGTCTTCCTTTATGGCTTGTCCCATAGCCTGGTGAAGCCATACATCAGCCCTTTTCTGTGAGGATGCTGATTCTTTCTGGATATGATGGGTACTTTCGTATGCTGAGCTGGATGAATGGGGAGGAATTGGCCTTCTACGTGACCGGAAAAAGCGGTGAGAAACCAAAGTCATTATCAATTAATTCAAGTGCTTTTTACCTGATATTGGTGAATAAAATGCAGGCACAATATTCTGCTAAGGATTTCAACGAAAGCAATCCAGTGTGATTAATATAGTACAGATTTCTAGTACCATGGTGGAAAGCAGAAATTAACCCCTTCAAAATAGTCAGGGGATCCAGTATGAGCATTTCCTGAGAAGGCAGAGCAAAAGAACGGTTACTAAAACTAACTTGATTTTAAGTGCTTCAACCTCTTCAGCCTATTTCAGTAAATTGCCAACTTCCGAGAAAATGCTGCCCCTTTTCCTTCTGCACATGCATCACGCTGAGCAAGGCCCAGGTCTTCTGAGAGCTGCAAAGTCCCTCTGCAGACCTTCCCCCCCACACCCATAGCTTTATTGTTTGTTGGTTTTGTGAATTCCTGAAGTTCCCTGTTTTAGGTGGCCTTGAGGGCAGAAATGGCAACATCCCCTGGGGTTTCAACAGTGACCAAAGACTGAAGCATTAGAGCCTTCCTGGCTGCTGTTCCCTGGAAATCTCTAACCCATCACATATACAAATTGCAACATAATTAGTTTGGAACAAAAGAGGCTTTGCACACTTTGAGGTTTGCACCTGACATCCTTCTGGATGCATCCCTGTTCCATGGAAAGTGCATTACAGCACAAGGACTCAGATACAAGAATAAATCTGAAAAACTTGGCATGCACTATGGTCAGATGGCAGGTTCCTCTGCCAGTCTGCAACCCCTGAGGTAAACAGAGATCAAACCCAGCCTGGTAGGAGGAGTTTCCATTTTTTTTTTTTTTTTTAATAGGGATTTTACTCTGTCATTTTGGTATCTCACCACAAGGGGAAAAATCTGGTTTTATACCTTGAGGGTTGAAGAGAATATTGGATTTTTTGGCAATTGTGTAATTTTATGGATAGAGCCTCCTGACAGTTTTATCATGTAGGCACTGAAATAAGCTTCCAGGAAGGGTTGTTTGTCCTCACAGCAACATAAAAAAAAGGATAAAGGAGGCACCAAGGTGGCTATATTGTAACAGAAGATGCGCCATAAGGAGGTTAAAAACAAAACAAAAATCAAAAATGAAAAAGCCCTCCCTCCCCAGAGAACTGGAAAAGAAAGATACGAAGCACCGATCGTGAGGCCGTCCTTCCCAAAGCAGCTCTGTTTCACAGCATACTTGTGTTTCAGAAGCAACGGCTCTCATCATTTCCTAGCTGGGATTCTATATTTTTCTGGGCCTATTCCCTCCCATTTAGTCACAGAGGTGTTTGGTACCGTTTAAATTTTCTGAAAGGGACTAGAAAGCACAAAAATCCTTTCTCAGAAATAGGCTCCACAACAGGGGTCTGTGTGCAGGCTGTGTGAACAGTAAAGAGATGCTCCAAGAAATGGTCCTGACTCCATCCCAAAATAAAATCAGAATTTCAACAAATAAATCCAGGAGGACTCAGGATCATCTTGTTTGGAGAAGTGCAAGGCATGTATTTTAATACTGACTTCCTTGAATTTTTCGCATTTTTATTGTCATGGTAACTGGTGATCTTTCTTTAGAAATATCAGTAAATCAAATAATTCCCTTTCCTTTCTTGGTTCCTCCATATCACTAGACTATTTACCCCAGAACGGAGTTCTCTGTGCTCCCAGCGCAGCATTGAGATGAGTCAATGCAATACCAGGCACTGGGGTACCCAGTGCCTACTCGGGCACGGCAGTTGCTTTTGGAACAAAACAGACAGATTTTGGCAGATACCAGGATGCCTCTGGGTGCAAACACAGCTGTTGGGACTTTGATATTTTTGTTTAAGCATCACCACATCCTGTAGCTTTGCTGCCTGGATGAATCTCAGTGCCACA
>VZSV01000026.1:653818-708329 GCA_013398735.1 Nothocercus julius | reverse complement strand
GTTGTGCCGCGCCGCCACGTGCCGGCTGCGGCCGGGGGCGAACAAAAGGGGGATGTGTGCTTCAGAAAGGCAGGAAATGGTGCAGCGCGGGGAGCAGGGGCGCGGGGACACCTACTGGGACCGCGCCGGGGCTTTTCTCTCTTGACCTATTGTTTCATGTAAAAAAAAAAATATAAGAGAGAGAGAGAGAGAGAGAAAGGCGCGGAGCACATCCTGTGACCTCTTATCAAGCCATCGGGAAGGAAAAACAAACAGCTCATTCATCTAAGGCCCGAGGGTGTTTTTGATGTGGCTGCCGGAGTCCCCAAATCCGGCATCCGCCACAGCGCGCCGGCCGGGCAGTTTGGCCCTCGCCGCCCCGGCAGTTTGGCCCTCGCCACCCCATGTCCTCCTGAAGCCTTGGCCGATGCCCGAGGCAGCGCCGGGCACGTCCTGCCGGCCCTGGCCCCCCGGGGCCCCCGCGCCCTCCAGCAAGAGGCCCCTCATTGCCCTCCCATCATCCCCCACCCCGAGGATTTGTGCGGCTGACACTGCTCCCGGGTCCCCTCCCTTTTTTTGCCCAGACACTTCGAATTTTCCACTCTTTTTTTTTTTTCCTAAGGGAGATGACATTCAAGGGAAAACAATGCCATTGCTTTATTTAGCTCCTACTTATGATTTTTTTTTTTTTTAAACTGGACTTAACGCTCTAAAGTGCTACCAGCCTGACCTAGCAAAATCTCGGTGAGTCCGGGGTCACGCATGCATCCACATAAACTTGTTTACACCCTGCCTATAAAAAAGCTGTACTCACTTCTTGTCTCTTTGGCTAAGCTCTAGGTTTTTAAAGCTGGAGGGGTTATTAGGTCACCTATGCTAAGCTGCTCTATAATTCCAGCCTTAGGATTTCCCCCATTTCTCACTGCAGTGAGCCTAATAAATCATGCTCTGCTGAATGATATTCTTCAGAACGGCATCCACTCCTGATCTGAGGACTTCAAGAGGTGGAGAACTCACTATATCTCCTAGTAGTCTGGGTCATTCAACTTTGGCAAAGCACTTAAAATATCTTCCAAGCAGAAGCTGATGTACTATAGTGACACATGAGGACATCCTATGAACCGACGTTTTCCTGGACGCCGTTAAGTAATACACTGATGTATAGATGTATACAGGACATAGTGAGGGGTGGGATTATCTGATTCAAACAACTGAAAACTAAGGAGGCTAAACGGTACCTTCTCAAAATTGTATCCATCTTTGGGCCCACACACCTGCCTTTGCTCTTTTGAGAGCTTATATCTGTGCATGCAGGTAGCAGAGTACATGTGCTGAAAGAATAAGCACGAGATGAGGAGTGTATGATCTACTTCTGCCAGTGAGGATGTGCACGATCCACTTCTCGAGTAGCTTTATGTCTGCAGGCTGAGCACAGCTAACACACCGCTTGGCCCTTTCCACTGCTGCCAGCATCTTCTGCTGAGATCAGTCATGACAATGAAAGCTGTAGTTATCAGACTTACCAGATGCCTCTAGCATAGTGGAAGTGCAAACATAATAGGCCAAATATTATTGCACTCCTGGGGCCTGGAAAGGTCCCTTGGCCCTAAGTATGAGGACAGCCACTTAGATGCTCATATGTTAGGTCCTTGAAGGAAGGAAGGAGCTGTCCCTCTGACAGGTTTTTCATAAGAAAGGACACTGTGTTATACTGTCCTTTATCAAGATCTACAGTCAGGCTGCCAGGTCTTCTCCAGACAGGCAGTAGGGGTGTGAGCTGTACCAACCTGGTCCAACACCAGAAAACCCTACCCCTAAGGTGTCTTCATGGCATAGTCAGACCACACAACTCTCCTTCCCACAGACACTCAGTGCCCAGTGTCACCTAATAATAAAAACATGGGCCTGGACGCAGCTCACTCACTCTTTCAGGTTCTTTGAACTAAAATAAAAAAGTCTCTCACAAGAGAAAAAGTAATTATGTCTCAAAACCATAGAGACACGGTGAGTCCTGAAGGACACCCAAACTAAATGATGTGCAAAGGTTGCTCTGTTCATGCTCAAGATGGTGTGAACCCTGAGCAGTGTGAACCCAAGCTGGTCAACACCGATTTGGGGCCTGGGGCTCTGGATCTGTTCTCTAAGACAGAACATATGGGGAACTATCCTGCCTCCCTTTTCTTCTCAAATTTGATTACAGACATCTCAGATGCAGCAGGTGCTCACAAACAACTAGAAAATAGCCCAGAAATGTGAAGACTTTTTGGCCCTAAGACTGAATAAAATATTCCAGAGATAATGATCCTTACAGGAGATGTAAGTGAACTTTATAGAACAGAGAAGAAGGCTGTAGTGCTGTTAGGATTGTTTCGTTAGGTGTACTGGTGCTACTGGTGCTTCATTTTTAGAAAGCAGTCCATGTTAAAAGTGCAATGATATATCATTGTGAAACGCTGTTTGGAAGCTCACTTGACCTTTCAGTCTTGGTACTTTCTATATTAATCCCATGCTGCATAAATTATAAGAGGGAAGATAAATATTTAGTTTCTTGCTGTTCTGAACAAAGTACCACAATGTTTTCTTTGCAGACTGAAGCAATTCAGAGGCAACCCGGAAGGAGGCAGGCAGCCCAGTCATCTTCCCATGGTACTGGCGATACAGCTAATTGCAAAAACAGAGAATAAAGAATTGCAGTTTTCCCAAAATTTCAAAGAGAAAGGAATACAAGAGAATAGAAGTAGAAAGGTAAATAAGAGACATAAGGAATGGCATTTTAGACATTTCACTGAGACTGTGGCACTTATATTTGCTCTAGATTTATGAAAAGACTTGCAGAAGAGCAAATAGAATTTTTCCTTTCACCCCTCATAATAATATTCAGTAGGAATTACTCTTCGAGGCTTTAAACATTTCCTCACCAAGCACTTCAAAATCAAAACCAAAGACAAAACAACAACAACAAGCCCCACCCCCTGAACTTAGAATCTGATTTTCAGTGGCTCTGCTTTATCAGTCTAAATTAGGACTGTTTGGATGAAAAATTTTGCCCAGGGGATTTAGATGTATGTATACATTTTTTCTTGTATTCTCAGCACACTGTTTAGAAGTATTTCAGGAACTTGATGGTTAACTTGAAGCAATTACCCCAGTTGACTCCAGTACTTTTGAGCAGAGGCAGAAATTGCACAGTGCAGGGACTGTGGGCTAAATCCCTATTACAGCTGGATGTAGATCTGTGAGGGAAGAATTCAAGGGTAAGGCCATGGTTTCACCCCTGAAACTGGTGAATAAAGAATTGAGGAAAAAGTGAGACAGATGACTAAAGACGGGTATCCTGTAATTTCCAGGAAGTCTGAATCAGTCTGTTTAACTTTCTCTTGTTTTTCCTGATCTCATTGAAAATTGTTCAGAATGGTCTCTGTTTCCAGATTCTAGCAGAATGCACATGCATCAAGTTAGCGTTCAGTTTATTTATGGGCTATACCTGGATCTTTGGAAGTGCATTCATCTGACAGGTCTATTTGATTCTTAAGACTTCTTCATTCCATGTTATACCTCGTAGTATAAAGCAAACAGAACTTCCAGGGTTTTTAGAGGGAGTCCTGTCCATAGAGCAAGGGTGAAATCAAGCTATTGGAGTCTTTCTTATCCCTTCATCGAGTGATAATGGGATTTGTATTGATTCATTGATGGGAGATTATACTTCTTAGTGTCTGTGCCATTAATACTTATTGGTAAAACGTATTACATGTGGAAGGTCAATACCTCATCCATATCTTTCCCCCCCCCCGAGTCTTGTTTCTGGTAGTTGAAAACATGTCTCTGAAATAGCAGCCAACTACAATGGGCTCTTAAAAGAGGCCCCAGTTACCAACAGCCAAACTGAAATCTTGAAACATTTATTTTCATTTATTTTACATTTATTACATTTATAACATTTATTTTACAGATAGCATCCAAATCAGCTTGTTTTCTTTATTGGTTCCTCTTTGAAGGAGTCTCTTGTTCCTGTGCACGCATGTGCTGGATCTACTGTCCTTGAAAACTGTTGGACTTTCACTCTACCCTAAGGCAAAAGAGTAGGTTACCTCACTTTGGATGAAGTCTCAGTATAATCTTCAGGAACTAGGCCCTTTGCAGAGATAACAAGGAAGCTGGTGATGGCATTCAGATACAGATATATGTCTCCTGGGACCCAGGCTGGCACCACCAATTTATTTCATGTTGACCACAAAATAACCATCACCTTATAAAGACTTTCATTTATTACTAGTGACTGGTGAATCTCTGGAGGTTTGCTTGGGACAAATACCAATTCAGCTGCCAAACCTTATCTGAACTATCTGAACCTCTCGTGTCTAAAAAAATTGGGCTGGAAAT
This sequence comes from Nothocercus julius, assembly GCA_013398735.1. NCBI lineage: Eukaryota > Metazoa > Chordata > Aves > Tinamiformes > Tinamidae > Nothocercus > Nothocercus julius. The sequence goes on along the minus strand of VZSV01000026.1, from coordinate 703,970 downwards.
CTCATCAGATAAGGATTTACTCTGTGATTGACTGTAGTTATTGCTTCCAGATGGGCCTGAATTACTGGCATAACTACCTTTCTTTTGGTATTTGATGTATCTAGTTCTGACTCAGATCCTTAAAAAAAAAAAAAAAAAAAAAAAGCAGCTATGACCAAAAAATATACACATATTTTTATTTTAATTTGAATTGGCCTTCATTTTTTTTCACTTTCCATCCTCCAGTTTTCCATTTCGTAATTGTCCCTGACCTGAAGACATACTTGTATTTTTGCAGGAGACAGAACTCTTACTGATTCCAGTGAAACTTTTTGACATTAGCCTTCCTTGTTTCGATAAGAGTCATAGTAAAAGAAGCAGGTAATCAGGAGGGATAGGAGAATGGCCATCCTGACCCATTCGGCAGAGTAGCTGTAAGAAAAGTTAGGATGTGTACAAACAGTTGCAATAATCTGCCTGAACTTTAATTGATTTTTATAAACAACGTATTGTTTTTGAACTGTATATACTTATTATTTAAATATTTACAGTGGACTCAGATTTTCAATGTTTTATTGAATACAAGACTTTTACTCAGTTTTTGCTTTGCTGGTGGTTTTAGAAATTTTTTGTTGACATTGACTGACAGTTCACCCCTCTTTGCTGAGACTTTTTTTGAACAATCAGAAAACTAAAAACTCCTTTTTCTTATTTTTATGGAAGGAAAAAAAAAAAAAAGCTACTGTAGTAGTAAACAAGCAAACAGCACTGTCTAGATGGAAAGAACCACTGGTACAAGTGAAAAGACGAGCAGTGAAGGTGGGGAAGGACTCTGCAGATCTGAGAATAAGAAACGTGACCTTGACATCCAGAAGTGCAAGGATTCAGAGAGGTGCTGATTCTGCTAGGTGCTTACTTCAGCGTCAAGCCTTTGCATAACCCAGATTAGAGGCCAATGGATGTGCCAGCAGGACAGGAATTAGAAGTTTGTAGATTTGCAAAAGCAAAGGGTAACTCGCAAAAGAGAAGAAAATGTCCCATTACTGCGAGTCTGTGATGTTCCACCACGTTATCTGGATGGCCCAGCATCTTCATGCGGTGGTACCTACTGATTTGGAAGGGATGAGTTAGCAGCTGAGTACAAATCCATCTGAGTACAATTCTAGTGGTCTCTCTGTCTCTCTAGCCTGTCTCTGACAGTGGCAATTTTGAAAGATGAACTGTGGAGCAGTTTCCCAAGCGAAGCCGTGAAAGTCCCATGTCAGGGGACTTTTACAACCAGACCAGACAAAACACTAGAAAATGCACTGTAGCTGTAGAGGCCAATTCTGCATCAGCAGGGAGATGGACTGAATGATCTAATATGGCTCTTCCATCTGTAATTCCTGTGAGTCTATGAATCACATCTCTGTGTGGCAATGCAGCGAATAAATACAGTGCAGAACAGCATCATCAGCTATCTTGGTATCTCTTTAACAGTAACATGAGTAAATTAGGCAGACAAATTCCAAAAACGGATATATTTGACTCTTCAGTTCTAAATCCATCTGTTCAAACTGGCTGTGGTACAGTATACTACTGCTAATTCCTACGCTCCTCAGGCTGGAAACAAGATATTTTGTGTCAGGTGTGCTATCAGCAAATAACTAAACCATTATTTAGTTCATGTTTTGTTGTAAACAGTGTTCCTAACTCGACTGGCACAAATCCAAAATACAAAAAGTGACTGAGTTATCTATAGCCCCTGTGAATTTTAGCTTTAACCATATGGAACGATCTTGCAGAAGCAGACTATAAAAATTGAAAATATGACCATTTAAGATGCAAAATGTCTTCTGATTGGAAGAGCAAGGACTGAAACACCGCATTAGACAAATGAGCTCAAGCTTCATCCTGGTCCTGTGCCCAGACAATCCAGGTATAAGTGAATTCATGGACATTTGGGTGGTGTATCTAAGCAAACCCTATGTCAGGCTAGCCAAACATTTATTTTGTGCACCCAGCCAGGCCTAAGGCTTAGAAAGACCTCTGATTTTTTTTGACTGATTTGGGAAAGGGAAGTATCAAACATGTATCAGGCTTCATTTTGCACAATAATCACTGCTGAGCAGAATCATATGAAATATACCTGTGTGGTACTTTCATGGAAATAAGGGCTATATACAGAGATGTTAATCCAGTGTTAGTTTCACCCTGCTACACTTCCACAGTAGAAGAAATTTCTCGAGCAGTTTGAAAGATACTTCTGGCTGTTTTTCATAAATTAAAAAGGGAGGGGAAGAAAACATTTATGACCTTTCTAGCTCTTTTCATTCCTGTTTCAAACTCCTGCAGGCCCAACCATCAAATGCTTATTTTGCTAGTCACTGCTCAATCCGTCCCCTCACGGTCATGACCCTTCCATGGCCCTTCTTAACTCTTGTCATTAAGTGTTTCTCCATTTCCCGGATTTGTAGCGTGAAGTTTCTGACACGCCTGCAGGATCATATTTGATGGCATGTAGGCGCACAGAGCCATGTCCCCTGACTGCCACCCTGCCTTGTGACCCCCAGCCTGGCAGAGTGTGTGCAGAGCCTCATGTTTCACGGCTGAGGCCAGCATTACTAGGGGATCGGATTAGAAGGGTGAATCCAGTTAGTTTTCTGAGATTTGACGTTAGAAGCTGAAGCTCTTCCATCTCAAGCGCAGACACTATGATTTGGAAAAAAAAAAAAGATTATCACCACATGCCGATTTAGTTGTGTAGCTGTATGTTCACAGCGTGTATAGCACGCATGAACAGAAGTGGAAACTATATGTAAGATCCTAACTATACAAGTATATATTATATACATTTACACATATGTATATATTCACACTCGTGCACACATATATATATTTCAGCCAGATCACTGAATTGCAGGTTATTTGATGTCAACAGGCATTCGTGAGAACCCTGGCTATTCACAAAGATACCAAAGAAATCGGTTCCATGACATTTAGACTGGCTGATTTATTCATTCTGAACTGCAGCATCATTTCTTCACTATTCTTCATTCATTTTTTTCTCTTGTTTAAAAAAGTTTCATTCACTTGGTCATAAATAAATAAGTAAATAAATAAATAACCAGCACGTGGCTTGGGTAACCAATTCCACACCTTTGTGGATAGTGAAACTGAACTGTTTATAAATAAATCATAAGATGAAATGTGTTTGCATGAACTATTTCATAAACACTTAGGAAAAGAGCTATTGAGGAAAAAATCCGTCTTCATATTTTTCACCGTAAAAATAAAAAACATTTTTGGTAGAAGGGGGAAATGTGTGTGCCTTGTCCTCTATTTTTGAACTAGCTCAATATAGCAGAAAAATCCCTTAGCAGAAAATATTGAAATTGATAACAGATTACTATTTGAAATTAAAACTTAAGAGTTATTCCCAAATAACTCTTAAAACTTAAGAGTTATTAGGAGTTATTAAGTTGATCATATTTACCACTGTTGAGGGGGATTGTCTGTCTACAACCATCTCAAGGCTTTGGACAGATCACAGCCAGACATCCCTGATTGTCAGAGAAAGGTCCTGGCTCCTCCGCTGTTTGTCCCTGACCAAGGAAGATGACTGCAGGCGGAACATCTAGGTATGGGCTGGCGAATGTTAGACAAATACCACCCATAATGTCCTACCAAGCCTCAGCTTGGTTTGTTTCTGATATTATGTAAAGTTGTGGCTAAATTACCAAAGTAATCAGTAGCAGATGATACTATATCTGTATGAACTCAGTAATAATAAAATGCAAGCGTCTTTGCTACAGCTGTAGAACAAATGCCAGCATCTAATCAAATGTGTCCACTTACGTTATATCTGTTTTGTACCTGGGTTTACTAGAAAGGAATCTATGATTACAACAAACAAATCTTCTGTAAGGCTCTGAGGCAAAATTCTGAAAAGGCTGTGGAACACTGTTAGGATTTTTGTTACCTGTGGGCTTCTGGATTAGCCAAAGCATATGCTGAGAGGTTTGCATTACACTATAACCCAAAAACCTAAATGTTGTGACATTAGCAAGTAGCTTATAATTAAAGTATGTTGCCATTTCACCATGCTTTCATTTACAGGAGAAAGTGCAATTTCTATTCTATGCGAACTTTAGGTACATCCAACTTTTTTCTTTGTTCTTTTCTTTAAAGCTTTGCAACAAATGCATCTCCATATGCTTATATTAGTTAATCTAGTATTAAACATATTGGCTGTGCAAAATGTTGGCATGCATTAATAAATGTTTTCATTTTTCTTTTTTTTTTTCTTACTTTAAATTCGTCCTTTGACTACACAAGCAACAGCTGTCTAGCTTCCTGTTCAGTACTGGATCTAATGCCTCTACAGAAATCTAGGTCAAAACACTTGGAATGCATGAATATCAAACAGAGTTTTCAAAACAGCAAATGAATACATCTTTAACTGGTGACATTTTCCTGTAGCATATGGCTGCGAGCTCAGGGGACTGCATGCTTTTTTGATGAATATGTTCCGTCAAAAACTAAGGAATGGCAGTGAGCTTATATCACCTTCTGTTTTGCCTTATGAAATGATAATGCAAACTCATAAATGGATACTGCTATCACAAGACTTCTACCTTTTGTCCAATCCCAAAGTAGTACAAGGCCTACTGGTTAAGAGACTCAGTCTTTGGTTGTGTTAAAGTATAAAAGACAACTGTCACAGATGCTTTTTTGTAAAGCCCTTGCCCGTGTCATGTGGGGGCTCAAGCTTACCTGCATTTCCATACTAGTGGAAAACAGCAACATACGGTACCAGGAAAGAGATACGGATTAATTCCAAAATTCTCTGAAGACATTAAACCATGCAAAGAGTTTTTGAAAAAGAATAGCCTGGTATAAAAAGGTAATATTAGCATAGTGAAGTTCACCAGTGCACATGACAGGAAAGTAGTACCTTTTTTTAAGGATAAAAATAAGAGATTAAAAGAATAAGATAAAATCAAAGTGTAGGTATTTCAATTAATCGCATATCAACAATAAAGTAACAGTCCAATGAAAGCTGCTCTAACAAGTTTGTCTGCTATTATTTGAGAGGAAAATCTGCATTTGGCAGCAATATCTGTGTGAACAAAGAACGACCAGGAATGACATGCTCAATAAATAACCAACCAGCAATTCTGACCAGTAGGCCGTGAGGGAAGTATTATTTGTGATCATGTAGTCTAATCAAATAACAGCAACAAAAAAATCATACCTAATAGCTGTTCAAGTTGATGAAAAAGGTAGGAGATCATCTAATTGAATATCTCCTAAGAAAAAGGGCTAAAGCTGCACGTTGACCAGGAGCATGGAGTAGCCTACTGACCTGACTTGCAGGGTGTTCAAATTCAGGGATGACCAAACTCTTTGCTGGTTCTGACCTCAGTTACTTGGGAGATGAAATGGGGGCCAAAAATGCTGAATTCAAGGTCTTTTCAAAGGAAACAGCATTTGTTTTTCTGGGTTCATAGGGATGGAGCAAATGCCAGAATTGAGCCCATCTAGATACTAGAATGTGAGAGGCAAAGTATTTCAGAGTTGACTGAATTTGGAATATGTTTTTCAACTGTTCATTTAAACAAAATGGAATTTTTTAATTAACCAAAAGATGTAAGAATGGGTAAATTAAATATCTTCAGTCTCACACCCACTCCTCACATTTTACAGGAAACATAGCTATTTTTAAAGCCATTTCAAGTAGGCGCTTGATGTATAGTTTACAAAAAGTAACTGGTTAAATAAAAATGAAAAGTATTGATCCTTTAGAAGTAGATAGTTTTATTTTTCCATTTTTTTCCTGACATTCCTAGGTGCAATTTTGGAAACATGAAGTCTCCCTCCCCCCTCCCCCCCCTTTTTTTTTCTCTCTCTCTCTCTCTCGATAACTTTTATATATCGTGTCATTCAGAACAATCTTCATTATATTTAACTCTAGAAAGCCAACAGCAAGGTTCTAACCTTCACACAGTGAGCAAATATATTTCTTTAAAAAAAATCGCTATCAATGCCATTCATGGAAAGGGCCAGCTGCTTAATTTATGTAGGTATTTAGTCATCTGGAAAATATCGGTTATGAGCCCTTATTTGTGTCACCCAGTGGCACATTTAGTAATTTCTCCTTAGTTGAGAAATATTAACAATTCACCCCATAGTACCCATTTGAATTACTGTCCATTTAGCAGAATAAAAGAGACCATTTTCACAAAACTTTTATGAAACTTATATATATATTTATATATTCACTGCATTTATGGAATTGCATTTTTTAAAAAGCATTCTAATATTTTCAGTTGCGTGCAACCTTCCTGTCAGGAAGGTTACCAAAACTACAGTCATTTGCTGTTAGGCAAATGAAACAAAATGCCTAATGGGTATGGGATGAAAAGGTACACATCAATTTGCTTTATTTTGAAGGTGAAGATTTATCTTCTCTGAGATCAATCTAAAAAATGCTAAATCTTAGTTCTACCTTCCTTAGTCCAGATTTCATCTACTTAAGTTAAACATAAGGACTATATATTTATGTATCTGCTCATCTGTGGAAGACATAAAGTAGCAGAAATCCATAGATAACTGAGCAGGGGCAGTACTATTTGAGCTACGAAAGCAAAGCTCATTTACCTTCTAAGCTTATTTTATTTTTCTTAAATCAACATTAAGAAGGAAAAGTTGAGATATTAATTACCCGTTTACTGCCAATGTAGCGGAAAATGTAATTTATAGCCCACTTGCAAAAAAGTGCTTGCTTAATTTAAGAACTCAAATTATTCAAATAACAGTTTGAATTTGATTATTCGTATAATTGAAATGTTGCTCTTGCAGCCTGAATTACTTCTCTGAGTTATAACCTCAGCAACAGTTAACTAAGACCTCCCTCACTGTGGAAGTGATCACAAGTATGAACTGCAAAGGAAGAGAGAGGAAGCCAATGAACAGCATTTACCTGGAGAAAAATCATAGGCATGGCATCAAGGTTTGGTTTGAATTCAGGGTTCCTACAGACTCTAGCAGCCCTGTCTATACAGAGATGTATATACAGAGCTTGTGCCACTGATGTCATTTTGCCATGTAGACTAGGGTGCAATATATTTCTTCCCACAAATTTGTACTGAAAATCTGTTAATAGCAGATCCCCTCTGTATCTAGAACCTAAAGTCCATATTGCTACTCCAGGGAGCAGCTGGCCCATCACCAACAGTATTAGCAAAAAAATGAGGCCTCTTCTCCAAAATGGTTTTGTGTAAGTGTGACCAGAGTTCCATTTTGGATTCAACGCCCCGGAAACTTGGAAATGTAACCATATAGATGTTGGTCTGCAGTTTACCCACTACTGTTCAAAGGTCTTCCCGAAATCCCTACAGAATAGTAAGGTGATGAAATCTCTCTAATCCTTCTAATAGATATATTCTGTGGAAAAGCTATGGTTCGAGCAGGAATCCAAACTCAGAGACTGTCGAAATGAATACCAGCAAATGAATTTAACTTTTCTTCAATGTCATGAAAAATGAGGCTAGGTACAACTAGGTACAGACTATCTATTAAGTAAAATCATTTGGCTTTGCAAAGGTATCTTTGAATTCAAAGATATCGTCCTGTATCTTTCCAGTTTCAGAACAAGTATTTCCTATCTGCAGTAAGGGGGAGAATGAGGTTAAATGCAACATTTCATACTTGGCACTTGAAACACTTGTGGAAATAAACCTTATGAACCACTGAGGATATAAGGCTTTAGTGAAACTGGAGAAGACCTAGTTTGTATTTCAAAAATGTATTAAGATATTTAAACAATCTTGCACCTATAAAGAAAGAGAGTCTCACCTGGCCTAGAGCAAGTTTCATTTCAATGCACTTTGATTTTCTTGGTAATAACCTCTCAGCTTTTTCAGGATTATGAAAAGAAAATCAGACAGATCTAATCCTGGTAAGATTCCTACATGTATATCACTTTAAAATTCTCTAGAGTAACTGCATGTCAAGTATTTTTTAGCTAATGTATAAGAGATAATATTGTTATTTATTAGATATAGTCGTCATTAGTTTATTAGTTCAGCTGTTTCCATGGTATTTTCCTCTCTCTCTACTTACTCTGTTATAGGTATTTTCACTTATGACTAAATTATCAGTATATGACTAAAAGTTCCTAAGAATATATATCAGTCCATCATGTAAAACTTCTTTGCACCCTGATGTTGACATTGGAAATATGTCATCCTACAAAACAAAACAAAGCAAAACAGACCCCAAGCAGAATCAGAAAATCCTAAGCATACTGGCAGACCTAAAATGTAACAAGTTAGAAGGCTTTTAAATTGCAGATGAGCTTTGAGAACTATGAGTGCAGTTTAGTAGGAGTTTTTTTTCCTCAAATTCTCAATGTCTCCAAAGACAACACTTCATACTTTGCTGCCGAGAATATGAAACTCTCAGGCAACCAATGGCATGATGTTTTCCTTTATTTTTTATTTATTTTTTTTTCACACCCTTCTTTCCCAGCTTGTCTTTTCTTGTCTAGTCTTTTCTTTTCTAAACAAGCCTAATTCATTCTTCACATTTCAGCCTCCCCATCCTCCAATCCCTCTTTTATTATTCTTTCCTTCTCAGCAGCCTGCCTGTCAACCAGGAAAAGGAGGGGTTAATAAAAGCATAATTAAGTTGTAAGTGGGTGACATTTAGATAACAACTATGAATCAACAACTAAAGTTTTGGATTTTTATTTATTTATTTATTTTAACATAGGCACCCTCACTTGCAGTTCCTTCTCCTCTTCCAGCTTTTTACTGTGCAAAAGGACAAATTAAAGGTCTGTGGTCTTCCCCCATTGTGCAATCCCCATTCCAAGTCCCTCACTGATATAAAAACTCCCAATATTTTTGCCCAAAAGCAGCGTTATTAAGCGCAGGGCTTATCTGGGGAGCATTTCAACCTCACTCCCCATCAGCCAGCAGAGGAGCGAGCCAAGGGAGACAGAGGGGCACAGAGAGCCCAGCAGCAGAGAGACCCCATTAGCAATTCCCCTGCCGAGGTCTGAGTGGCAGTTGGGAACAAGGCACTAACTGTTTGCCCGTTGCCGTTCTTGTGTTATTGGGTAAAATAAAAGTTCTTTTCTCTGAGAATCTTTGTACAATAAAACAACTCTCAGTCATTCGCGAGTCAGGGGTGAAAGAGAAAAGGGCCTCAGTGTAAAGTGCTGCAAACTGGCACATTGTTTCCAGTCATTTTCTCACTATTCACATATAAGGGGAAAAAGCGGGGAGGGGAAAAAAGAAAAAAAAAAGGGCAGAGGGATGAGAAAGGAGGGGGACGGAGGAGGGGCAGCCCAGGGTATCTTTTGACAGAAATGTCAGATGCGGTGGCTGGGGCGACCAGAGGGGAGCGGGGGTCTAGGGAGGGTGAGCTTTGCCTGAAAGCTCCCGGCCCAGCTCCCCACCGCGCGCGTCCCCGGGTTTAACTTTTGGCTCCATCCCCGTTTCTTTTGGTGAAGGTGAGATGGGGACCAACCTGCAGCAGCCCAGAGGTCCGTGTGATCCAAACGTGCCTCTGCAGAGGAAAGGCAAGATTCCTCCGGCCCGTCTTACAGTTCCGGTGGCTGTCCTGTCGATGGACACACTTAACAGCTGAATTAGCAAAAACTGCTTGAAGCTGAAGGTCTGACTCCTGCACATCATATCCTGTATTTTTAGAGAGCAACACTAGAACGAAAAGCCACGCAAAAGCTTTTAACAAAATAATTTATTCAAGCATCTCATATGGTCTTCTTCTACAATAGTAATAAGTAAAAATCAAAAGATCCATGGGACATTAGTTAATATATAGAAGAGGTCACAGAGTGCCCCCAAAAAACCAAGAAGTATAACTCTTCTTCTGCCACGTGGATGAACAAGCACCTAGGAGCTTTGACCATAGGTCTGCTCAGAAGTTATCAACTTAGCTCAGAACTCAGGAGAAAAGTCTCCAGAAACAACCTGGGACCTTTAAAATCATTTTGAGGTGACAACACATGTAAACACAGAATTAGTGGCACTACAGTGAGGGTTCTGGAATGTCCTTCATGGCTCCTGTTATTCAGGAAAGACATAAGCATCCCAAAAGAGACAAGAAAAGCAATGATCTGAAAGCAAGGAAAAATTAAAGGTCTTGTAAAGTAGCAGAAGACATGCAGACATGCAGCAGGCATGGAAAATTGTGGCACGGCATTAGGTTGATGACTCATTTATTACCAAACCATGGCCTAGAAGGAGAGCAGGTCTGAATGCAGAGGCTGCATTGCTCCGGCAGCAAGGCTGCAGCAAGGATCCGCAGGCTTTGGCTGTGTGGGTTGGCATTACAAGGGGCTCTCCCTCCCAGAAACTCTCCACTCAGAAATCCCCTATATGATTATATACTTATGGAGTCCTTGTTGAATGTCCCTTGTTCAAGTCTGGCTCTATTGTTTATGGCTTAAGTTACCATGAGTTTTTAATTCAGTAGAGGGAGCTGTGGATGAGAGTGATGCAGTTCCTGCTGAGGCAAGATTGATTGTGTTCATTCAGCCCCCACAGCCTGAAAATGCTCCCTATTTATTTTATTCAAGTTCTTGTTACAACACATCCCTGAGTTGCCAAGTCATTTTTTTCCACTAACAAAAGTCCTTTCCTTTTCCCTGCTCACTTATGTGATATAATCAATCCCAAGAGCACTCTGGTATTTCACTCTAATTTAGACCCCCTAGTGCCCAATCTGTTTCATGATGGCTACATGTATTACACCAGAGAATGCTTAATATTTTATAGAGCTTATATAGCTTTAGCTGCCACTTGTTTTGTATTTAAATATGGTATTGAGCTGGATCAGGACCATTCCCAGCTTGGGGATGGCAAAGACCCAGTGTCTGATCTGAGCATTTCAATCTAAGTCCTCTCTGATATCTTTGGCAAGCTTCTTTGTTTAGTAAGCTGGTGTTAAAAACAACACATACATTGGTCTTGCTTCATGGTTGCAATGATTTCATTGCCTCATGGTTGCCAGCTAAGATATATATATATAATGTTGGAGAAATAGTTCTGTCACTTGAACTGTCATCCAGCAAAAATAAAAATTATTGGCCAGAGACTAAACGATAAAGTAAGTTCAAATACTGGGGCAGATGTTTGTGAGCCAGAACTGATCCAGCAGAAGCTAGAAGCACATTTGCACATCAGCTAGTAAATTATGTATTTGTCCGTTTAGTAAGTGCAGAAGAAGTTAGCTCACCCAGCAAGAAGAGGTACAGAGTGTGTGGCAGCAAGACAGCTGCCATTTCCTTTGAGGTAACTGAGGAGTCCCCATCTTTCTTACCTTCCCACAGTATCTGAAAGATTTTTTTGAGCATCCCCTGCAAACTATTTGACAAGGGCGATTACAAATGGCCTTTCAAGACTCCTCTGCTAGCAAAACTGAGGCAGGTTCATGGCCTTCCTGGGCTCTGTCTTTGGAACACAGTTAGTCCTCTAAAGTTGAAACTGGGCTGAACAAATACCAGTGTGGTTAATAAGCTTCAGGAAACTTTTGCAGAAACTGAGCTAGGAAAGAAAAGCAAAAATAGCTTGGGAGCAACTGTTTATTTAAACTCCTTTCCACTAGATTCCATTTTATCTTCCTTCTTGCTTTGCATGTGGTCTGTTGAGGCTCTTCAAACTAAGAACCACTCTTTTATATTTATAATTAGAAGTATAGTCCCCTCTTAAGGCTAGTCCCACTAGCCTTTAACAATACATACTAACTTACTCTATAAATTCAACTATATCTTTACACAATGAGAATTTTCCACAGAAATTTGAAACGTAACAGTGAGTAAAGTTATCCTATCAATCCAAGTCTGATACTACTTTCCATCATGCCCAAACATGGAAAAAGCAAAGAAATGCTAATTTTATGCTGAAATTCCTTGATGATCTTCCGGGGCTGTTCCTAAATTCTGAGCTTGAAATTATCACTGTATCTGGGGAGAGAGCCTTGTGTCCCAGCAATGTGGATGGCAGTACTTTGCTGTGGAAGGACAGAAGGACATGCAGGACACAAGCTCAGAAAGTTTCAGAGAGACTTCTCTGTGAAGCTGAGACAATCATTTGAGAGATGAGGTCTGCTGATTATCAGGTGAAAGTGACCCTTTTTGTGATACTTTACAGCACAGGGGATGGGTGTTGAAACTGCCTTGTCCCATTAGGCCAGTCAGCAACCTCTTGCTTGTATGAATTATGAGCAACCTTTATGTTCATAGCCACTAGATTAAATGTAGTGAGCAAAGCAGACACTAGCTGAACATCCACAGGGACTTATTGAGTCTAATTTTGTTCCATTAAAATTATCACCACTATCATTACTATTATTATTATTATTTTGCGCTGCTCTACCCTCATGTCAAAAAGCTTTAAAACAAGATAAACAGGAAATTTGAAAAACACTTTAAAATTAGCATGCAGTTATTAGAAAAGTCTGTAAAAACTTATGGCCCTGTTAATGTAATGTTGTGTGAAAAATCTCTGAAGAGCATTTTTCTTGCTTGAAATCATGATGAGCACCCAGGAGGTTCAAAGTGATGAAGGTATGGAGAATGAAACAAAACGACATGAGGCCACCGCGCTAAGAAAGTAAGAGCCAAACATTTTTCAGTGCTATATCCATCTGGCTCATACATCTATTTGCTGTGTACTAGGATGACCTGGGGCTAGTCTGTTATTATAATTGTTGCTTAAGCATCTATACAAATAATATTAAGCCTATTAAAAAAAAAAAACTTATTCCCTGGGAATTTGGGCCTAGAGACTGTGTAAACCAGGGGATCGAGAAAAATAATTCCAGAATTCTAATCCTACCACTGCTGCTGATCTGCTTGCTGATTTACAGATGGTAGTATTTTTATCCTTAGGAATAATAACCTTAGTTCAACAAAACTAGTGACTGTGTCCCTATTACTCCTAATATTTAATGCAATATGAGGATAGGATGAGCTACAATCATAGGCCAACTGGCTTACTGAGCTTTTTCTTTTTACTATCCAGTCTTCCAACTAGTTAAAAATCAAAGGCCACAGGGAAAATGGGAGGAAAATAACATGTTCACCCTTATATTTAAGTGTAAATTGCAACAGGTAGAACTTTCCAAAGGCCTTGTGATTCCAAGACAACTTCATGGTTTCAGGGGCTTATAAATCACATTGGCATTTTGACCTTAAAATGTTTCATGAAAATGAAAAGACATCCTGGAGTTTGCTATGCAGTTTTGACTTCAGAAACAAAACTGTATGACAGAATCTTGCAGCCCAACCAACATTGTTTCTAGCAACCTCAGCCTGCGCTATGAATGAGATATGAAAACATGCTGGTGGTCCCTTGAGCGAAGTGTTGAGAAGTCTGCGTGAAACTATAATATATAAGCAACCAGATTTTAAAACAGAGAGAAATTAATCTTTTATTAGTAGCATCTCTATGTAAGATAGTCATTTGTATTTTTGACCGTTGGATTGTCAAAGAACTGCTGAAGTCTGGTTCTTCCTAGGTCGCCAGAAAAGCGTTGAAAACAAGTTCCATACTCATGTGAACTATTCTTTAAACTCAACGAGTTTTCAGATGAGTTTCATGTACACCTGTACAAATGCATGTATTCTTTTGCTCTTTCCTCAAAATTTGGGATCTGGGTCCAAAGTGTTGATTTTAGTTAAGAATCATTTAATTGAAAATCATTTTCTTTGATGGATTGCATTTTACCTCTAGTTAACTTCCAACAAAAGCAAGTATGCACACACACACACACAAACACACACACAAATCCCCAAATCTCTGAATAAACTCATAACCCTTTGTATACAGTGTTACTTGGAAGAGCTATAGGGCTGCATAATTACCCCAACTCCTGCATTAGGCAGGGAAAGTTAGTGACATGTTGAGTGAAATGCTACACTGTGTTAATAACGGTTTTGAAAGAAATCAGAAAAGTTAATCATGTGTGGACACAGGGTTAAGAAGCAATGTAACAGACTATTAAGTTTAATATAGATATGTGATATAAGCATATGCAGACAGCCATTAGCATAAATTCATGTTACAGAAGAGCAGCACAGCATACCGCACGATGGATTTATAGCATACGTGGCGTGCAGGACGGGCATCAGAACGAGGGAGAAATGGGTCAACAAATTCATAGACAGGTCTTGAGTCAGATTGGCAGAACCAGGGCAAATGCAACCAGTCTGCTTTTGAATGGTGATGTTGTCTGAGTGACTATCTATCATATAACAGTCAGATTGCGTGGCTGCTGTTTTCTATGGGCTTGAGCATGAAGACATCAAAGTCTGGAGTGCACATGGGGTCCTTCACTTTGCATTCTTACTATGTGATGAGGACAGCTCTTGCAGATCAATTTCTGCTCCCTGTTTCTGTAGTGGAGACACTGCCAAATTCTGCAAAAGCAGAAGTCTAGCACTGCTCTCCAAGAATAAGAATTGCATTTTGGAGCTTGTTTATTTTTGTCTCATTTACCTGATTTCAGGAACCCTCATTCATATTGTATTAATTCTGCTTAGTTACTAACCAGACTGAGCAAAGAATCTGTACTAAGTTCAGCAAATTTGCCTCCTTTTTTCTCTGTGCAGAGCGTCAAAATTATTCCCTATGCAAATTCACATGTGAATTACGTGAACTCCCCCAGTTTGCCAGCTGCCTGCCTTGCTATTTGACATCATCTGAATATATGTGGTTAAAACTGGCTTCTGCTAACTATTCTTACTTGTAAAACTTGATTGCAAACAGATTCCCAGAAGACAACCAAAAAGATGTTCAAAAGTATTTGCAGTTAGACTATTTGAAATGAATCATGGCATGTGCTGAGAGAAGCCGTGATGGAGCTCGTAGAGTTTGTTTAGAACAAATGGAATTTTTACCCTCCACTTCTAGTGGTTAGTGTGACGCAGAGTAATTGGTAAGAGGCTGCAACTGGACTTTTGACAACATTTATAGCATGTATAAATTGTACTGAACCACTTGTCCTTCATAATCCCAGAAAGTGGTTTTATGCTCAAGATGCTTCCTGCGTTCTGTGTTCTTCCTAGCAATAAAAGCCCACAACAAAATAGTGCTAGGTCTGATTCAATTTAATAGTGGTCTCCTCACAATACCTACAACTGTTTAATGTTATGAATCCTTAGAGCTATGCTACTTTTTCATCAACAAAACAAAGGGTTGCAACCTTCCCAACATACAAGGTTTTTATTGTATTTTGCCTTTGGGAATTTCCAGCCAAGCCTAATCTCTGTCTTAATTGTGTGTGAGGGAAAAAGTCTCCTATCAGCTCAAAGGGTCATTGATATTCAGGTGAGAGCCAAACTGTTGTCCAAAATTTGATGATTACTCTGCCTCTGCACGGCTGTTTGGCATCTTACGGCTCGAGGGTGAAATTGGCTGTAACGGTGATTGTCACTCCGTTTGAGGCCAAATGTTACTCAGTGTATTTGCCCAGTTCCCCTCTTTCCCAGACTTTACGGCCTGAGCTGGACTTTATCTTGGAACAATTTGTAGCTTGCTAGTGCTTATTTCAACAAGTTACCTTGATTAAGATAATTTTCATCCCTCTTATAATCTGCAATGCCGAGATTGGATTCCCAAAAATTATTAGTGGCGCGTGTGATTCTGCCTTATCAGGACTGCTAATAGAGACATATTTTAAAATGAATACAAAAGAGGAGTAAATATAGTGCTGAAATATGAGCATCAGTGTTTTGGCTGGAAGAAAGTGTCTTTTTTGCACAGATGCAATATTGTCACTATTTTGTGATATGTGACATTTACTGCATAAATTGAGGGGGTTATTGATCCTAATGAACTCTTTGGTTATGCATCACTTTTGCCTTCTGAATGCTGATTTTAACACTGCAAATGAAAGGAAAGGGATGGAGAAAAGCCATCTGACTGAAAGGGCACCAATTGCTGGATAATTCAAGTAAATTTCTGTGATGCTAAAAAGCACAGTTTGGAACCAAACTCCTTTAGGTATAAAAAATCATTGGCTCGGAGGACTTTTGAAATCACTGCTGAGCTGCTGAAAATATATAATATGCTGAAGATGATAAGAACAAATGACTTAACTGTGAAGTCAACATGCCAACTCTCTTCTGGTCTAGGCTAACATAAAGGAGAGGTTTATCCTCCTTACTTTTTGGGATGGGAGTGGGAAGAAAAAGGGACAGAGAAAGGAGGGAGAGGGAATACGACGGAAAGAAAGGCAGCCATTTCCAGTTATTTGTGTCAGATATCTTCAAAATACAAGAAAACAAAAGGAATAATCCAGAGAAAACACAACCTCTACACCAGAAACAGATGTCTATATGTACAGATTGATTTATACAGTGCAGACACTCTATAAGCACTTTGCTGTTGAAGTTTTGCTAAGATGACATACCAGAAACAAATGTCTATATGTACAGATCGATTTATACAGTGCAGATACTCTATAAGCACTTTGCTGTTGAAGTTTTGCTAAGATGATATTAGAAGGTCTCTGCACTTTCTTGCTACCATCTCATTATCCTGCAGTAAACATCTCTGCTTGCTTCTAATACAGCAATCTTTTTAACAACACCTGTAAGAAAAGACCACAGATGATAGAACAGGATTTCCAACAAAATAGAGCCCGAATACAGAGAGAGAGAGCACCAGTATTGTGTGGTAATTTATTTCCAGTGGTGGAAGGGCTTAGCTAAATGCTCTGTATTCCTAGAATGTCTCCTTCCTCCTTCCTCCCCACCTTAAATAAAGCCCTCCCATCATACTTATTATCATTCCAATTCATCAAAGCTTTTTCTTTTTTTCTTTTTAAATAAAGGAAAAGAAGTTCTTTCAGCAGTGGCGGAAATTATTCTAACATTACATTTCAATAAAATGTCCCCTCCCCCGGTCCGCTGTGTATTAGCAATCAAGGGGTTAAGTTTAGATCACTAGCGTATGTTCCATGACCCCAGAATGCTTCATCAAATGTACTCATTACCAACTGAGCAAGTGAATGAGTAGTGGTGAGCCGTAGTTTAAGCGCTGATGGGATTGTGTGTGAGCCCCAACGTGGCCGAGGTATTTAAATTTTGATTTTTGTAATGGGCTTTGACATGTTTCATTTCCTCCGAGGGAGCACTCAAGACCTCTGAAAGTAAATGTTGCTAAAAAGTCATCAAGGCAGAATATTAAAATGCCATCAAATGAAAATTTCACTAATGCAATCCGGCTAGGCCTTCAGGTACCCGAGCGAAAAGGGGAGTGTCAAAGGTCCCGCTTCTTTTAGTGAAACATTATTTGTTCCTCTTCACTGACTGTTTCTCCAAAATAAATTATTTAAAGTCTTATTTCTTTTTTCTCCTGGGCCCTTTAAAGTTCAACTGTGCTGAGAGGAGAAGCAGGGAGGGGGCCCAAGAGAAGGCGGTGTCATATGTAGAAATTTAACAAATCATTGTGCATGCACCGGGCACCTGGGAAGATTGGTTTCTGCTTGCTGAACGTCCGTAGCCTTGATATGGGAATGGGGTGGGCAAGGCCAGGGCTCCAGTTTGGGGCTTCAAGCAAGGATAGGGTCAGAGACCCCCGCACTTCCCTGTGACTTAAGTGAGGGCTTTAGCTTAGGAGGTATTAAACACATTCCCTGGAAAATGGGAGCACTCGGTGGCCTCGGAGCTCACTCAGCACCTTGCAGCCTTCCCGTCCTTCCTTGGAGACAAGAGGGCTGTTGTAAATTTTTCGGACCCGCTGCCCGTTGAAATGGTGAAGCAAGAAGCATTCAGGGAAGAGTAATGAGGTGAGAAAGCAATGTAGTGGTGGGAGTAGGGATCTTTCTTTTCAATGGAAGGGAGAGAAAAGGCAAAAGGACATTGTGTTCAGGATAAAAGAACTGGAGACTCTGGTTTCACTTCCACTCATTTTACGCCTGTGTAAATCTGTGACTTTCTTGCTGTTCCTCCCGGCTTACAACACTGGCAGGGCGAAACTTAAGCCCCTTGTTCCCAGCAATCTGGAGGCAAATCGGAAAAATAACAATCGCTTTATTAAGAAGCTTAATTCATGTGAGCTTCGTCGAAACTTTACGAGAAGGATGAAGCAGAGGCATCCTGACCTCGCGCAGAATTCCCGCCCGATGGACTCTGCAAGAATATTCGCACAGTGCACCCAAGCAGTGGAACAGGAAAGAAGAGAACGGTGCCATCAGGCCAAACGCCGGTGGCCTCAGTACAGGCAGAAGACCTGCTATGGTCAAACTTCATGGAGCTGATTCGCACATCTCTGCCTGATACAGGCGAAGAGCTGGCAGCAACCGCCGAGGAACAAGCACCCATTAAAAGAGGGTTGCAAAACACGGATTTCCAAATGATTCATAACTACACTTTGCAACCCTTCTAGTGACACGCTTGCCTTGAGTGAAGGGAGTGTTTTTTCTCCCATCTCACAGGCATTTGCGTATCGTGCTCGACTTGATGCAAATTCTGTGCAGTGTATTTAATAAAATCAAGGGAAGAGATATGCTGGAATAATCTCCCCAGTGGCTCTCCCAGTCCTGGAAAAAAAAAAAAAAAAAAAAAAAAGCCTCCTTGCACACCCACAAAGTAAGCAATCTCATTTCAAAACCCATTCTACCAGTTCCTGACATTGTGCTGTCTGATTTCACATTAGCACAACGGATGGAAATGGCATTTAAGCTAATTAACTATAGGAGACTGAGCAGGGGGTTTAGGTGAGCTCCAAAAATTAAATAAGCAAAACAAACAAACAAAAAAAAAACACAAAAAAGAAAACCCTGTAAAATCCTTTCCAAAAAAATCAAGCCTGTTTAGGTAGCAAATGTGTACATTTTCTGGAAAATCCTCAGAAAGCCAAGCCCCACCTGGCTGTCCAAGGAGAGGACGGGGCTCCTTGTCAGGATAGCATTGGAGTTTACAAAGCATACACAAATGTTGCTCACTTTTGGGGGGGATTTTGCAAACACCTGATTTGTAAGCCATCTGCCAAAGTTGCGGCTCAGATGCATTTCATCTCAATTGGGATTAGGGTGAGTGATCCAAAAATGCGCGTCTCAATTGCAACGTTGCGGGTCACGTCCCACGACATTGCTTACCTTGTCCGCTCCGGTATTCAGTATGCAAATGGGATGCAGCACGAAGCGATCAGCAGCAAGATGCGACAGGGAGCAAAAAGATACGACGATGCGTCAGGGAGGGAGAGAAAAATGCTGCAGGCTGCGGAGGGGCTGAAATGAGAGATTTGGGCAAGGGGAAGGGTCCAGGTCTCCATGTCAGAGACACACGTGAGATGTTGCAAGAGGGTGACAGGAAGAAGAGAGAGAGAGGGATGCAAGCGACAATGTAACAACCTTGGATGTGGGGATAGAAACTAAATGGGAATATTTCTGAGTACTCTGGAGTGATCTGGAGCAGATATAAGACTGGAGAAAATGGTAATATGCAAGTAACAGTACTTCATTTTCTGTTTGCAAGAAGTTTTGTTTACTTGTTTGTTAACAGACGATTTCAATTAATCTTGAAAAATGAGGATTGTAAAAAAAAACACGTGAAAAGTCCCCTTGGTGTTCCTGTGGTTCCTCAGAAACCAATCAATATTTTCTTTCAGCTCACTTTTAGTTTCAATGTATTTTGACATTTAAATTAAGCTTGCAAGATCTGGTAGATAAAAACAAAGATGCTGAGAATAACGGAAGCTACCGAAAAGACAAAGCTCAATTTCTTCACGCTTACCAGTTGTTTTCACCAATAGTTACAGCTAGACAAATATTTTGGTTGTAAATGCATCTTTCAAAATGCCATTTTGAGTTAACAGAAAAGAAAAAGTAAAACTGACCAAATTGTTTCTTTTGAAAAATTCTAAAAAGAATTCAAATGCTGTCTTGATTTTATTTTTCAACTCAAAATGCTGTGTTCTCAGTACACTTTAAGACAATTAAAGTTAAGAGTTCTCAAGAATAAAATATTTTAATATGGATTTTTTTCCCCAATTCACTGTGGCATTCAGAGCATTAACAAAGGCTCCTTTTTCGGCTGGATTTTAAACAGTCTAGTTTTAAAAAAATCACAAACAAGCTGAAAATCAATTGTTCACACAATTCTAGTATTGACCTTCTCTATAAATTGCTCAACAATCACAAATACATATATAAGATGCAGTGAAACCAAAGGAAATTGTGAATATGAAACTGGCTGTGACCAGACTGTTTAGCAAATCTTACAAGGAAACATATTCTCAAAAAATTTTAGCACATAATATGCAGATACTAACAAAAGAAAATACATTTTCATAGCCTTTGGTGACTGCTTTTATTTTTCTTTTCCTTGGAACTTCTGAAGTTTTCAGAAGAATAGGAACCCCAAAATTCCCTTCTGCTTCACAGATACTGTTTCTTTATGGTTTGTATTTTGAGACTACAATGAGGGGCTGAGATCCTCTGTTTCCTATTGATTCTTGCTGTGGTTTTAACGTGCCCAGAGGATACAGGGAATCATGTGGAACCACTCTAGGTCACTGGAAGTGTAGAACAGTGGTATAGGAAGCCTGCAGGTCAATTTGCATTCAGTAGGATGATGACAGAAAAGCAACAAGAGGTCCTCAAGCGCTATCCACTTGGACTGTCCAACTGTCTGCATACTTTAAATTCCAAGTATACTTTGAAACACTTTGAAACAGTTGGAAGGCATTTGGGTTTTTAGAAAATCTGTTTCAAAACCAATCGGGTTTTTTTTGTTTTTCCTTTGTGAGTTTGTTGTTTTGCAGCAAATGGTATGGAAAAGAAGGAAAGTCTCCAGAGACACCATTTTGGGAGAGACTTTAAGTTGTCAGGGGGAACATTTGACAAACTTCTCCTATCGCACAAATCCTCTGGCCCAGTTTTATCTAACTTGGCATGACGAAGATGCAACGCTTGCAGAATGTACTGTGTTTACTTTAGTTTCTCTTCCAAAAACTCAATCAATACTGCAGTCTCACCGTCTCCTTTTATAATTGGCAATTATAGGCTGATTGACTTGACACCCAAATGTCTTCATGTGTGTTATTCTCTTCCTTACTATTTCCTGCATAGACAGGTTTAAGTGGGCAGTTGTGTATCTGTCTGCATTTAGAGAACGGGCCGTATGCTGGGGATTTGCCATTGACTCCCTACCTGGATTTTGCTTTGCTTTGACCTACTTGAATCTAACTGAAAAATTGCTCTCAAAAGAAGTAAAATTTAGTGCAAAAGATACCTAAACACCAACAACAAAAGAAGAAGGGCTAAAAAGGCCTCCAACATTTTCAGTTGGAGTTTTTGACACAAAGCCTGGGAGAAGAAAGGTTGATTTTTGTCTGGCTGGTTCTCTGTATTTCACTCTGGGCATCTACTCAGTTTGGGACGCTACCACTGAATGACAGTTCCTGCAAGACCTTCATGAAATGCCATGATGATTGCCTTAAAAAAACATGTTTTAGGGTTTTTTTTTCTGCCTAGCCTGCCTCCTCCACTCAGTATCTGAGATCTGCTTAGGCGAGTTCTGGAAAGAACATTATCCGGGAAGTGCTAACAATGTACTTTAATTTTCTTCTGGACTGATTTGATGCTAATACACTCCCAGTCTGTTTCTAAGAAAACTGTTTTCTGATAAATATTATTTAAAAGGTTAGTGCCCGATTCAGGAGAAAGATGAAGAAAATTAATTCTGGCTAATAATGGGAAAAGTACTCAATGAAATATTTCTACGAATAAAATTTTATGGTGAACTCAAGTTTCTCTAGGTAAAAAGCTTCCCTGCCTTCATCCCGCAGAAGCAGTCTGCTCTCAAAAGCAAAACAGGACTGCAGTTGTTGTAAACCTTCAGATTTTGTAAAAGAGAAATCCCGTTTAAAAACATATCTATGATTACATGGACCTAGTTTCCAGAAGTTCCTTAGTATATATAATCTTTCAAGGAATAAACAATATGTAAAAATTTTGAGCACTAGGGAAAGATGAATAAAACTCGTAGTTAAATGTACAGCAGCAGTGAAAAAAAAATGAAAAAAAAAGAGAAAAAGAACATGAAAAAATTGGAACCAATGTCCTAAATGGCACTACACTATACAAATAAGCTGTCTATATTTGACCTTATCTGCAAAAAAATACAAAATAGAAATAGAAGTTCATATAAATGTCACAAAAATAAAAAAGGACAAGGAAATACTTTCTTAAGATGAGAAACTAAGACCATGTACACTCTTTAGTACTGGGAGAAGCTGAGTTAAAAAGAAGATGAGTGAGAGAGGTTTACAAAATAATGAAGAGCAGAGAGCAGCTAAGTTAAGGACTGGATTTATCACTTTTCCTATAACACAAGAAAAATGAAGTGCATTTAAAATTGACCACGTAAACAGTTTCTTTGTTTTCTTTCTCTTTTGGCTTTTTGTTTTGTTTTTAAACCAGTGACTTATTAACCTGTGAGATTCATTGCTGCACGGTCTCTTCAGAGTCAATGAGCTTAGCAAGATTGGAAAAGCCATCTGACATTTATTTTGATAATGACAAAAATGACTGTTCAGTTTGAACGTCTCTAACACACTTCTTCTCAAGGAGTAGTATAAACCCTCAGGCTTCCTGGCAGAAGTCTAAACTCTAATTATTTAGGGTCAGGAAGAAACTTCTTCTCTTGGCAGGTCATCCCAGAGTTGCCCACTAGAGGGTCTCGAGGGTGTTCCTGGAAGGCATCTGGTCTTGGTCATCATTAGTAGCAAAGGGAGGCCTCATCCAGGATAATAATTCCTTTTCCCCTATGTACTGGTATATTCCCGCATGCAAACCTTTTGCAAATGTCCACATTTTGCAGCACGCTCTTTAGCAGAAAGCTTTCCTGCAGCAAAAAGGGGAGTTTGCTTGTTCCCTGGTCTGCTTTTCCTTCCCCAGTGCATCGGGCTCCCATCAGAACAAAGAGCTGGGGGGAGCACGAGGGATGCATGCACCACAAGTAACCATCCTGCAGCCCTTTGCTGGGATTTTAATGGTATATGTGCGGAAAAGTAATAAACGGGACATAGCCCATTAGGCAAGAACAAATTTTCTTCCCATAATTTTATCTTTGTTTAATTGAATATTTAATTGGTATAAATATGAAACTAATTTTTTTTATGTGCTCAGTACATTTAGCAAGAAGTGTTGATCCTGGTCTGCATCTTTAGAGGCATTTATGCAGACACGGACAGCAGCCATGCCCTTCTTGTCCCCTTCTGTGTGCTAATAGAAGTGAGCGGGTCATTTGGCATTAGCAAAGGAGTAACTTAGCATTTGCACTGAGCTGAATCTTGCCAGACTGTGTGCATATTGGAGCCAGTAGACAGCGGCTCCTTTCACGTTGATGAATGGCTTTTTTCAAGCGTTCTGCTCCCTAGTTATGAGAAGGGTGACCCGGTCAGGAGACGACTTTATGAAGCTATAAAAAATGTATGTCACTTCGGACTCTCTAATGTCATGGAAAAAAAAAAGGAGAGAGAGAGGGAAAAAAAAAAAAAAAAAAAAGGAGAGAGAGAGAGGAAGAGAGAGGCAGAAAAAAAAATGCACAAAAAATAGCAGGGTAATAAGCCTGTTTTCAATGCTCTAAATAGCTTTCTGTCTACAGACCCTGTGTATTCCTGTGAGCTGGGGCTGCCGCTTGCTTCAACAAAGCAGCTAGGGTTTTGTGTGTGTTTAAAAAGGTTGATTCTCTTTGCCTTCCTATCACAGTAAATGCTTATCATGATGACAACAAGGCGTAGGGAACGCAGGTCGGGTAGCTGTTACGTCGGCCGCTGCGAAAAAAGCTATAATGCACTTGAAAAAAATATGTAATCCACTCAAGGTGGCTCTGACTTTTAAGTATGCAGAACAGCTCAAGAGAAAGATGCCATAAAAGCAAAGTAGTTTTGAAAAGGGCCTTTCATCTAATATTTTATAAAGTATTTTTTCTATTTCACAGAGAATAAAAAGTAAAGGGTTGCCAGGTATGTTTGCCCCCATGCCTTTGGTTTAATACTCTGGAGCTTAAAGATACTGTCGTGTAGATTTTAACAAAGACAGCCCTCAGTAGATCCATAATTTAGCATTCATTGAATTTTCCTATTTCTTTTTAGGCTTTGATATGCATATTTCATTGCATTAGATGCTTCCCCCTCCCTCATATCCCCCCTCCACCCACCTCCCAGAGATGTAGCACATTTTATAACTGATGTTAAAATGTTAATTTGCACAAGGTAAGTGGCCCGGAGGATTGAGGGCAGAGGCCTTTTCTTTATTAGGATTTCAATTAGTCACGGGCCAAGTTGGGAACGCCCAAGTTCTAGATTTGCAAGCCGCCCTTGCCAAAGCTGAGAAGCAAAAGCTCCTGAACTCCTAGACCCAACCACTGCTTTGATTTCCTGTTTTCCTGGTGGGATTTCCAGTTCTCACCCCACCCGGCACTGGAACAACTTGCATCACGGTAGAAACGAGACTAGCTGTGATTTGAGTGCCAGACTCAGATAAATCATGGGCATTTCTTTATAGAAACTTGGAAACCTCTGTGGTTTTTTGACAGGTGAAAATTGGGCTGGGAGGAACACAAATCAGCAGGATGCAATAATGGCAACATGCAAGCCAGTGCAAAATGGGTGGAGGTGACACAGACATGTAACCCGCACCTCTATGGTGTTCTGTGGGGGTGCAAAATGCATGTAGCTTTAATTCATTTAGACATCTCTGGGGACTGAATTGAGTCCTAATGAAAGTTTCTATTGAAGTTAATGGACCTGATTCTCTTCTCATTGCAGGGAGTAATTCTAATTAAGGCGATAGAGTTACACTAGCATAAAAGTGGTCTATGTGAGAGGCCTAGCAGGTCTTGTGAGAGTTGAGTCTCCTAATGACAGGCCTAAAATTGAACCCTGCAAATTCCAATCACTCTCACTTCAGTGTAACTGCAGCGAGTCACATCCAGCAGGCAGTGGCCTAAATTCTGCAGGATTTTTCCTTGGACATAACTGCAATTCCACCATCTTCCTCATGGAAGTGAGAATCGAATTTTGCTTTTGGAGGAAGTACAAAAGGAAATGCAAGCCTGGGAAAGGGGATGTGTTTAATTTAATTATTGCTTATTATTGTTTTTATTGTTCATGCTTTACGTTAGGCCTTGCTTCGAGGATGTGATCAAGAATTTGATCCAGTGCATACTGAAGCCAATAGCACGGTTCTTGATTCTGTCTTTCTGTTTGACAGATGTCAAATAGTCAAGCAATTGGAAATTGAAAGGAAGGCATGGTCACTCCTTCCGAAAGCTTTCTAGCTGTAGAAATGCATTAAAAGGTAGGGGGCAGAGCGGGAAATGACCTTCATGTCCCTAAGACCACTCAAAAGCCTTCAATGGCACTAGCTGTCACTGCCAGAGCTTCTTGCATTACGCCCAGAGGCATTGCCAAACGCGTCGAGAAAGGCAAAGCGAGAACCATCACTCCTCAAACCACTTCTGACTGAGCCCAAGAGCAGATGAACCATACCCACCTGTGCATAAGGTGGAGGTAGCCACTGCAGTGAATCCCAAGAGCGCTATTTAAAGCTACTCTTTCTCCCATACTTCTGTCCTCTGAAAGTGTTTAAGCCTGGTAATGCATGAAATATATATTTCTGCAAGAAAAAAAATCTCTCCATTTAAGAATTTATTAACAATTTACATAATTGCTTAAGTAATCTGCATAATTGACAGAAAGTTTAATTTGACCCTAGTTCAAATGCAACACTTATGGTTTTAAATTGAAATGGGTATAATTCATTTATGAGAGTAATTAAGCCATAGTGTCTAACAAATACAATGTATGCTGCCTGAGGCCTTCAAGGCCAGAACATGCTATTAGGATGTTTTATTTAAATATGTCAAATCTGTTCATCTCCAAAGCCGCCTGTGTTAAAATATATCAAATGTCTTACTTGACCTTTAAGGTGCCCTACTGAAAACAGGGCATTAAAAAAAGAATTATAAAAAAAAAAAATCACAGGAATGCCTAAGACAAGGCTGGAGTAGTGGAAGGGAGAATGAGGGAGTAATATTCTGAACAAGATTATCATATCTCTTAGCAGCTATGTAGCTTTAAGGAATTGGTTTTGCCTTCATTAAGTGAAATCCACTGCCATGTGCAATACCAACATAAAGCTATTTACAGCCACATAAGCCATTCAAATAGAGCTTACGTGGTTAAGCTTTGCTTAAGTGACATCTCAGTGTTGGCTCTCTGAGAAGCAGCAGCCAAGCAAGCCCTGGAAGCCTCTTGATTCCTTGGAGACCATTCCAGTTCTGTTAATATGAGTCAGGACAGAGAAGTCCACCCCAAAAAGGCAGGGCTAAGCAGTGGCTTTCCCCCAGATCACCCTTCTCCTTGTTGCCTACTTAAAGTTAGAGCTGTCCTTTAAGGATAGATTCTGAAAGCCTTAGATATCCTGGCTGATAATTTCCTTCAGCTTTATTCCTCTTGAAATTGGGGCTGCATCTCAAGGTCCAAAACAGCGCTTGACGCAAGAAACATGAATCTGATTGTTTGGCTTTTTCATTCTCTGTGTTTGGTTGGATGCAAGTACATGGAGTCTAATCAGCTGCAATCATTTTGCCCTTAAAGTTGGGTAGTAAAAGGCTAGCTAACATTGCTTCTGAAAAGCAAGGCCTGAATCTGTGGAAGTGTAGTAAATAATTTAAGGCCAACTTCTTCTGTAAGTTAGAAGAATAAGATGTATCTTGATTAGGAAGAATAGTAAAAGCCTGTTTAGCAGATAGAAGAGGAGATTTTGTTTCCATGTCTTTGAATTGCTTTATTTTTGGTATCTTGGAAAGATGAGACCACCTTTTTGGTTTGAGATTTTTCAGGATTTAGGTCTGAGGCTGTGAACTCATGCCTGATTTCAGGGCTGGACAGCCAGCTGATGCATCCGCTAAATACAGGTCCAGACTTGCTGGAATATAGCAAAACTTCATTTTCTCATTAATTGAAAGTCAGATATTAAAAGGATGATCACTCTGTCTTGAATGAACATCCAGTATTATCAAGACTTTGTGGTACATCCTAGAGTTTCTGATCTTCCTTCTGCAGTCAAAAGAAAGGGAGTATGAAGCAGGACCTTTTTCTCTCAAGATGTCCCTACTGTATTTCAAGTCAGATCTGCTCACTTTTCTAATTAATATATTATGTGATATATATATATATAGGAGAAGCAGAGACAAGATGCAGGATGAATGCATGCCAAGTAGCTATCTCAGTTACCCGCTGTGTAGATTAAACCTGTCTGATATTAGGGAATTTATTAAATGGCTTCCATGAGCTGCATGAAAGTGTAGAGGATAGCACTTTTGCCCACTCTTGTGATTATGTCACTAGTTTCATGATAGATGGTGTTTTTATCTAAGGTACCAGCTTCAGGGAATGAGGAGTATGAAAAAAAATCATCTTTCATTAAAAAAAGAGAGAGAAATAAGGAGGGCGGGTGATCAAATCACAACAGCTTAACAAGTTACCATGAGTCATCTTAGCTCCAGTAACTGTCCCTGGGCATGCTTTTATCTGAAAGAAAATGCTGGCTTATATGATATAACTTAGGCTGCCATGAACGAGGACAAAATGAAGTGCATTACTTTGCATATGCCCCAGGCAGAAGAATGTACTTGCAGAAAATCACTGCAGTTCAGCTGACACGTGGTAACTTGCCACAGTTCCCTGATAGTGAGGAGGAAGCAAACACTTCTAGCCTATTTGCAGACATGACGTATCATTGGAAAACACCACCCGAATCAATCCTTAATGAAAAAGTCCCATTTAAAGCAAACATAAGGTTATTGATTGATTGATTGATTTTTGAATTTAGATTAAGAAGCAATCAGCTAATTATCCTCTTTCTCCACCCCTGAAATCAAGTTCATGATTTCAGATTATTTTTTTCCAGGAAATCGATAGTAAGACGTGAAAGAAGAAAGGTTCAGTCACCAGCTCAGTCTGAAAAACCATGCATTGTTCCAAAACGATGGGAGTTTTAAACGCCTTGTTGACAGAGATAAAGAAGTTCTTATGAGGACTTCAGAGAACAGATGTGAGCCCCAAATATTAGAGAAAAAATAGCAAAACCTCTTAAAATTTTGTTTCTTAAGTCACTGGATTCTCTTCATCTGCAGTTGTCTAATATAAATGGGTTAAAAATGTCAAAGCCAGGATCATGTAAGCAAGGGAGTACATTGTGGTTTTAAGAAAAGGTCACATTTAAATGTCAGAAAGGGGTCATGTTTCTGATACTGTGTTCTTAATAAATGAGCGGGATTATTAAATCTTTCTGTTAAAAAAGGAACTTCAGGCTTTTGCTAGTGTTCAGTTGTTCCTGGGAGGACTCATTCCCTCCAGTGTATCAGTGTAGGGACTGCTCTAGATGTCATTTAGATGGAGCACCCTGGGAATGGAGAGGGCAGAGTAGTGGGGCAGGAGGGTGAGAATCCAGGGGGATTTCTTAGGCAATTCCCATCACAATCGTGCCGTCAGCCTAGCAAGACTGCTTGGAAACTCCTCAAGAAAAACTGACCTCAGTGTAAAAACTGGGCCATTGTACATCTCTTTCTGAACATCTTTGATTCCAGAACATCTGCCCAGAATCAAGCACCACCAGTGAATTACTGATCATCATTACTGATCTAATAATAATCTCATAAATAATACATCGCCTTCAGCTTCAGGCAGCCTTGTCAGCAGCATGAAGTACTACTAACCCCGAAGGCACTGATTTCTTCAGAAGGGCCTCAGTTCAGCTTGTACCATCAGTTAAAGGTGCATGGGTTTCATAGCATTTAATTGCCTGATTTGCGGTTTCCAGTTAGACGTCTAGATAGCACTTAGACACCTAGGTAACACAGAATATTTTTAGCTCTACAGCAGTTATTTCTACAATAAAATAAATATTACATATAAATTTTATTTTTAATATAGAGAATAACTAATATTTACTATCTTAAATGAAGAAAAAAGAGTCACATTCTTGTTACTTGAAGGCTTAAAGAAATATTTATGTAGAAATCAGTCAATTGATTGATCATCATTCAGTCTGTTTCTTGCTGAATTTTGCTTGCTAGATTCCACAGTCCAAATTTACCATTTTAGTCTATGCGGACACACCAGAGTAAGTAAATCTGTATGTGAAATTATAGCCTATTATTATAGATTTTTAACTCTCTACATTGCCAAGCTTACTCCACACTAATAATAACTTTATCAGGGATAATACATAAGTTATCCAATATAATCTGATTGGTTAAAGGGACATCAGTTGAATTAGAGCCAGTGTATAAAAAACTTTTTCCGTATTTCCCTTTGCAGTGACATCATTGGACAAGACTTTTATGTGATCATGGACTTGCTTTGGTTCAAATCTGATGGAGATTAGGTTCAGATACTAGGCCACACCAGTCGGTCATATTTCCAAAATGCCTTTAATGTGTAAGTTACTCCTCTATTAAAACCTGAGTGAAAGGGTTCACGCCATGATTTTGGAAACATGGTGAAAGCAATTATCGCTGAATATATCTCAAAAGTCAATCGCATCTAAAGTCCGAGAAGCAGATTCTTCTATCTCCTATTCCATGGTTCACAACTCCAGAAGAAATCCGTCCAAAACCAGGAAGACTGACAAGGAGCAAATGTTGCACAACAAGAAAAGAAGATAAACTGGAGGGAGAAGGGACTGCTGGCTCCTTCACAAAGCTAACAGGAAAAACTAGGGTGTTTGACTGAGGCATAATTTCAGGAATAAATCTCACAAAGTCTAAAGTTTTTCCCACCTACTGAATTTTTCAATTCCATGCTCTTATCATATATTGTATTCTTAGCTCAGGCCATGTCACATTATCATGTACACCCTTATAGGTAATTATAAGGGCGGCTGACATCATTTAGATATCAAAATACGTGATAGGGCATTTAGATGTGCCAGTGACCTTAAATACACCCATGCAGAGCTGAGAGTATGGAAATAGAGAGAGGGCTTTAAAATCTGGCCTCTAAAAATTAAGTGCAGGTGATTCTGTATCATTTCATTTGAAGTGGTTCTTGCTGGGCTTGGAATTTGCATCCTTGAATCATTAGAATGGCCTGGAGTTTCTTAATTACCAAACAAATGGAGAGTAGCTGCTTGATTTTGACAGCTCCTTTGTGTATCATTCTTCACAGAACATGAATGATTAATGGAATTTTCCCAACACAGTCAAAGTTGTTTACTGATGGAATTAAAGCTGAAATTGGCAGTGCTCTTTAGGGAGGACTTTTTCTATAATGTCACCAGACCTGCCAAGCACTCCTAAAAAATAGGGACAATTAGTGATGGGTCAGAAGGATTCTGGGTATTAAAAGCTTTGGTTCTTTCCAATGAAAGCAAAAAGGTGGGGGGGGAAAGCCAACAACAACAAAAAAGCTTTTCTTGGTCTTTTCCTTCATAGAGTAATATCCTTGGACCCTACTTCTTCACTTGAAGTAAAAGGAAAAAAAAAATAAATTTCAGGGTCCGAAGATAAGAAGCAGAAAGCAGAGGCAGGGTAAAGGACAGAAGTGTTCAACTCTTCTGCATAGACGAGCATATGAACATTTTGACTACTTGCCTTCAGCCAGTGTAGTTTTCATTCGGTCAGCATAAGTAACACATTATCCATAGCAACTGAATTTAGGAGGCGGCTGGCTATCATGGAGCAAGAAAAGAGCACAGGAACAGCACAACCAGGACAGATCTGTTTAAACTATGATATTTGTGACTAGGTTGCTTTTCCACCTTGCTTTTGCGCATTACAAGTTCCCAGAGAACCAGGGAGCTAGTGCAGAGGGCAACCAGTACTGGAAGACAAAAGAGAAGATAGTTAATGCTAGGGCTAGGAGAAGAGGAAAGTTACAGTTGCTGCTAGGATGGCCTCGAGTATTATCTTCACTGGAAAGGTACCAGTGCCGGGGAAGCCAATGCACTTGTGGAAAAGATGGGGAAGAGGTTGGTTCTCATCACGCACAATACTAGCATGGAAGGAAGCTGATTTCAGAGGGTCAGGGAGACATGTATACTGACTTATGTGGAATTATTCTGAACATATATGCATTGCTTTTCGCATACTTTCATCATTTGCCTCCTTGTCTCCTTACATCGCTGGATTCCACAGGCAGAAAAATTTGTGGGAATAATAACCTCCCATCAACAGTGGTTCATCTGGGACACACTTACAAAGTTCATAATAAAGGCAAGCCCTATGCAGTATGCTTGATGTTTAAAGTGTTTTATGAACAACTTCACACCAACCCCAGGAGATAGTTAGATAAGCATGTGATTTATTTTTATTCCCATTTTCCAGATGGAGAAAAAATGGTGAAGTGACCTTCTAAAGGCCACAAAGGGAGTTGAAACTGAGATGAGATCAAGGAGCTCCTGACTACCCTGCCTGTGGGGAAAGCATCAGATTGTTCTGCATCCCTCTTCTACAGCTATTGTACTGACAAAGGCCTTTTGCCACACTCATGTGAACATGCATATAAGAAGGATTTTATGGTTGTAGTAGTATCTGGTAACTAGCCAGAATATTTTGAATTTTAGCTATACCAACTCATATTTCCTATATGCTTCCCTCCCCCCTGCCTCTAAGAATTTTTCAAAAAACAAGCAAAAATTACCCATGAGCAAGGCTAAACAGGACAGCACAAAGCCAATGAAGTCATATTCCTCCTAAGCTTGTATAGTTAGCAGCAAGTATATATAATACCACCCTGCCCTTCCTCTTCTAATGAAAGTGGCTCGCCACCAGGTACATGAGAGGCTGCCAAAGGATATTAATCTCCCTTTTTTAGCATGTGTTTTGGGGTTGGAAGGGATATCAGTTGCTTTGGTATGTTTTTAACATCATCGAAAGTGTAGCCAAGGGATATAATCATACCCTAGGGAGTGCAAAGGTACAATACAGAGCTAAGTGCCTTTAATCCACAGCAGCATGATTATCTATTGATAACTACCTCCTCCCTTTCACTGTCCTACAGATCCTGAGCTTGGTTAATAAAAATAAATGAATTCAGCATGCCACCGCATCGTAAAGGATGTCTATCAGGAGAGTCAGGGTGGGGATAGGTTAACTGTTATGATTTGTTTTCTTTTGTTTTAATGCAAAACCCAACTGGCTTGGTGATCTTCAGATATACACAACTACTGGTGCCAGATATTCACTTGCACAGACCAAATGTACAAAAGTGAAGGCTGGGATGGAGGAAACGGAAAAGGCTGGGGCCAAGAACTAGGAGCCAATTCTTGTCATGATGTACTCTTAACTGCCTTTGGGATTCTGGACAAGTCTCTTCTTACATTATTTTTAATAGGTAAATTTGGATGCAATGAATGATATTAATTAGAAAGCAAAAGACCCTTTCACCTTCTGCTACTAAATTTGCACAGAAGTTAGTTATCCGGAATTAATCCTGAACTACTCTATCCTAAAGCCAGACTTCCAGAACTGATAAAATCCTGCAGTTTCTGTTGACATCTGTAGGATATATGATTTGGAAATACTGGTCATGATTTTCCCATGCATTACTTTCATTTTCTGTGAAAGAGGAACAGCAATAGTATCTTAATTCTCCACCATCCTTCTAAAGTTATAAGAAGGTATATATTTTACACTTTTTATGAGAACGGAAGGGCTTCCCAAAAGGCCAAGCAATGGTGTAAGCCAGTCTTGGAAACACATCTTGCAAAATGCAGGGCTGACTTTCCATAAGCGCAGATAATGTCACCACTGATGGTGACTGACGTCCCTGAGTCTGATGGCACTTGCACTGGAGCTATTCACAGGTATTTGTGCTGCACCATTATAAAGTGAAAAGGAGAGTTCACCTGTTAAGTCAAGATGGTACAGGTCCAAACTTTCTAGGCACCACAGGGTCGTTTGGTTGCTGACATACACTCACTGGGAATCAAAGCCTAAGGAGAACAAATGATCTTTTCATGTTTGAAAAGTATCTGTGGAAAATAGAAACTCTTAATAGCAGCAACAAAAAAAAGCTTATTTGTTCATCCATCATATTTTCCAGGCAATTTTTCTCTCGAGAAACCTCCAAACAAATAACCAAAAGTGAGTGGTAGGGAGAAGAAAGATATATATAGGTTCTATCAAGCAAAGTATGTCTTGGAAGTACCTAGTCCTTTATATTGGAATGTTACATTCATGTTCCATCCTGATCCTGGCAAGGGTGGGGTAGCAGTTTGGGAAGAAAAAGACTTATCTGCAAAGGCATAGTTTCTTCTTGAAAATAATAAATGAATAAATAAATAAGAGGAATAGTCTATTTAGTCGTTCCAAATGTCCTCAGAGTTCAAGTACTTCTATAATGTTCATTTGATCATGGAATGGGCTGGCTCTTACACTGTTTTAAACTTCCCAGAGGTAGACAACCATCTACTATAATGAAATGTACATATATATATATATCTGCATTCCCAGCCAATATCTACCATTGACTGTACTTATTTTGGCTAAAGATGTACAAGGAAATAAATAAATTAAAAAAAAAAAAAAAAGCCCCTAAGGGAATAAATGATTAGCAAGACAGTTTAAAAAGCAACCACAACATCCTGGCATAATGAAGCCATGACAACAAATTCCAAATAATATAGTCTCTAACAAAGGAAGGCCTGTCAGGTCAGTAACCCAGAACTGAGGTAATGGATTCGTTTAACAATAATGCTTGACTTGGTATTCATTTTCAACCCACAGTGGTAAAAGTAAAGTTCAGCCTAACAGCAGCTGTCAAATACCTTCGGCTAATCCCCCAGTAGCTGCTTTGGTACAATTTTGGTGATGTAATACATCATATCACCCGACCCCAACAAGGCCACCGCACTGTTAACACTGTGCCCTTGGGAGGCACGTGAGTGGGTCTGAGCGGTTAGAAACTTCCCCTTAGGTACTTAGGAGAAAGACCTGCTAATGCTCCCGACTACGACTCTGATGTACTTCGTGCCACAGTAGTGCTGAAATGTGTTTCTTTCCAAATCATTAAAGCCTGGCATTTCAGAGCTGGGCTCCAGGGAAAATGTCCCTGGCTCACTGTGAGTTCCCTCCTATATTTCGAAACGTAGATGCTAAGCTTCAGTGCACCTTCCTGCTGGATTTTTAAACATCTTGATGTTCTAGAGGCTTCAGAATAATATAAATATTGACTCTCTTTTTCTAAATGTGTACTGTTTAGGGTGTTTCTGCTGCTTGCATTATGCCACATGTTGTGAGTCATAGGACGGAAAGAGCTGGCTTAATAAAACCAGCATCCCAGGAACCCCCAAGCAAAGATTTCTCAGTGGGAAAGGACCGTTGTCTAGCAATTGGAGTAGGCTGTTGGGGTGTGTTTCCTCCCCAACCCTGGTCTTCTCTTCCTCTTTCTGCTTACCTACATAACTCATGTGGAAATATTTTCTCTGTGAAGAATACCTAATTAATGCCCAGTAAGCCTTGATGTGTTTAGGTGTCCATCTGCTTGCAGGCAGAAGATGCCTTGGCTTGTAGTCCAGAACACCAGCCGCCACAGAGCGGCATTAACTTGAGATGAAATAATTTGTAAGATGAACAGAAGCTGTGTTGTCATCCTAGCTTTTATTTATTTATTTATTTATTTACTATAAATTCTGCTCAAGTCCACCTTTTCTTCCTTCAGCATCCATACCTGCACAGGTTTTCTTCTAGTCCATCTCTCTAAATAACTCCCCCTGAATCTTTTTGATGAGACCTTCAACATATCCTGAATTCAGGATGAGAAATGAATGGAAAGGAGGGGTGAGAAATGTCCTCTCTCATCACACCACTGTCAGTGTCATGAGCCTGTGCCACCTTTCAGAGGGAATTTCAGATAAAGTTGATGAATGTGGCCAACCATCTCTGCCTGTCTAGACAATCTGCATAGTTTTCCTTATCCAAACAATCAAGTCTGAGACATTTAAAGCAAAAGGGTTTGGGGTGAGTTTCTCATCCCTTTCAATAGCTTTTCAAGTCTCACCTTAACCTCAACCTTCCTCTCTTTGGATATTTCTTTGGATTTGAAACCTTAGTTAATGGAAAGATTAAGATTAGACTTGGCAGGGAGGATGCCCTTCCTGGGCAAAGCACCAGAGTGTGAAGAGTTTCCTAACCGCATTTCAGAACAATTTATCTGGGAATCACTGGCAGACACTTTTTCAACCATGAGCAGGATTATTTTACACCACAGAACAACTAAAATTACTAACATTCTTTCCATGTGGAGATGTGTTTGCTGCTTATCTCCACATATTTTGTCTTTTCTTTGGTGTTCTTACANTTTTTTTTTTTTTTTCCTGAAGGTATTGTTCCACTTCACTGGCTATAACAAACTCTACTCCTTTGAAAATAATGGAATTACATTTTCAGCACAGTTCACTGGTCTGCCTCACTTTGGAAAATTCATCTCTCTCAATGTCTTGGCCATACTGAAGCCAAGCATCAGCTGATAAGCTGTGTGAGCTCAGCATTGTAACCCAGAAGCCCCAGATCTCAACTGAAAAGGCCAAAGGCTCAAAGTGGCAAAATGGGCATGACCTTTGTGGTTTGAGGTCCTGTGGAAAGAGGGTGACGTGGCTAAAATCAGATGGACATTACCTTTTTATGCTTTCGCTGTGTGCATACTCCTATACAACATGGCCCAGAAGTATGCTTGATATTTAAATTACTGCCTTACTCTGAGAAGTGGTTATGAAATAGCAAGGGAGTCTCAGGACTCCACAGTAATTTTGCTAATTCAGCAGTGAGGCAGCAATTTCTTTGACTGTGAGTCATCTAAAGTTCAGGAATCCACCTATTAAAGGTGGCTCTTTCCACCACAGCAGATGCTGGTTGGTTGTAACTGAAAACCCGTGAGTTCATGCATTAGAACTCCTCACTGTGAAGTGATGAGTTCCCTAAGTGCCATTTTGGTAAGAAGGATGAGGTCCGTTCACTGCAAGATGCCTTCAGATAATCTTGGGCCAAAGACATTGCATGGAAAATGCTGCTGTTATCAAAGCCCTTACACAGTTTTGTATAGTGCTGGTGGTCAATATCTGCATTTATCCTCATTTCAGATTTCTGGCAACTCATGATATCTCAGATCTAAGTTCATTTGTTGATGGAATAGGCAGGGCTGTCTCCTTCAATACCAATTATAAAGACATCCTCTCTCAGAAAAAAAGGATTGGATGGGGCCATGAGAAGTTAATCAGGCCACCTCCCTATATCTGTGTTCTGACATTTAAATCCACAAAGTCCACAAACAGACAGCAATAAATTCTGGTAACACTTCCATGTATCCTTGAAATAACTCGTATCTACACATAAAATATATATATATATATATATTTTCACCTGAAAAGCATACCAACAATTGTCTGTCAGACTCTACAGGTACAGATTCTAGTGCCTCTCCACA
This sequence comes from Nothocercus julius, assembly GCA_013398735.1. Lineage (NCBI taxonomy): Eukaryota > Metazoa > Chordata > Aves > Tinamiformes > Tinamidae > Nothocercus > Nothocercus julius. The sequence goes on along the minus strand of VZSV01000026.1, from coordinate 667,530 downwards.
CTTACACAAGCAGCAGAGGAGTCTGAACGCATTTGAATTTTTAGCAGTGACGCAGCACTAACACAGATTCCCTAGGCACAGAGTATTGAGAAATTCATCAGCCAGGCAGCTAGCTGAGGACCTTCCCCTGCCTTGTATTACACAATGTGCACATACTGGGAAAGAAGTCATATTTAGCATACTACAATTTACCTGCATGATTAACCATTGACTGTGTTTTTGGATGTCTAATCACATTATATTGGGCTTATGTACAATTTTCTAAGTAGGCTGACTGATAGATTGATCAAGGGTAGATGGGATCTGACAGCAGAATATTATGGCAGAATTCTTTCAGTGATGGATGAGCCCACCTTGACACAAACTCCAAAGCTTCGCCTCTTAGTAATAAATCTCAGCATGAAGTCATCTGTCTCTGACCTGAAGCTTGAAATCAACGACTCAGGATACTGAAGTTTCATCGTCTTTATGAACATTTAAGTTGGCTCAATGGCATAAATATACAACCCGCGCATTCAATCTCTTTAATAGTGGCAGGCCTTATAATGTTATTTTTATTTATTTATTTATTTTGTTTTATAAAAGGTAGCAACTCATAACTGATTTTCTCACCAGCCAAGAAGATTGCTGCTAATAGATTGCATTCTGCATGATGCTTAATGAGCCATGATTGGGAAAGGAGATGGGAAATGGCATTTTGGATTGATTTAGCAAGGATTCAGTAGAGGCAATGCCACAACACCACAAATAGCAGTAGGCTTTCCTTGGTGTCATAGAATTATATAACAGATTCCTCAGATAAAACCTTCAAAATGCCTTTCTGACTTGGGAGTTTAAAGGGCATTTTCAAAGGCTATTTAAAGGCAGAGTCTGAAAAAATATGACTAGCTACCCAGAGGGTGTTTCAAAGAAACCACATGAGTAACTTACACTAGGAGATGATGGAATAGGCTTAGAAGCAAACACACAAACAAATAAAAACCCCAAAGTTATATCCGTAGACCATTTTCAAAACTTCCGGCATATTCTGGAACTCTAAAAATTGAAGTATTCATTCCTGTGAACGTAAACTGTGACATGCACAGAACATACGATGGTGTGATATTGCGTTCAGACTATCCAGACTTAATAATCTAATGCACAGGGCTTAATGCAAGACCACTGATGACTCTGTGGTCCTCTTTATAGGATTCAAGCATCTAATTCTTACCAATTTCAGCAGAAGGCCAGTGTTTTATTGTTTTTGAGGATCTCAGTGCAAGAGTCCTCATATCATGTTTAAATGCACCCATAGTGTAAAAAATAAGATTGTGTAATAGCCCACTAAATTCCCTGTACTTGGTAGACATCCTGGATACCCACTGCAGCTCACCCAATTAATTGAGTAATGCTTTCAGGTGACCTACTGTAGACATTTTCATCTGATGGAGCCAGGAAATGGGGTAGCTAATAGACCATTTTGGAGTATTGTAAGATCACAGCAATCCCATATTTAAGGAGGTTAATATAATACTAATTGGGGCCTGGGTGAAGAGTTCACGAGACAGATGAACCTACCTGAATTCTTAGAGCTTGAACAGCCTGAATCCTAACCCATATTCACTATTGCTTTGAGAGGTTTTCCTTTTTAACTAAAAAAAGGAAAAGAAATATCAGAAGACTCCAATAATTGTCAGCTTTTTTTCTGACTAGCATTCTTGACTGTATCTTGTGGGTTCAGAGCTGTGCTGGCTGATGACATAGCAATGTCATGGCCAATGAGAAAAATCAACTGATGGGATGAAATTCACCTCCTGACTTACTCTGTTAGACCTAACTGCACTCTGAGATTTTATTCCTGCTAATATCAAAGTCTAGAAACTGACAAAGCTGTATTATTGTCAACCCCTGTAGTGAGGCCAGGAAAGTAGGAATAACAGTTAAGTTAGATCTACGTGAATAATTCATAGGGAATAATTTATTTGATGAATTGACCTCCCTTTTTTTCCCCCGTCTCCCCCCTGTTTCTAGCCCTGTCCACAAGCAGCCTCTGATTTTCTCTGCTCCATTGTTACTCAAATTGAAAATAGCTGCTGAATAATTTCTGAGGATAATTCTCATTCTGCAGATCTGTCTTGGAGCAGTACCCTGTGAATATTTGGTGTGTGAAATTCTAGTACCAACTAAACACAAAAATCTCTTGGTGTTATTCACGTTCTTTGCATAAAGGTGACATATATTTAAAACAGTGTATTTTCCACTCTAACTGTTGGCAGTTTTGAGTCCTTTAAGGCAGTGTTAAGCTCTGTAAGGATCTATTTGGTTGTAGGTTCCCAAATCTAACCCATGTGAGAGAAATATCACTTATAAGCAGAAAAGAAATAATACTTTCTGTGGGGGATTTCCTTACAACTCTGAAGGTGCCAATCAACTAGCTCAACAAGCTCAATCCAATCAACTAGCTCAACAAGAGACCGCGAATGCCACCAGGGAAGGGGGACAAGTTCAGGTTTGAAGAGCACATACTAAAGCAGTGCCAACGCCAATGTTCAAGAAGCTTGGGAAAACCACAAACATGAGCCCTCCTGACCATGCACCAGCCCCCACACACACGCAGCAGCAAGCAGCATGCGGGATCAGCTCCAGACACCTCCAGGGTGAGGAAAGCAGTTGTGGTCATTCTCCATAGCTCCCAGCACCCTGGTGTCAAAGGCCACCCCAGTTAAATTCAATGTCCTTGGAGTCAGCAGAAGACTTCTGGGCTCGTTGAGGCCTCAGAGCCGAACCCTGTAAAGCTCTGCTCCAGGCAGCTACGGAGACCTGTATCCCTTTCTTCATGCTTCGGGAACATCATGTGTAAGACTTTGCATCTTCAGCAATGTAAAAATCTTGCCCCAAGGGAATGCTGAAATCTTCCAGTCTATTTTACAGCTCCCACTCTGATTTCTGAGCGCTGGTGCTGAGCCGCGTCCCTGGGAAGCATGATCATCTGCTTGCTCCACTCATTAGGTTCTGCACTCACGTCAGGCGACTGAGAGAAGGCACATCAGGTTTCAGAACCAAGGGAAAAAAAAGGAAGCAAGACAGAGTTAAAAGTTTCAGCCATAAAAGCTTTTGACACATCTTTCTGTCTTTTTCCGTCCATGTAATCAATCTTCTAAGTTTCCAGGAGTGCCTGAGATTTTTAAAAACAGCTGTAATCTGTGGTCATTGATGGTGGAGTAGATTGTTTGCCAAACTATTACCATAACTGTCAACCGAAATCAGAAAAATAATCTCATTGTGCTGGACAGATGCCTTTCCTGCATTATTGATATAGTCACTCCAGAGTAATAGAGAAATATAAAGCATTGTTCTATTTACAAAAGGAGATTGGCCAAGTCCTTGAGAGTGAGCAGGAGGGACAGGCACTTAAAGGAAGTGAGATATAGTCAACTCAGTAAAAGTTATGTGTCAGGGTCATGTGGCCTCCATAGTCAGCAGTAGAATCTCATAGTTTTCAATAGCTTTTCCTCTCCCCTTTCTCACTTTCAGATTTAGTTCCATAGCTTAATCTCTGACTAAATGAGCTTTCCAGGGTTTAAATGCAGCACTGAGGAATTTACCCAGCTTTTTCCCCTTCCCTCCTCCCCTCCAGCTGCCATCCTGACCGCCCTGGATACGTCTCTGGGACTGCTGCAATTCCCAAATAAGCAAAACCACTGCTTGTTCCCCAGGCTGCTCTTTGTAGTGAGAATAAATCAGGTCAGATCTGCATTTTATAATACAACAGAAGAAAATTTGTTTGCTCACAGTCAAGGCTCCTTGGAAAACACTTTGCAAAGTGATATACTAAATATGAGCATTGAAGAAAACCTTTAGGCAGAAGGAGCAACCACCCTGAATTCAGCTATAGCATCTGCAAGCCTTTTGCTGGTATGAATATATGTATATAGAGAGGCCCAATTTTGCATTGGAATCTACTACAGCGGACAAATAATCCCAAATTTACAGTCACAAAATGCATAATAATAATACGATACATAAATGAATAAATATCTATGTATTCAGAGGACTAGAAATGGGATGGGAGCTTGTATTTACACTTGAACACCAAGAGCCGTGCCTAGTGAAAGTCTGGTGATTAAACAGAAGGCAGGCTCTGGGACACATTTGATTGCTTGTCTTTTATACGAAGGTTTTAGATTTTAAAATTGACTTAAATTTCACTGCAGGGGAAAGCTTTTGTTCTCATCAGTATTCAGAAAATATAAAATTAGATTTTTTTTTTGAGGAGAATTCATCTATAGAATTAGATACCCATCTAATATGAAGAGAGAAATTATGTTTTATAAAACTACAGCAGTTTTTGGCTTGTTGTTCAAAGGCAACTAGAGATGCTAGATTCATTTTGGTAGTAACAAAAGTACTTTTCAGCAGCTTAATGTTTTGATACAACACATGTTTTTTTCTTTCTTTCTTGTGATAAAAACACACAGATGCAATCTTTGTCTTAGTAAAAAAAAATGGAAATAAAATTAGTTCATCAAATATAATGAGCACTATTGTCATACTGTAAAAATAATTTAAACAACAACAACAACAAAATTCCCTTTCCCTTAGTTTTACTCAAACGTCTGTGAAAGAGCCACTCTGGTGAAGCAAATGCATCCTCTGGTCCAAAGTGTGAAATTCAGCAGGATGTGAAAAATACAGGGCTAATCGAAGGACAAATTCTTCCACCGTGACTATCAGTCAATCAATAGCTTGGACCTATCATGCTGACTGTAAAACATTTGTAGCTTTCAAATGAGAACAAATTATTGTAAGGAAAAAGCCTGACTGCTGTCAGGCAGGACAAACGGTCCATGGTCAGGAAACGAATACATAAAATGCCCTTGACACTGCGTTTGTCTTGATGTGCTCTTCTGCTTGGAAGTTGCTGTATTTGAGGCACCGAGATGTCCTGGCTCCACCAGCCCACGCTGCGGACCAGGTATTTCACCCCGTCCTTTGGCACCTACACCACCACCTTACACCTATCTCTGGCACGTGTGAGTGCACACACACGCACACAGGCAGATACCGAGCCCAATGGTGTTTTTAATTGAAAAGCATAAATTTGGCCTGCTAAACCTATTAACGATTTGCTTTAATTAGGAACCCAGCTGCTTCCTGAGATTTCACAGTCTGGGTTTCAGAACTTTAGCCATACTGAAAATGAGTCTCCAGTGAGTTGCTTTGAGTCTTTCAGCTCAGCATTTTTACAGACTTGTTGGAAAGGAGATGTTTCTAAAACTTTCCACAGCGCGCCTCCTCTTCGCCCTTGGGTAATACAGATGTAGAGAATGCAAAAGCAGCTCTCATCTTCAAGCGCATCCTAAATCCAGATGAAGTTTCCCTCTTCTTACAGAATACAGTCAAGTCCATGACCCATCTCAAACAGCTTTCAGAGAGGCTTAGGTGGGGCCAAATTAGGAATTATTCCTGCCACCCCAAACCATCCCTACCCCGGTACAGAGAGTGTAGATATTTAATGAGACTTCCTAGGAAGTAATGCTACTCTTTTTCATTGAGTAATGGCGAGTTAAATTCAGAACTAAACTTGCCAGATTTAAGCACCCTCTTGAGGGTCTTAGAGAAGCCAGGCAATGAATATATCCTTTTCTTACAACACTTATTTAGTCAGATCACACATTAATGAACTTTGGGACACTCTGGCACTCGCTCCTGCTAGATTTGCATTGACTGTACCAGCCAGCGCGGAGGTACCGGGTTCTGATGGATCCTTTTGTAAATACCTCGAAAGCCTTGAAGTTAAATGTTATATGTATATGCCATTTCTAACTTTTTTTTTCTCATTTTTTTCTGCCTTACTTTCCTTCCACTTTTCCTTCTGTCATATAGTGCTATCTTTAATAGCATTTTTTGTCGTTGTAGACATTCCTCAACCCAGTGCCAGTTCCAAATGCTGGCAACCACACAAGAGCCTCATGGGCCTCCAGGCCATTGAAAAGCTCTGGAAGGAGGAGAAGGAGCAAGAGGAAGGAAAGCAAAGTCAAGTGAGGTAGTAATGCATATCACCTCACATGTAGGTTGGAGGACAGAGAAGACCTCGTTTCAGCCCTGCTCGTGGTTCCTGACAGACTGATGCTGGCTCTGCTCCCATTTGGCTTCCCAGAGTGATTTCTTAGCATCACCCTCCAACTGGGGAGGAATTAGCTGTCTAGTGGCCTTTACTACTCAACCAAAAGTTCTCTTCAGCTTTGCTACTGCTACTCAGAAAAAGCTTTTCAAATAGCTCCACTCATGGCTATGTTAGTTTATTTTATCAGTCAAGCTTTGATGCATCCATAAGAGGCATAACAGCAAAAACTCAACATGTTCACTAACGAAAATAAGCAGAAAATGAATTCCTCAGAGTTGGTCAGAAAGTAGGAATTGCTTTCTGCCAAAAAAAAAAAAGAAAAAAAAGAAAAAAAAAGAAAAGATATAAAAAAATAGACCTAAAATAATTTCATATGTACCCTCAGTATTTCAATAAAAAAATCCCAGACTCCTCAAACAGTGCTGAGATGTTCCCCAGAATAAGAAGTTCATGAAGATCAAAAGTTGCCTATAACCCCAGGCCTTTGCAGAATCCCCCTGACCAGACACGTGGGCAGATTTAAGGTCCCTTAGTCCCATTTTTGTCCTGATTCTCTACTCCTGAGAATCTCAGATTGTTTCGAAGGTCTCTAGTCTTTAACAAAGCAAAATGGAAACCTTAAATCTAAACATTAAATGAGAAAAAAAATGTAATTCTGCTCCAATATCTACTTATTTATTTTGAAGCCTCATTATATTCAAATCAATCTAAAGCTTTTGGATGGAAGGGTTTATGCTTTACGAGTGTTAGATTCTCAAATGCATACTTTTGCATAGATCTGAATTCTGTATTTTTAGTTAAGACATGAGCTAATTTTTCCAAGTGTAAGATGAAATTTTCCAAGCATAGATTTTTTTATTTTTATTTGGCATTTCAAATTCCTAGCCAAAGAATGGGAAGAAATCCAACAATAATGTTAACTATCTTTTATTGCTGCTTTAGCTTTAGCGAGTGGCATATTTTGAAGACAGTATTAAGGTAAAACAAATAGTAACCAACTCTCACTGTAATCTTGCGGAACACAAGTGCAATCTAGGGAAATTTTGCGTACAAAAACAATTTTTGCATACATTGGCCTTCACCAATTTTGAAATGAGATTGGGGAGATTTGGGGGTTGGAAAAGAGCAAGGAGACAGATTTGCACAGAGAACATTTCCAAGCGGTCTGTAGGGAGAAGTGTCCTAGCTACTCGGTGCTGTCTGAGAGCTCCTTTAAATAGGAATAAACCCCAACCTGTGGATAACTGTATAAAAGCAAACCAATTTCAGAAAGCTGGAGGGCTGGGGGGGCTCTTTGTGCATTAATTGCTGTACAGCTGAGTGATTTCCCCCCTTAACACCCCCTTCTCCCACTCCTCCCAAGGGGCTGCTCAGCTACCTTATCTTAAGTCTTCTTTGGCTTGTTTACTAAATCTTTAGTCTGCCGGCTCAGGGTTAAGGACCCTCAACTTAGGTATGATCCTCTCCCGCGTGCTTCGGTTTCAGGGTTGACTCATAAGTAGAAGAGTCCTTAAGCCTCAACAAGCAGATTGAAAACTCAGTAAACAAGCTGAAGAAGAGAAACTCGAGATAAGAAGTCCAAGTCTCCAGCCACAGAGACATGAAAAGCACTTTATATATTATATATTTACAAAGCGGTTTTCAGTGACTTTCTGCAGATTTACAGTATTTTTTTTTTTTTTTTTTTTTTTTATTTCTCCTCACAACTCTCCCCAGTGAGAGGGTACCTATTTGGGAATGCTTACACCTATCTCAATAATCCTATTAGTTAAACACTGGAAGAGTGTTAACAGAATTGCTTGTTTTTCCTCAAAATGAACACACGTCAAAGAAAGTTAGGTAAATTCTTTTTAAAAAAATCTCTCTGCAACCTTTCAGTGTTCTGCAGGTATTTTGGAAGTAAACTTACATAATCTTAGATGTATTTAAAAGTTTCCATGGAAACCATTTCTTTGTCCAAAGGATAACATTGCTGTGCTTTATTGCAGCCCATATCTTGTAATGTGCAGGTCAGATATGGGGACCAGGAGGCAATTCTGATGCCACCAAGTGAATTGACTTGGCTGTTTTCAGGTTGCAGCCCGAGGAGAAGGTGCAAAGTAACATTCCTCCGTTATCTGCAAACAGAGAGAATAACAGCAAAAGTGTTCAGGTAATGTGACGCTGGAAATATCTAAATGCTGACCTGTGTGCCTCCCCTCCAAGGGAGGTTATGCTAAGTGTTTCTGCAAGAGGGACCGAGCATGCCAGGTCTCAGCACTCCTCAAGTAAGGATGTTTGCTTTGCATGGCACAGATTTTCCAGCAGGAACAAGCTGCTCTTCCAATAAATGCTGCTCCACCGGGAACCGCTTGCTGTGCCACACACTTGTGCATCTGCAAAGACACCTGCAAAGTTGCCTTCCAAATCCTCATGCTGTTCCTCTCGCCTTCTTCTTCCAACTGCTCCTCCAGGAAAATGGGGACAGGGAGAGCAGCCGAGTCCAGCCTGGCCTCTCCCGGCCCCGGCAGCCCTGCACTATCGGGAGGTGCAAACCGTGGCGACGTTTCTAGCTGACAGCAGCTGGGAGTCAACAACAGCCCTTCTCGCCCACTCCAGCAATGAGCCCTGGCTGATTGGACAAATATTTCCTATTTACCAGCTTCTCCCCCCTTCCTGGATAATTCTAGGGTTAATCTACCACACCACCTCCTCAGCCCAGCCCCGTGATATTGACACTTAAGAAACACAGAGCTGTTTATATTTCATTGGAGAGCTCATACTATCAATTTTCACATTAGTGAGTCCAGCTATTGCTCTCTTCTATCGGGATCTATTGAGTGGTGGCAGTAGAGATATCCGCTGTAGTGAAGGAAAAAAAAAATACTTAGCTGTCTGATGAAATGTTTTAAATGCATAGGGTTCACCTTGGGGTTGGCTGCTGCTCAGATTTTATCCATTAATAACACGCAGGGCTGCCACACTACTCTCCAGGGCTGATAGGAAAAATAGTACCACTTACAGATCCCTTGGTTTGCCTCAGGGAGAGTGCACCAAATGCAGCACATATCATACATTTGGGGGCTGAAATTTACTCCATGAAAAAGAAAAAAAAAATAAAGCCCAAACATTCTTTATATTAAAAAACAAAACCCCAGTCCTGCTCCCTGAGCACGGACAAAGGGAAGTTGCCGTGTAGGCCAGGAGTTGATGACCCCAGGTGCTTTGCTTGTGCTGTGAAGTGCCTTTAGGCAAAATAGGGGTAAGATTTCAGTGTAAAGGGCCTTTTTCAGCTTACTGCCCTGCAGGTTGACATTTGACCCAACAGGGAGAGAATCTGAATTGTTACAAGGAGCCAAGCACAAAAGCGCCGACTTTTTCTTAGCCCTACTGTTTCCAGCAAAAGCATCTCATTTATTTATATTTTCTTTTTTTTTTTTTTTCCTTCCACTGAAACAATTCACAGGAAAATGATCATCAGAATGTGAATTGTTAACTGATTAGATTATTGTCAGCATTCAGTACAGAGCAGCCAAGTGCTCAAGGGTAAGTATTATTTTCATCCAGCGAGGAGGCTAAGAAAGGATTCTGCACCCAATTCCCTGAACATTAATGATCTGAAGATATTTGGGTTGGGTTGCATTGTTTTCCCTTCTCTTTCAAGGCGAGCCACAGAGCTCTTTTCTGCCAGGAAGTGTTATTTAAGAATATGAGTTTCTTTTGTAAAGGGAAGGGCATAATTAGATGTTAAGAGATGATTATTGTATTGTTCTCCGCAGAGATTTGCAAAGGAACTGCATTTGAAGAAATAAGGGAAAGTATTATGCTTGGAAAGTGAGAGGTATTTGGCTTCAGATATTCCATGCTGCTGCTGTAGCTGAAGCTTTTCACAAAAGATGAGAAGTGGCCAAAACGTGTTGCTCTCTGCGATTACAACCTCCCCTGGACAGTCGAGGCCTGTGGGACATTGGGTGACGTGTGATTCATCCAATGCCACCAGCCACCTTTAGCAGAGAGAAAGCTGATGTTCAGAGCAGCCTCCAAGATCTGGCACCTGCAGCATGGTTCCTATAGGCTCAGCCTGCTCACGCACTGGGGTAAGGAAAGCGCTTTATACAGAAAGCCATGATGAATCCTTTTTTTTTCTTTTCTTTTTAGCAGCTTTGTGAAACAAATGGAACCTGTCTGCAAACTGCTGCTTTCTACTACTCCAGCCCCAGGACCGGTAGCTCTTCCTCCTGCTTCCTCCCTTAGGCATACAAGGGAGAAAGATGTTTCTATCAGGCAGCTCTCGTCGGAGAGAAACCTTTGCAACCATAAACACTTACAGGGTGGGGACAGGAACCCGTCTTGCTCATTCAAACTCATGGAAGATAGTAAGAAACTGAACAGAGGACATGGGCTAGGCATTTATCCTGTATGTTGCACCTAGAGGAGACTGGGCTGCGGGTCGACATCCTGAGTACCTCTTAGCCTTGTAGCATACTAGGGAGGAGAGAGTGGGTCTTGTTGTCACCCACAGTTATTAATTAGAATAAAAACCAAGCTGCTGAACCTCAGTCTTTTCTCTCTGGAGGCTTCTAGCAGACTGGTCAAGAGGACAAGCAACACAGGTCTTCAGAGCTGCTGACCTCCGCTTGCTTTTCAGCGGTGGCAGGTGTGAGGGGAAGCTGGACTGATCTGAGCATTCATTTCTTTATTACTCTTCTCACCAAGCGACAAGCGCATCAGCCCTGCTTAACACCTCCTGAAGCCACAGAGACATTACCTCCTCAGAGCTGCATCTTTCTGCTGCCACTTTTTTCCTCCTCAGTCTCTGTTATATATTACCTGGCTTATGGAGTGCCTCTGAAATACGCCTCACAGCTCAAGTCTCAGCTAGAAAAGCACTAAGGGCAGTTATGCTTTAAGGGCTGCCACGATGACCTGGCCACCCAGCAGGGCCCCAGTGCTGTGCTGGCCTGTTCACCTCTGCCTGTGGAGTCCGCACTAGCTTTGGCCAGCTGGGAAGAGATGCGGTTTTAAACAACTGGACTCCTTCCCAGCAGATCCTGAGAGATGTGCCCTTTCCTCCTTCTAGGAAAGGAAACAGAGAACATAGGAATAGATGTCAGCTCCTGCTCATCTTTTCCACTCCATTTTCCAAGGCTCCACAAGATATCTCATTAATAAAGTTTTAAGGCTCATTTTAAAATTCACTAGGAAAAAATTTCCTGCAACTGCCCTTAGAGATTTGCTCCATACCCTCACAGACACCATCCTTTAAAAGTTCTAGTTTTCAAGCAGGGGAAAGAGAAATATAGAAGGGAAGCCATGTCTCTGCCTTTTCACTTTCTCCTTCCATTAATACAAAAAAACATGCCACCCAGGGTTAGTGCCTAAATATCTGTAATTAAACTTCATATATAAGCAGAAGTGTCACTCTCTGACCTTAAGCAGGAAGAGTCCACTAACCCTGAGCTGTCCTTTCACAGCCTATTTCCCTACCCCTTTTTCCCATCTGCCACAGCTTCACTTGGCGGGGCAGGGAGGGTGGAATAACTCCTTATGTACAAGAAATAAAGCAGTTCCATGTTTTATTCTACATTCTCCAAAATTCACTTCTTTGTGGCCACACAAGTTCTTGAAACAAAAGCCTGAGCTAAAGCCACCCCTGTTTTGGGGACAGATGCTCCAGTGCTTTTCCTAGTCAAACTGCAGGGACAGCCTATAGCTGTATCACAATTAACGCACTCTGCGTGCCAAATCCTAACAAAGTCATATGTTCTCCCCAGACCTGCTTCCAGCCAGAGGTGAGAACTAATGAATTGTCAGGGCTGCGTATGGAGGACAAGGACTTGAAAGAGAAGGAGAAAGAATAAGAACACAAACATCTGCAGGCGGAGGACACACCGACACCTTGCAAGGAATGGCTGATTTAGCCACTCCTTTCCCTGCAGTCACAGTTTAGTTAGGACCGAACCCAAACACAGTTTGTGCAGGAGTTTGAACACATCTCTTCAGTTTATTGTTTTTATTTATTTTTTAATTTATTTTTCCTTCTATGCATTTTCATCCTTCATGGTTGATTTAGGCTATGATGTAACCTAAGCGAACACGACACAGCTGCTCTCCTCCGTAGAACCGGCTGCCGCTCGTCCTGTATTGCGGGTGACTCACAGCAGGGAAACTGGGCTCCCGGGGACCTCCTTTTTGGCAGCTGTCTATACCCTCCTCATGCACTTTGCTGAAACAAAACCAGTGATGTTAGCAGCATATGTGCAGCCGGAGTAGGGGTCGTTTACGTTAGTCGCCAACAAAGTAGAGGACAAGGACTGGTGGATCTGCAAAAGATGGAGAAGAACGGGCTGCTGCAGGATGAAACAGCAGCACAAGAAGCAGCAAGCAGGAAAGATCCCAGGAGTCACCTCTGCCCACACATCTCTCTTGTTTGAAATGTTTATGAGGTCTGTATGGACTATTTGAATACAAATCCTGCAAGTTTTGATCAAACAAACGGCCTCTGCCAAACCAAATTCGTCTGATTGAGGTGGACACCCCCCCGCCCCAGGCACGAAGGCTGAAACCCACCTTTGCTGAAAGCTGAGGGAGATGCTGTTGACACTCAAATTTGTGTAGCAGCTAACAAAAAAATAAATCACTTCCATCTGCATATGTTTGGACTAATAAAGGCTTGGTCTGAAAGGGGAGATGCCAAAAACCTGCCAGGGATCTCATCTAATTGTGTATCTAACCTGAGCAGAAGTAATAATAGTTGGAAACCTCTCAAGTAGGTTGTTCTCCTGAACTTACTGGGGCTCGCCACACACCAGCAGCTTGCACAGGCTGTTCTGCAAATCAGCGTAGTCCGGGCACTTTTGGAGAAGACACCGACTGCTCAGACTTACAGACTTACAGATTAGCACTCATTGCTCACTGCCAGAACAAAATTAGGCACTTATTTCTGCTGCCTGGTACCTCTAGGCGTGAGGTTACAGCGCTGGGCATGTTTTAACATACAGGCTGTGCTGAAAGAGAGAAGCTGATGAAGGTGGTTAGCAGAGGAAAATGGCTCTAAATAGAATGATTTCTGCAAAAAAAAAAAAAAAAAAAAAGGAGACGACAAATCTACTGTTATGTGAAAACATATGTATATGGCACTGTGAATTTAAAAGATGCCCCACGTAGTAGACATAGTTCAACTTATTGTGACTCAGATTCATAAAAAAATAGAATTTTCCCTTTCTGGTTAGCATTTTTTGTGTGCAAAATTAAACCCACTTGCTGTAAATGTATTCATAATATAAAAATGTTCTCCAATAACTCAGTATCCATTTATATCTATGTTAAGTATCCAGCCTCCTTTCTAAGTATTTATTTTAGTATCTGAGAACCTATATATTTAAAAAAAAACCCCTTATTTCTGGATACTCGCTCTTGGCTGAAAATACTTGTTTAACCTCTAACAAAATCTTTAGATCTTAAAAATTATTTTGCTTTTGTGTTACTCTTATCAACAGTGTTAAAAAGGAGGGAAATTGTAATTATGTATGTATCTCAAATTTATTAAAATATGATATGAGTAAAAATTTATGAACTTTATAGTGTTTTGTCAATTATATAAGAAATATATATTAAAATGCATTTT
>VZSV01000026.1:607910-653534 GCA_013398735.1 Nothocercus julius | reverse complement strand
CATCTCACCCCAAACCTTTGCCGGGAAAAAAAGATGTTAAATATCAGCAAATGGATCTGATAAGCTGCAGACTATTTCTGCTGTCAGAGAATGACTGTAGGACAAAAACACATGTTCAGGATTTGACATCCCTTGGCATCTTGTAAATAGCCTGCATGAATCCACACCTAAAAACTGCCAACACAAGCAAAATTGTGCCCAAGTTTCTTGTAAGTTAAGCAAGCAAAGCAGAGACATGAAACGTGGTTGGACTGAATATAGAAACCTAAAGACCCCCAAAATTGACCTTGAAATCATTTCAGCGAAAGATCTTTTCTGCACTTTTGCAGAGCTGGCCTGATTTTTCTCTTTTAAAAGTGTGCTGTGGTTAGTTTGCATGTGCACGTGTGTATGTGTGAGTGTGTAAGACTCTGGATAATAAACACTTTATTAGGGGAAAAAAGAACTTTTCACAGAAGAAAAAAGAACTGCTGAATAATACAAAATAGACCTTTCTCTTTTTAAAGCTTTCATTCGTTAGGAAAAAAAAAAAAAAAAAAAAAAGTGAAGTAATCCCTTGGCCTGGATTTGCAACACTTCAACTCCTCCCCTCACTGAAAGAAAAAAAAGCAAAAAAAAAAAACCCCTTTTTTGTGATTTGTGATTCAAAGGAGGTTTCTTCTCTGTGTTGATGGGTTTTCTACTTTCTTTTTCTCCTGTTTCTACAGGGAAAAAAAAAAAAAAAGTGGTACAACGAGGGAAAGAAGATTCATGAAGAGGGAGAGATCTGTTTCAAGAACTGATTTCTTCTCAGACAGCATCAGGATCTTCTTGCCATCACCAGAGAGAGGAGCGATGACCTCCTCTTCTCGACCCAACCCCCTGGTTCTGAAGCAGTTCAGAACCAAGATGCTGCAGGGAGAAGCTGATCTTCCTTTCCCAGACTCCGCTTTATCCATGCCAAGGGTCTAATATTGTAGCCGCTGGACCCACCTTCCAGCCGATGTTGAAACTGTCACTTTCCTAAACTGTCACTTTCCTAAAAACGGGGAGCTGGTCAAGATGGGAAGGAGGAGGGTGGGCAGGAGGTGAAATTCTCTGAAGAGGCAGACATCTGGCGTGGTACCTGCTGCTCTCCGCTTCCTCCGAAGTACCCTTGGAGTCAGGATGCCGCCTGTAATGACTCCGCAGTCTGCTTGGCTACTGTGTATCTCATATTGCTGGAGACAATCAATATAAACCCTTTCTTTTTCTTTCCCCCCTACTCCTTTTCTTTTTCCCATTACCTATTGTAGTGCCTCTGTCTGCTCTCAGTCCCCAGAGCCAAGAGAAATGGTGATCCAAAATTCCTTGTGCTGCCCAGCCTGCTATAAAACTGCTCAGTGTGAAACGTAATATGCAAAAGTTTTTTCTTTTTTTTTTTCCTTTTTTTTTCTTTTTTTTTTCTTTTTGGCAGGCTCTGGAAAAGGCCTGTTTCCTGGCAGGAGAAAAAGCCAGCCTTGGCTTCAAGCAGCCCCTGACAATTCCCAGCATATGGCAAGAGAGGGAGCTTCCACCTCCCCCATCAGGTAAGTGCCATCGTCCGCGCTGCCGCAGTGATGGATGTCACGCTCGGAGAGCGCTGGCTGCTGGAAGAGGAGCCAACAGGCCGGGACACGGCACGAGGTCAGTGTGGACACGGCCCCTGCGTGAGGCAGGCGTGATAGCAAAGCACGCGGCCGGGAAACGCGCTGTCTTAGTGCAACGCCGCGCCTTGGGATTTTTTGGCTCCACAACCAGGTTTGAAAGGGCTGACTTTGCTTGCATTAGCACTTGAGTTAAAGTCCTTTGGAAAGGTGAGCTGGAGCTTTCTATATGCCTATTGAGCATTGCTTTCCTTTCCTTTCCTTTCTCTTCCCTTTTCTTCCAGTGTTTCTTCATGCTGTTTTTATGATGACTTATTCCTCCTGTGGTCAGGAGAAGACCTGATCCCACACCTACTGCGGTTCTGTTCACTGATGCTCCACTACTTTGGAGCAAACACCAAGGGCAGTTTCCTTTGCAACAGCTGCTACTATGCTCATATCCCACCCTGTTGCTCTTCCAGTCCTGGAATACTTCCCCCAAGACTATCCATACAGTCCCATACAGTGGATCATCCTCGTCCTAGGGTGCAAAAGGTGGGAGAGATCACTAACCAGAGGCTTCAGCTCCCCTGGACCACTCTGCTCCCCACCCTCCCCGTGTGGATGTGCATCCTCAAGGCCCCTTTGAGTCATTACAACAGGTCCTCAGCTGTAAACCAGAGCTGCTCCATAACATTTTTGTTGCCCTCACCCGAGCCCTGACCTGGAGGGACCACATCGAGTAGAAAGAGGGTAATTCGTTCTCCATGCTCACTCAACCCATAGCCTCTCGGCCAAGGCTGCTGGTCATTGCTAACTGGGTGCTGTTTTTTATCGCAGTGGCAGGGCTGGGAGACCCCTAACTCATTTTGTATAAAGATCCAAACAGCCTTTAGGTGGCAAAAAGTTTTGGTGAGGGCCAAACTGAACTGTTCTCCATTTATCCTGAGGACTATGTCCTTTGCAGCTCATTCCCCAACCCAGGAATAAAGAGTCGGCATCTTCTCTTCTGCCGCAGACTGATGTAATACAACTGCCTCAATGCACTCTGCTTGGGTAGATGGTTTCAGCGCACATTACTGTCATTTTTGATGCCCTAAAAGCTGCTGTCTTCTCCCTCCCATGCTCTTAAATGCCTTAAATGCTCTTTAAAAAGTGTGGTGACACTTTTACGGGCTATGGGGCAAGGGTCACATGCTGAATCTTTGTATGCCAAGAGATGCGAACTTCAGATTCCCATCTCTAAAAGGGAAATGGGATCCGATTTCCTTTCTCAGTAGGTTCCTTGTTTGTGTCTTTTCATTACAGATAAATAAAAGAAAGATGCAACTTTCCTTAAATTGACTTCAAGCTTTTTTCTTATTGTCATATTAACAGGATAAAGGAGAGCCCAGACAAATACAAGAACCACTGTCTACCATATGGTACGTGGGAAGTGCAATACAGGTGGTTACTTTTAGAATCTGTTGCAAAACACTGGGCTGAGCAATGAGTGCCAGCTTCTGCTGCAAGTATTACTGGGTGGTAGAGTAGGAGTAAGGCCACATCCATAAATCCATTCAACACACTTGTTATGGCTGCTGGGTATGGGTGTGCAAACAGCACATATTTTAATATGCTAATCTAAAGTCAATAGGTTGATCAAAAGTCAGAATATTATTTTAAAAAGATATGTATAATTTTGGCTACCATTTCAAATCCAAAATTCTGGAGAAAAGTTTGTTTTAGAAGAGATTCTGTGCAATTTCAAAATTTTTCTTTCAAAATTTTAGACTTAACTTTCAATCTTTAAATGTAAGGTCTTTCGTTTTATATTAGTTGATCATTTTTACATTTCTTTGTGAGTGACAAATCAAGGCTCTTTATAGCATGACAAAACAGAATAATATACTTTGATCCAGAAAAATGGAGAAATTCCTATAGCGATGCTAAATAAACAGTAATCTTTTTGATTTTAAGGTTAAAAAAAGATAAATTTTTCAAGAATTACATTTCCATCATACTGCTAAAACTAATTGGCACAACAGGTAATGTTTACTCTTAAACTGAAAACCTAGGGTCAATATTTTAAGCAGACAAACCTCATTGTATCATATTCCTACAAAAAAAAGGTTCACTTATTCTAATTAACTATAATTCCTGAGTATTGGTGAATGGATTTTCAAGTTTAACAAGCTCTATGGAGTTCAGCAAGAGTAATTATTTCTCTGAATAGCCATGCTTAAAGAATATGGCTGCCTATCATGCAGTATTCATTATTTCTCCATTTCAAAAGTCTGTCATCTAAGTAAGGAACAGGAATGATTCCATACAACGTAGGTGACAAATCATAAAAAATGAATAGCTAACAGCTGCCAGGGCTTTTGCTGCTGAAAACAGCTTCCTTCAATTTAATATTTCCTCACACTCCCAATTCTCCCCCAAAATGACAATCCAGATGTTCCAGCTCCAAAGTGAAGGTATCTCCAAAGCAACTGGTGATCTCCACAGAGGTCACCAAAAGCCTTCTCTGCTGTGCTCTTCTTCTCCTCCTCTTCATCCTTCTCTGCAGCAGGAGAAAAACTCCAGCACGACCAGGTGTTTTCACTTCAGAGGCTCCAGTGGCAACAACAACTTCGGTGCTTGGAAGCTAACAAATTTGTTGTGTCACAATTGATAATCAACTCTAGTAAAAGAATGTCCAAATCAATTGAGCTTTAGCAAGGGCAAACTGACTGGACACAGCCCGGCTCCCAGCAAAAGTAGGCCAAGCTTGATAAATTTGCCCTTATTATAGCTATTGATGTTTAAATTTCTTCAGGGATGTTGTTACATGGGTGCCTAGCGGTGACAGAGGTACGATGACCTCCTTCGATCCTTAATCTACACCTGTTAGTTGGCTCCCTAGTTGCTTGTGAGTATACTCAAGCTTAAAGGTTAACAAAAGAAAAACAGGCCAAGTTTACGCCACTGCAGCAGCGGATCAATGCAGAGTAAATAACCTTCTCTGTCTTATTTCCCCAAGCATTATTGATCCGCGTTCTTTGTTCTTTGTCATGTTTCTGTCTTCTAATCCCAGGGGACACTAAACGATCGGCTCATATTGGACATGTTAACTGGCACATTATGACAGCTACCATTTTGTCACTCAATGCGGTGCTTTATATAAAGAAGCCTCTGTCTGGGCTTTTCGAAGATGTTGTCTCTGAAGAAACGCACCTCAGACCTCTGCTTTTTTTTCCTCCGGCTTCCTTTGTTCAGCCACCCCTGCCCCCCCCAGGTATTTTATCTGAAGGTCTGCAATAACACTAAACTTTTTTTTTTTTATTATTATTGTTATTAATTGTCTCCCCTAAAATTCCACCATCCTTAAAGATGGACAATAACCCAATAGTTACATATAATAGAAGCTTTTGCAGCATTCAGTGCTCGGCAGGAGTTTCAGGCAGCAGCAAATGCTGGTATCAATTCTGACCTGTCGGGGCTTGTTGTTTTTTTATTTAGGAACAGGAGCCCTTTCCTTTCATTATCAAGGTTACATTTAAAGGATATTGCACTTTCCTAAGTGTTCTCAATGGATTTCTATGGGATATTACAGATATCACTCTAGCCATACTGAGCCCAAGCTCCATCTTTCAGCTGTGCGGATGCTCCAAGTGCCTTAACAGCTCTATAAACTTGTAGATTTGTGGTGGAAGTGTGTGTTCACTGGGAGACTATTGGATTTCTAACGATATTAATTGGATTTCTTTCCTTATGAATGTTCCCTCTACATGCCTATCTCCAAATAAAGACTTACCAATAATAACTCCCAGAATTATAACAGGGAAAAAAAAAAAGAAAAAAAAAAAAGGAAAAAGAAACAAAAAAAGAAAAGTGAACTTGGAAGGCATGGCAACCTACTATTGCTTATTTAGCCTTCCTCACACTTTATCTAGGACACAGAAAAAGGCTATTTTAAAAGAAAAAGCTTTTCCCTCCTGTGCCAAAAAGAACTCCCAGGGAAGGCTCCAGTCACTAGAGCGAGTGTTGCCTGCTGCTGTTACCGCCAAGAAGAGTCCGTCAGCCTTGATAGCATCACACACATCTCAGACTCCACAACTCACAAGGCGTTTTTTTGGCCTGCCTGATGCTTCCTCGTCGGCACAGGTAGTAGGATTGTATTTTAAAACCTACATAATTCAATAGTCAGAAGGTAAATTCCTGCCTGTTATGTATAGCATTTCACTATATTAGCCATCACTAATCACTGTACAAATGCACTCTGTCCAGGACAATAATAGCATTATTACTTTGCCTACCATAGACTCTTATTTTTCTTTAAGTCACAGCTGAGTCAATCTGTTCTTTGAACAGGTATTTTTTTGTGAAGGAATTCAGGGAAGAAAACCACAGTATATTTCCCTTGAATTTCAAGTTCCTTCATGTCTCCATAGCTGATCATTAAACCAACTGACCTGCTTCTGCATCGAACCCTGCAGGAAATTAGCCAGATAATACTCATTAGGTAGATGGGCTTTGGGGGATAGTTTATTAAAAGAAAAAGAAAGAGCCCCCAACCAAACAAATAACATTGAACTATGGATCTCAGTGTGGCTCATTACTTGGCTCCAGTGTCCTCCCTGTTTTTTTCCCACCAGTAGCAGTGTCCAGAAACTCTTAGCAGGGACCTTTTAAAAGGGGGATCAAAAAAAAGAAAAAGGAAAAGGAAAAAAAAATGCCCACATATGAAGAATTTGTCCCAGCAATGCTCAAACAAATAAGCCCCCAACCTACTTTTTTTTCTCTATTTTTAAAGTAGAAATAAATTATTCCAGTATCAATCAATCAAAGATTTCTCATTCCCATTTTTTGTTCTGTTTTAATAGAATAAATTTCTTGCTTTATCCTATTTTAAAAAAACAAAATTATTTTTAATTTAAAATATTAAATTATGATAAAATCCCCACAGAAACATTGTGTGACATGTTT
This sequence comes from Nothocercus julius, assembly GCA_013398735.1. Lineage (NCBI taxonomy): Eukaryota > Metazoa > Chordata > Aves > Tinamiformes > Tinamidae > Nothocercus > Nothocercus julius. Next base: position 647,001 of record VZSV01000026.1, on the reverse strand, counting down.
AGAAAGGTCTTTCTTTTTATTTAAAATATTTTTCTCTTTTGCTTTTTGATATGCTGAAAATTTGCCTAAAAACTTTTAAATTTCCATAAAATATATGTAATTTTTGGACTTTCCAATAAGCTGAAAGAGCAGCCCTAACAGTTAGTTTGTTCATCATTTATCTTTCTAACTGCAAATACTTTGGGGCAAGGAATATGTTTAGAATGCACCTAACAGAGTTTTACATCAAAATAAAACTTAATTATTAAAAAAAATGATGTGCGAATGTGACAGGTAGGTTGTATGCTGATTACATTCTTATTTGACTGAGGAATATCTCTTATGCCAGTGGAATCTTTCGCTTCTCATTTTCAACCAAACACGTCTTTCATATTATGGAGAGAGGCACAAAACGGGCAAATATAAGAAAAGTTATGCCATTGTTATCTGTAAAGGGTTGGCTGTCTATTAAATGGACACATACATTGTACACGGATCTAGAAGAAGTTTAGAATAAAGATTTTCTCTTTGAAAGGCTTGTGTAGATCACTGCTTTCACAGAAAGGCATTGCATCCCTTCAGTGAGTGTCAGATCTTTATTTCACACTCAAGTTATATTGTTAAGCCAGGTTGCATTTCTGTTTAGTAGAAACCCAGTTCACTCTTCCCTAGAACATTCTGTGAAGCAATGCCACTGATGTGGTGGCATCACTGTGTTAAAAATAAGGCATGGAGGCATACCGATAGTGAAAAATTATCTTGTTTGAAATAAAGTTATATGCCAAATCTGCAGAACTCTGGGTATTTGGGATGTATTTTTAAAGGAGACAAACCCAAACCCTCTGTTAGCAAAAGAAAAGTATTTTTATGTGTCTGTAAAATACTATGCAGAAAGAAATTGAATGGCCTCTCGTTTACTTATTAATTTATCTTTTTTCTACTTTGAGGAAAGAGATGTAGTCCTATTGCTTTAGATTTGGAGATATTTAGTTTCTCTGATTATTCCCCTCCCTTTGGAGAGCAGTTCTTAAGTGAAGAGCCACATTCGGATCCCAGTATTTGTGATTTCAGTATGTCATTCCTTGCTGGGTACTGGATCAGTGTCTACCAAACGGATACAAGGATGTGGAGACATATTATCTACAAGCATACCGTGAATAGCAGTTGAAGAAAATTTGTCTAAAAGTGATCTAGTGGGAGTTTTTGTTTTCGTTACTTTCTTAAGCCAGCCTTTGCCCCCTTACATTTCAATCTGATGCTAAAAATATGAAAGAGCAGCCAATTCTGCACTTTCATACAATTTTTGTTTTAACAGGTCAGCAGTAATATCCTCAGAAATCTTAAGGAACTTAAAGGACTATGAATGAATCTTGTTTTGTAAAGGGAGAAGTCTCACAAATTGTAAAGTCTCCCAAAACTGGTTAATAGAATCAAAGCTAAGTGCTCAACTATTTAAAGCTTAAAAATGAGATATGGTTTCCTAAATAAATAAATAAATTGCAACTGTGATTTATTTACCTTCATGGTTCATGAGAAGAGCTTAGAGGATTCTGGATTTCAGTTCATGAAGTGCTGAGCTGTTCAGCTGACCTCAAAAAGGCTGATATAAATAGCTCATTAGATTAATGACCAAGAAGGCAGACATGTCCGAAGCTCACAAACTTAGCGTGAAAGATACCTTGCCTCTTTCCATCAGAAGTCTCTTCTTCAAAAGCACAGTTTCATAAATAAAGGTATTTGATTGTTCAGCAGATTTACCTCCTCGCCTCTCAGGCACATCCTAAGCTCTTTGAATAAAAACAAATATTATTTTAGTCTAAATAGTTATTCTTGTCCTTGATGTGCATTTTGTACTCCAGTCAAGGTCCAAAATAGAAAGAAATTAGGGCCCCCATGAGGATGAATCCGAACACGATATGAGAATTTCTTTGCCTTCATATAACATAGAAGTCAGGATTATTAGAACAAATAACCAACAAACCACATTATTCATAACAATTTTCTCATGTAAGCCTACATTGCCTGTAGGTATTTTGCTAGTTCATTATTTCTTTGCTATGAGCACAGCTGAACTATTTCACAATATTTGCCTGCATAATGCTTCATAACCTACCTGGGATGTATGTTACTACTACACAAAATGAACAAAATGGCAAACTGAGGCACAAAGGGCAAGTCAAATGCAGGACTATGAGAGTAAAAGGAGTCTGGGTGGTTTCTTCATCCATCAGCAGCACGATCATTTGGCTGGGAATTCTTAGTTTTAATTAAAACATGAGTCATATGCAAGAATTCTTGCACTGATTAACTGAATAAGCTGCTAGGAACCTTTGGACCATTTGCTTGATCTTCATATATAAACACGATTTTACAGTAACCTTTCACATGTGGCAGTAAGAGACATCAGTGGCAGAACAACACTCTAATATGGACCAGAGCAGGATTAAACTGTGATGACGGAAATAACCAGTTACACATATTCTGTTTAGCAGAAGCCAAATCAGATAACCAACATACAGAAACATTGGGCCTGACGGATGCTTTTCTTTTCTGAGAAAAGCTGGGGTTGCAGCCCGAGTTGCTTTTACTATGTCCGTTCATTTAGCCCCAGGAATCAGGGAAATGCAATTCTGGATAAAGTGAAAAGGTGACTGGAGAGGCAGGAAGAGCAAAGGATGTGAAGGGCAAAGACATAAACATTGGTGCTGTTCTCTCTGTGTTACTAGACAAGGACCTTGTATTGATTTCTCCGGGCACGCCGGGAGCTCCTTCCACCAGTGACTAATGATGCGCCCTGTGGGTTATGATGACACTGCATTTCACGGGCCCACGGGTCGAACACCTGATCTATGCTCTGCCTGCCTCTGCTTTGAGTCATCGTCCAGACTCTCCTCAAAAATAAGGCAAATAAGGAAGGGGGGAAATAATTTACGTCATTCATCCCAGGACAGGAAAGTAAAACTCAGCTCTTTAAGTAGGTTCAAACACTTCCAGATATTGCCTGGAGCCTCATTTCAAGCCGGTGGCATCGTGTTGAGGCTGGTGTCTTTAATGTTTTTCTCACAACAGTTTCTAGAACTCCATTTCCTTCTGCAGGAGCCCAAAAGTGCATATGTGTTAGGCACACATTTCTTCGCCCACCTCTGCGTTGGAACACAGATTTGTTTTAACTTTGATTAACAATCCTCCACAAAAACTTGAAGCAAGAAATGACTGATTCTTCTCTCACTTTCTGTAAATTGGGAATAATTCCCCTCTCCCTCCCACCCCTAGGCCATGGAGTTAACACAAATAATGTAAAATCGACGAAGGTGACAGAAGAGTTAGGCTAAAAATGAAGAAGCCGACTGCCTTCAACATGGAGAATATAAGGCGCAAATTATATCTCGGCCTATTTAATTGCCAGGCAAAATGTGGGACAAGAACTCTTGGGGGCTCCCAGGCATTGGTGAGATGAAGCATTTGTTATAAGTAGCCTGTAATAGCTGCTCTGGCCAACCTCCTTCTCATGTTCAAGAAGGAAAAACAGCAGGAGATTTTCAAAAGCGTGAAGAAGCATCCAACTTTCACTTTTAACAAAAGTTTGTCTTATAGCAACCCTGTGTGCCTTTGAACGGATCAGCCTATATTCTACGAGGAAACTGGCTTTTGCATAATAAACTATCCGAGCTTCCGCAGTAACTACCTGAAAGGCCTATGCCTCTGCCAGCAAGAAATGCTAAATAATGGAACTTGACTTTAGAATTCCTCATTTGATGAAAAACGCTTTCCTTTTTTCTTTAATATATAACACCATTTCTATTGTCTGGGGAATATTCTACTTTTGTGAAACCAAGGATTCCATCATGTAATGTGCAAAATTCAGGATGCCACTAAGGGTGGCAATGTAGTTCATGTTTGTAACAAAATGTAACTGGAGGTTTTTTTCTCTTGAGTAGCCCATGATGTAAATGGAAATTACTAGCCCAGAGACTGAATTTACAGCTTGATTTAAAATTTCCTGTCTCTGAGGAGACCACTGTGACTTAAGAAAACCTAGGCAGAGGGCATGCAAGCATGATTCCTAAAAGCCTGAAACAACTGTCACGTTGAGAAGCATCCAGGCTCCTTTCCACCATATCCTATTCCTACAGGATGGTTACCACTGAAAGCAACTTGAATAAGTGCAGACACTCTGCCCATTTCACTTTCTTTTGGTGCTAAATCTCTGTACAGAAAAAACATCCTTCTTAGCAATCGACTAATGGAACAATCAGGTGGAAGGAACTGGGAGGAAACAAGTGTCCTGAGCCTGCCTGTTGGCCATCGTAGTGTTAAGAAATCACAGCCTGGTTGGGTGTCATGAAGTTTGGGCTAAGGACAGACAGACAGCATGTGCCTCCATGCAACACCGTGCACATGCGCTAGTCAAGACCACCAAGTTTGACAAATAAGGGGATTACGGACCTTGAAGTTTAATGAAAATAGGTGGCCGCATTAAAGCACAGGAGCATCCACTCAGTAATATATAATTACATCAGATTTTACCATGAAAATACTCTGGAAGAAGTCAACAGGACAAAAAGACCTGAAACTGAAGACTGCTTGTTAATTCTGTCGTTCTTAGAACGGTTTGTTCTCAACTTCATTCATTTTCCCTTTGCTGCCACCATTAGGAGGTGCTCAGTGGATGCTTTTAAAGTGGTTCTCTAGTGCAGGAGTACACTGTGCCAGCTGACAGAGAAAAACTCACAAACAGGGAATTCCTGAGCCGACTGTTAGTTTTAGAAGTATGATTCAAAAGCCAAAATTATGTGATCCTTCTTGGAACAAAAAGACCATGCAAATCAGCAGGAATTTTCTTCTGTTGAAGATCTTGAAATCTATGCCATTTCTTAATATCCAACAGACCTCCCAAGAATCTGGTGTGATTTTTTTTTTTTAAGTGAAACATATGATGGAAACAGAAAGCTTAATCAACCTTCCTCAGCTCGCTGCTTATTCATTCTTTATTTTTTTCTCCTCTGCTTTGTTTGACAATTGAATGTGGCAGCAACATAAACATAGGAGGTTTATGTCATTTTGAACTAGTTCTGAAAAGTCCTTTTACTATATACCTACAGGTTAAAAGAAGAGGAGAATGAATGTCAGCCATATAATAACACCAAAAGCCCAGTCAGAGGATGTGACGCTTTAAAATGCTTACCATTGATGAATTATTAGGGATTTTAATTGTAAAACCGTGGCTGCATTTGTCGCATTTCACAGACTAGAATCAGCAGCTATTTCATCTATCTACAATTTTATTTCTTTTACCAAGTGCCTGATCAGGAGAAACAATAACTGTCAGCAGTGCAGAATCCCACAGGACTTGGAAGATTTACTCTAACTACAGATCCATCCAATATCTCTGAGGATCAGTCTCTACCTGTCCTAGTTGGAGCTGTAATCTTGCTATAGATTGTAGCTGTTTACAGAAGCGGTAGCCTTCAACAGATCCGTATATGAAATCATTCCTATTTCTCCACAGTAGTCTGTAAAGTTTCCAAAGAGCTTTCCAGGCTTTCTGGATGAAAGCCACTATATAAATGCAAGATGCCATTATTATTTATTATTTCAGTTTGACAGAAAGATGGAGGGTTTCATTTTGACTTTATATTTCCATTGCCTTCCCACTTTGCCTTTGTTTCATAACTTTCTGACATACAGTTTTTTTTTTTCTTTCTATTCTTTTCAAGCTGCAAAGACACAGAGACTGGAAATGCTGCAATCAGAAAAAGGTTAAATTAGCACAACTTTTGAGCATTATTTGTGGTCTCATTACATAGGAGATGAGAGTAACAGCCCTACAGTTCAGCATCCTGCACCAGAGAGAAGCTTGTTCAGAGGTTTCAAGAAAAGGAGCAAGAAATTCATTTCTGACCAGTTGTGAAAGGACCTAATTGACTGGCAGGGAACTTTCCTCTGCAGACTCCCATTCCTGATTGCCTGGCCTTAGGAAAGTTGTTTCACCTGGCTTTTAAATGTGTTTCTTTTCTGTCTTGTCTAGCAGTGAATATTGTCCCATCAAGGTGTCATGATGCGCCTTTGATGGAAAACTCAACTAACAGGAATTTGCCTGCTGCTAATTTGAGAAACAAAGAGTTTAGCCACCTGTCATAGATCTGAGTGATGAAATCTCCTTATGTTGCACCTTTCCCAAGTAATTTTTTTTTCTTTCAATCTTCCTGTATTTTGTGGTGGGGAGCCGTGTTGGATAAACATGCCTTGTAATGTTATTTCTTTGTGAAAACTTAATTTCATAAGTTCTACTACTGTAAATGTTAGTAATTTCAACCTTGATCAATCCACACTTTTGGTTGCTACAGGAAAAAGATTGCTGTTCAGCATGGCTCTTCTGATTGAGTCAGCTGGACTTTCAATTCACTTCATTTTAAAGAAGCTTTAGAAGAATACGGGATGAAAGACTCATCTCTCATCCCATTACCAGCTTTATTTAATCTAAAATGCCTCTGAGAGAGAGAGGTTCCCTTATCTCTGAGCTGCGCAAACACAACGTTGCACGTTGATACAAGATCTGTTGTGAACTGTGTGGGAAAACTGGCAGTGCAGGGAATCCTAAGTATATGAATCTAGCCAGGAAAACAGGGCTGAACATAACAGCTAAGGTCTTTGACTGTGCTCCACATCATAGAGGAGAAGACAACTGCACCTGTAGTACCAAGAAACAAGAGTAGAAAATTAGCTTGATTAGTTCCATAGCTGCAGTAATGACACTATATATTTCAAACAGCAAAAAAGAAATCAGTGAAGGGATATGTTGTCTAACATACTGTGATGCCATATAACCTCCCAAATGCTAAAATATTGAGGTGTTTCTGTTTTTCTGGTTTTAGTCATAATATTGCTCCGGGGTCAGATGAGATTGCAATGCGAAGCTGAGTTGTTGCAGAAAGTTCACCATTTTGGAACTTCTGTGAGATGGCGTCAGATAACAAGTTTTTCCTCCCCATGTTTTTCCCACTTTTGTAGCTGCCTCTTCATTTTCTGTTTTGGAGACTGATTCAGAAAACAAGGCATTAAACATTAAAATTAGCTTAAAAATAATAGGCGGAGTTGTGAAAAATGTCATAACATTACATTCTATTTTTCATGAGCTTTCAAACTTTTCAACATTTCTTAATAGTCTCATTTAGATCTAATTTGTTTATTTCTGGAAGCTGTGAGGTCTAGATGCTTCAGACAAGAAGATGACTATCTGGGGCACTGATAAACTGAAAATTAATTCCAGACTTCTGCACTGTGACCGATAAGACAAAACCTGGTGTTTCATCAAATTTTAGTAACAATCATTGGTATCAATAGAGAGACTATGCAAAGCGTAAGCATGAACTTTTATGAGCTCAGGCATACTGGTGAGATAATATGGGCACATTTTTGGAGAAAGCTTGTGCATGTGGCTGCACGGTGGATTTGACAGGGGCTGTGAGGCCACCTCCCCTCCAAGACTAGACTGAGATGGTTTCAATTGTTGACCATTACTGTTACACTTGTAAGTCACAGCCTGTACTCCTCCCTGGTGATCAAAAAAGGAAATAATTTGGATATTTCTAGCTTAGAGGTTAGTTGCAGTATCTGTCTCTATATGGTTAGCTGCCTGGGAATTATAATTTTCCTTGATGTTTCTATCAGCCAAGCAGGGGCTCCAGAGTCTCTACACAGAGCAACAAAAAGTCAAACCCTTTCACCTAGATTCATCTTACTTTTAAGTATTTAAATGAAGCACATAACTTTGCAGCCTTGACTCACTGTAGGAGAGAGGGGCAGTGCCAGAGAGGAAAACATCTCTGAATCTCAACATCTCACTTCTGGATGTGCTCATCCTTCTCCATCAGCCTCGAGAACCGAGGCCTATCTGACTTGTATTCCAAATGCTTCAGTCCAGGGCTTAAGTCAATCCAGGCCTCACATCAGTAGCATTCCAAAGAGAGAGAATTAAATAAATAAATAAATAAATAAGAAAAAAAAAAAAAAAAAAAAAAAAAAAAGAAAGCACAGCAGAGAAATATAGGAGGAAGAAAGGAAATTTGCCTCAGCATTTCTAGGAAGAGAAATCCTGGTCCTCCGACTGCTCCCTCTGCTGCCAGCATAACAGTTGGAGGGAAGTCGGGAAACCCATGACAGCTCCATGATGCAGCCCAGGTGGGTACTGCATCTCTCTTCCCTCACTCTGTGCTCAGCCTCTGGGATCCCGACAGTTACTAGATAAAGTTAAAGACTCATGTAGTGATCTTCACACTAATTGGACTGTAATGTATAGCCTCGGTCAAGCAAATCTCTCCCAGCACTCCTCTCCACAGACGGCAATCAAGCCATTTACAGAAGATGCATCGGCTGCTGGGACCCTGGAGTAACCTTAAACTGCACTGGCCTTTTAGCAGAAAACACAATTAATTTTGATACTGAAGGGCAATTAGAACTGGGGTTAAAATAAAAAATCTTCTGAACAGAGAATGTCAAAGACTGGGAAAGGAAACTGTTTCCCTTGTACACAGTGTGTCGAAGATTTGTAAGCACAGCAACTGTCAGCATGTTAATTCAGATCACTCTGTAAACCCCCAATTTCAACAGAAGAAATGTAAATTCAGATTAATAAGCCCAGTGCTCAGACCATGCTAAGACTGATTGCCATTTTATTCAAGCTTTGCTGCCAGAATGAGCACAGCTTCTTCATGTTCCTGCTGAGGAAACCTGTTTTACATCCCAGATTTTCATGAAACAACGAAATGCATTTATTCTGTGCTGTTTCATTTCCAGAAGAAAACAGTCTCCCATTGACGCTCTGCAGATCACGACGCAGAGCAAGACATGTCAGCAATTCCACAGCCTTCTCTTCAGAAGCACAGAGGGATGTTCACAGGAACACAGATCTGTGTACACCCCTATGTCATGACATACGTGCAAGGCAGGCCAAAATGTTAACTTCATAACTTTGCCTGTGCAATCTGCACAGGTCTGTGTGATTCCTCCACAACTGAAGCAAATTCAGCAAATTCACAGGTCGTCATTTTTTTTTTTTTTGAACAACCACTCCAAAAAATCAGATAATTCTCTTTCAGCTAATCTAATTAAATTCCATTCCAATATGACCAGTGACCCCTAAATTCTGATCTTAAATTGTTGGCGTTTGGGCCTTTTATGAATGCAGATGTACCCCTGCCAGTTTGAGAAAATGAGATTTAACTGGCTCTGCAGGAGAGAAATGAGCAAAGAAAAGCCCAGGACACCAGGGAGGAAGCTGTAAAGACACTGCAGCCTTTCCCACAGCTGAATTCACAGAAAACTGGGGCCAGGTGAGATGATGTCCTGCTCCCTGCACTGCCAGTGACATTGCTACAGGCACTCTCAGCAGACGTGGCTGAGACAATTTCCATTAAAATGAGAGAGAAAAGATATTAGTAAGGGGCTGGGGAGGGTGCCTTCAAAAATCTGCTCCCTCTTTGGTCCAGGACTGCTCATATCCACTGGTTTTCAGGCTTGGGAGAGGCTTCTTTGCCTCCCGACCTCCAGAGAATGAGCAGATGTCTGAGGCAAGGGGGCTTCACAGTGATAGTCTTGGTGGGTTTATTATCTTTTGGTTCAATTCATGTTGCTGTCAGTGGGTAACTGCCAGAGTCTGTTTATATGTGAATTAGCTTTTTAAGAGTTTGTCAGAGAGCCCAAAGCTCATGTCAACTGTTTTTATGCAGCCTGAACAAATCTCTGTCTTTAATATCAAGGGAATATTTCCAGGTATGCAGGCACATAGTGCCTGGAAAGAGGTGGGGGAGGGTGAGAAGGAATCTTTATGTAGCTAGAAAAAAATCAAGATGCTATTTCCCTCGATGCCATTGAAAAGACTCATTTTTCTTTGTCTTTCCAGGTTCTCTTTTCCATTTACAGGCCTCTCCAATCTGCTGTGAACTGTTTTCTCATGTGAGACTCAGGCAGCCATCCCACAAGCTGTACTTGGGAAACCACTAACTGATGTTAGATTTACACAGAGGGTAGATTTTATATATGTTTTTCTTAAAAGTGGTGTCCTAAGGGAATGTCTCAGTGGCAAAAAGCATTGACAGCCAATAGAGCGTGTGAGGAGTTCACAGAGTTAAATCTATTTTTTTCAGGGATTGATTCAATCTCTGTTTTGTCAGCCTGTCAGGGCCCAGGTCTCCCTTCCCACCAGCTGTAAGAAAGGGTGATGAGCCCAGAGTAAACTCATTTGGATGCATCAAATACAACATGATTCCCATATGAGCGTAACTTCTGTTGTGGGTTGTGTGCTGGAAGGGGCAGGTGGACAAAATTACTTAATAACTTTTAGTCATTTGGAATTTCTGTTTTTATTGGAAAGGACTCCTTGTTTAGATAGAGAGGGAAGGCATTTGAATTTTCAGCCCAAACTCAAGCCCCAGCGTAAGCAGCTTCCACAGGAGCTGAACTTATATTTCTTCTATTTTTATCTTGTAATTTCTTGGATCATCCCCTTACGTAGTTGTGATACAAGGGCTCCAATCATAAAGCAAACTAATAAAAATAATCTGCCAAGGGCCTGGGACTGCAGAGCACATCACACGCCAGCTCCATGGGTCTGACTCAATCCCGCAAAAGCTCGTGTGCCAGCCTACAACAAATCGTACCACCTGCTGGGTTAGTCTAGTTTTCATTGAAGTCTAAAAACTAGAAAGGATATGATCTTCTGAGCTCTAGTATCATTTCCTTTTCTGGAGGAACATAGGATTAGAAACACAAGACTTCGTGAGAGGGCAGCCAAGTATCTAGTCTTTCATGTTGTCTTTGAAAATGGCTAACACCAAACCCTATAAAGGCATCAACAATTTCTCCAATGAGCTGAGTCTGAGGCCCTGCAATACTTCTTCCCGACCTTTAAAATTTAGATTTGGCTTTAACCTCTGAAGCATTAAAGCTTGTAAAACTTCCAAAATATTGAAGTGCATCTTTTTCCAATCCTTCCTATGGGATCTATGGGATCCATAGCTATTTTTGTTGCTGGTAGAGACATCATCACATAATTACAAGGAAAAAATTGAGCACAAATGCAAAGCACCCTTACGTTTTTGAGGATCAAACTGAATTTGTTGTTGAATTTTTTGTCTGAAAAAAAGGTGTATTATATATATATACTTATATATATAAAAGCCATTGTTCAGTAACGTGGACATTTTTCACACCCACAAAAATCACCATATGAAATTCAGAAATGGCAAATTTTCACTGGCTCCTTTAATAAACAATTCTTCTCTCACACTTTTCATCCAATGAAGGAAAATCACCTAAAAACTCCATTTAATTAACCTTTACAGCCCCCTTGTGAGCCTGGCGTTATTATCTCTATTTCACAAATGGGCACATTGAAACACAAAGAGATTAAGTGACTTCCCTCCAAGTAAAACTACACAGCAGGTCAATGGCAGAGTTTGGAACAGAGCCCCAGTCTCTTGGGTCCCAGTCCCATGATTTAAGTGCTACACACCTTCCCTTCTTAAAATGGGTGAAGATTCAGATCATTATTTTTTATTTTATTGTACCTAAGACATTATTATCCAGGATAAAACTCTAAAAAGCACCTAAACACACTGAACAATTCAAACATCTAAAAGAGCACCTAAGAAGGAGAAACAAGATCTTTCATTTTGTTTAAGGGCTGTACACAAATGTCTCTGGTGGAAAATAAGGAGTCTTTAAGAATGATGTGTGACTTCTAGTGATGGAGCCTGGGTTAGCGAGGGTATTTATTTTTCCCTTCATTAAGAAACAACTTATCATTCCAGTAAAGGAGCTGTTAATGAGTTTGTTCACACTCGCTGAGAAACGACTGCAGGATACTCCTCAGAGAACTTACTCCGAGCGCATACATAAACCAGCCTGAGCACTAGGTATAACCAACAGCCTGCCAAGGGGAAGTGCTGCTGGGGTTTTGCCTTTCTGCTTGTTTGCCTCCCTGTTTGTTCTTCCTCTCCCTGCAGGTCCGGGAGGAAGCTGGCAGATCTGGAGTGCGCAGGATGGGGTGTGCAATCCTGAACCAGCGCCAGGCTCACACAAGGGCCACGTGCGTCGGTGTGAAACCACCGGTTGGGTAGCTGATGGGAGGAAGGGCCCTGTCCACCCATGGAGCTGAACCTCATCTTCCAGGGGTCACACCACCCGGACATGCAGGCACACAGGTTTCCCATCACAAATGGTGTGGTGGCTGCTCATCCTCAGCATCAGATGGCGGCCCCAGCAGTCACTGAGCCCTCAGGTGGACAGTCCCACCTCCAGCCAGGAGAAGACCACTGAGGTCATGTCCTACCAGCACACAGGGGGATATGCATGTTCGCCGCCCCCAGCTCCGAGAGGAGGGTGACAGAGATGCTTTCTCCAGCGTATGCTTACAGTGCAGCCTCAGGCTACTGGCTGGGAGCCAGCGCAGCCCTGTACTGGGCAAAGTTTGGGATTCCCCAGTTCTGGGAAACATTCTCCTGGCACTATTTCAGACACTTACCCTTCTTGCACTTTTTGAATGTCTATTAGCACCTAATTAGACTATGCAACGCTAAAAGAGGATTGACGCGCAAACAGGGCAGTCTGCCTGCCCTTTGGGTGTCTCAGGGATGATCCCAGCATCCCTGCTCATAGCATCACTCCATTTCTAACAACTGTGTGTGTGAGCTATATATATGTGTGTATATATATAATCTCGCCTCACTGTCCACTTATTGTCCTCCTATTCATTTTGTCAGCTGTTTTGAGAAGTGTTTCCGATTCAACGTGAGTAATTGCTGGCGGGGGGTGGTTGTTTGTTTGAAGAAATCTGGATAACAAATGGCAACGTTTGCTCTTCAGGCTCCACTCTTACCCCGAGAAGACCCACCCTGACCTCCAAAATGAAATCAGTAACTTCACTCCTCTTCATTTCCTCATCCTGTGTCTAAAGTCAGGGGAAGTGGGTTGTGACCTTTTGCACGTAATCTGACATACGGCACGCAGGGCCGGAAGGTAGAAAACCATTTCAACAAAAGGCTGGAGCTCTGGGTTAGGTAAATTCAGGAAAGAGAGAGATAGGAAATGGCAGTAATGTCGCCAATAGGCTAAGAGGATCTTGGCAGCAGCTTGGGTGTGAAATACTAGGTCACCTCTAATAAGGACTGAGTGAAAAAGTTCAGATCACATTGAAACACGTGACACTGCTTATTGGAACAGCTTTGGAGGGCCCTAGGAAGGCTTTCCTTTTTTTTTTTTTTCTCTTCAGGAAAGCTAACCTCAAAGAAAAGTATCTTGTATTCTCTCCCATTCAAAATTCCCTTGCAAGATGCCCAGACAGCTTGCCCTGCCCCATCAGCCTGGGCCCAAATGAGTTGCTTTACGTGTTCCTCACCCTCCTGGCCATCTGGTCACCTTGCTCAACTTCTGAAACATCTACATCAGCCATGTGTATTTGGCCATGTCATTTCACCAGAGTGCCTACTGCTGTCTAGATATACATTTATATTACCATTGTTACTTGTTACTGAAGGACCTCAAAATCGATACTTTTCCCCTTCAAACACCCAGTGATGTACAGAAATGATCTTCCCCCCTTTTTTACAGAGAGATATGATAAGCACAGGATATCTCTCAGGAAATGAAGGACTGAATTCCAGGTTCCCGATGAGGTCCCGTAGGCCCAATGCAGTGCTGATCATGTTCATTAAGAGACAGGAGAGAGGGAGAGACTTTGGAAACGTGATAGAAAAAGGTCAATCCTCAGAAATGCCTCCAGCTTCCCTGTGCACAAACCCCACAGTGTGTCCAGCTGCTCACACCAAAAAGCTCTGCAAGTCGGGCTGGCAACTCCTGTGATTTCTTCCTACTCTTGTTTCAGTTTGGGATGGAAACACCACAACAGTACACTTTGCTAACTATTTTGGCAGCTCCTTGACTGAATCAGGAAGTGCAGAGGCAGACTGAAAGGAAAAAAAAATAAAAAGAAAGAGAAAAAAATACTGTGCAATACAAACACCCTCATTTATTTATTTATTTTCCTTTGAGGCTTTAGAAACCGCTTGATATGAACCTGATTTGTTTTGTCAGTAAAGGGTTAAAGTTCTCACTTTCACAGAAATAGATGACTGCACTATTAAAAGCAATGACAGTTTTGTTATTACTGCCAATGAAAACAGGATCTAACTCTTCATCACCCATTTACCCTACGAATAATTCCACAGATTTTGAGAGAATATAGGTTCTGACTCTGTTACATGTTTTCCTACATTGTCCTTGGACCCCATCTGCATCCTCTACCTGAATTAAAACAAACTCTCCTGTCTTTATCCTCCCTCTGACTCCATTCCACTGACCATCTATTCAGTTGATCTCATTTAAGACTGAGTACATTTTATTTCTTTTATGACTTTGTCTTCTGAAAGAAACTCCCAGGCCTTCCAACCTCATGCCACATGTGACATTCTGTCCCCATCAAAAATCAGATCATTCCTTCTAAATAAGAACTGGCACCAGGTCAAAGTCCTGAAGATGAAAGGAAGGGTTAAGTTTACTTTCAGTATTGGAGGAGGGTTCGGAAATAAATGTCGAGGTTAAAAAGTCCAGATGGTAATTCAACTGTATCCCTGCTATAAACATGATTTGATTTATGAGAACCACTAATGGTATCTCAGTTTAGATCTGGATGGCTTTGCTTTCTCTCATCTGTAGCTTTAAATTCATCAGATTTTTTTTTCACTCCCACCATGAATCTTTCACTACAAAGAGATACTCCTATCAAGAATAGGGGAGTTCTTTAAAACCCAGCAATTGATAAACATTAACAATCCTAATCCATGCAAATTACTGTCTGATACCTTTATTTATAATACCGAGCGGATGTGCTTATTCAAAGCAGTCTAAAGAGCTTTGACAAGTTCAGGGATACAAAACTGTATCTCCTTTTGCTGTTTTCCCTCTCTTGTCCTTTGGGGATCAAACTGAATCAGTTTTCACTTTTTTTCTGATGCTGCGATTATTAGGTTTCTCAGTTTTGTCAGAAAAATCCATCAGAAATGTTTATCTCATGGGGCAAATAGCAATGGAACAGCATGTTTATCACTTTGAGGGCCATAATCTACAGGCAGCAGTGGTCCCAATCTGGTTTGTTTTAAAACACAGAGGCTGAAAAAGAAAAATGCCCATGTCTGAGATGTGTGATGGAGATGTGCAGAAGTGCATTAGCCCTGACATTCGTTTCTTTATATCCCTATATTTTGGCTGTCAGTCTTTACATATATATTGCCCCAGGTCCTTACAGTTTACTCCTTCCATCTACAAGGAAACAAAACAGTTGCCTTGAACCATTAACGCCTGAAGAAGGGTGGCTTTGCATGGAGGCCTTTGGAGCACTCCGTGCCCCAGTGCGATTACAGTAAGATGCAGGTTCCTTTGGGAGGTAGAAGCCACATTTAGGAAGCAGTAAGAAGAATACTTTGAAGAGTGTCACCGCAAATGGTCTCTATATGATGGCATTTGCTGCAGCCACCAAGCTGCAGCTGCACATCTGGGTATCTGATCTGTGTTTAAGACACTTAAATAAATGTGCCTTTTTAAGGCTACTCAATCAGATTCATAACTAGATCAAAGTTTATAACATATGATTTTTCCATGATCTATGCCATGGAGAAATAACACAGTCCAGGGCATAGTGGAAAATAGAGAGTATCTTAGGAATACCTTGTGTCAACTGTTGGGTCAATGCTTAATGAAAGAATAACGAAGTATCCAAGATGTGTTTTACACATATTTACAGATGCACTAATTGACTTTGAATTGCTTGTGTCTACAAAATCCTCAGTGTTTTTCCTCCAAACCATCAGAATTTCTTCTAAACTTTTCAGAGAGCATGAGAGAAAAAGAGAGCAATTGAGCCACACATAGCAGATAACAACAAATGTCCTCATTACATCATTCACAAATGCCATAATGATACAGCCACTGCAGAGAATAGGGTAGGGTAGGCAGGGCAAGGCCAAGGCAAGTCAAGCCATTTCAGCCAAGTCATTTTTATACAAATCTCTTATTGAGAGACCAGAGAAAACCCAACACCTGATCTGGAGCATTCAGACAATCCAAGCCTGCTGCTTCTTTTCAGGACATGCAGTCACATTTGTATGTCAGTTCTCTGTCAAAAATCTGCCCTTGTCTCCAGCTGTGGCACTGATGTGCTGTATGGTATTGAGTAATTCATTATGGAGTTGGTCTGTACACAACCTCCCACCCAAATAATAAAAGGTGAGAAGTCAAAATCAATTTCATTAAGCTGGTACAAGTCAATATTTGGATGCTCTGTACTGGGAATGGAAGTGGCTCAAAGCCAGCACCTAAAGTGTAGTTTTAAATGGACAAAACAAAAGTCATCAAAACAAGTACATTGATTTTGGGAAGTTAAATCAATGTGTGTGCCTAGTACAATTTACACACCTGGCTAAAATCCTGTAAGATATATGCTTACACTCACTAAGTATTGCTATTATTACATGAACGTTTCAAAAAAACACTAACTTTTGACTGAAGGTAAGCGCTGAGGTGTCTAGGCTGAGATTAACTAACACAAGGGCTGTGTCCACACTCAAAGACATTCTGATTTCTTTTATTTGGTACACAACTTTGTGTAGCTCTGTGCAGCTTTCTTGTTTTAGTCTGGCTGAAAACTGTGCTTCATTGACTTATATTGAGCTGGAATAAATCTGCTTTAACATGTTGTAAGATCCACTGTGCTTTTGCACTGGTTGACCTAAACCAGATTGAAATTAGCACTCATTTAAATCAGTGCAATTCTGTGTGGAATCACTGATGGAACCAATTCAGTGTGTGTTTTCTTTAAAAGGCCATTTTAAGCCTCTTTGACTGCAGTCTGGCACATCTACAGGAGCCATAGGAATCAGGTCTGTCCATATCACCTATATTTTCCATGATCCATGCTGGGTATTTGCAGAAATAAATGGAAAGATGTTTTTCCCATATGTGTATGAACTCTGAACTCCTAGAGTTCAAGTGGGTTCAGTTGTTCTCCTCAAACTGTCATTCTAGTCCTAATTAGTACATGGTGCCGTGAGCAATTTAAATGGAATATATTAATAGAGGAGAATTCAGAGGAGAAAAAAAAAAAAAAAAAAAAAAAAAAAAAAAAAAAAAAAAAAAAAAAAAAAAAAAAAAACACCCGCCCCCATACCCCCGCCTGCAAAAACCCTTAAATAAACAGGGTATTTCTTCAGGGTGCCTCACACCCTTCCCACCTCCCCCTTTCCCTTAACAATAAGGATGGAGGGTGGGAGACAGCAACGCTCCGGATGCTGTCTGGAAGGCAGGGTTTCCCACAGGAGCACATAGCTGCAGACTCCCACTGCTTCCAAGGAGGACTGGGGGGAGAAGCGGGGGGAAGATGCTGAAACTGAGCCATGATGGTTCAGGGAAGTGCTGTTTTATTTAAACCCTCAAATGGCTTGACATGCCACTGGTACTTTCACTGCCTAATTATAAATGAAAGGAAAACGGCAAGAGAATCCCCTCCTGTTGACCATCTCCCACTTAACAAGGCAGCACATGTCGTTGGCTCTACCTTTTTAGCTCTGTCCTTGCTTTTATCCTTCTGCAATTTAATCCTAACTCAATTATATTATTACAGCATGTCACTTTGAGTCACTTTCCTCCTTATTGGCATATGGCTCTCTTCGGTTTCACTGCTAATTCTTTTTCCAGTGGACTTGTTTAAAACGTATTCATTTTCTGCTTAGGCTCGGTGTTATTCACGCATCACATTTCTGCGATGCCTGGCTAACTTCCTCGGCAGGAGGACCCGAGACAGGGATCTTTGCGCTCTGCATATATTTGCTAGTTTCCACACCAAATTGTCAAAACACGAACTCAGGGGCAGAAAAGGTGAGCATCATGCCCTGACTGTCAGCCATGCGGATGGGAGGCTGTCCTCCACCGGATCTACAGTAAAGCCCTGGGCTGGAGTGATGGGAAAAGCTGGTGAATACTGAAAGCTATTTTCTATCCATTTCCTTTTTTTTTTTTTTTTTAAAAAAAACAAACAAACAAAAAACCACACACACAACTTAATAATAATAATAAAAAACCCTACACTTTCAAATGCATTCACTCTGATGATCATGGCTTTTTGTGTTTCTTCCCCACCACAACTTGAGCAGAGATTCTTCAACACGTAATGGTCCCTCAGCTTCTGACTTCCTGGGGAATATCCCAACCCTTAAGACTTCACGGGGTGGTCTTCAGAAGAAGCCTCTTGTAATCTGCCCATCCATGCAAGCTGTCTTGAAATATGGATATGGAGTACTTGACACATGACTGATAAAACAACTGGGTCACAGAAGTCACTACCTGGGGAACTTACATGCGAAAAAGCATTCTGTGACATTTCATGGGCAGGAAGAGAGGACCATTTTTTAAAAAAAAAAAATATGTATAATTTCCCCCACTCCACTGCCACTAACAAGAGGAAGAGAGGCAACTGCAGTGCTGTCCTACTTCCAAACTTTGCAAGAGGTTTTCCCAGAAGCTTGTTTACCCTTGGAAATGTATTGCAATCATAATTCTAGAACAATAACTATTCTCTGGTATAAAAGATAACATTTTCCCTCCCCTTGATATCCCTATTCTCTTTCTGGATTATCTTTTAACCAATTGAGTTCAGAGATGGAATAAGCTAAGAAAATCATGGGTAAATATCTAAACAAGCAAGTCCAGAGAGGTATTTCTTGTCGGGGTGGAACAAAAACCACAAACTACACAACAAAATTAAAACTATGTTCTCCCTTTTCTACCACTCCATTTCGATGCAAGCAGAGAAACACAGGTGCATCAATGAGTATGTGGTCTGCAAAACCTCTCTAACCATAGGGTTATGCACTAAAAATAAATAAGTAATATAGATATAGAAAGGATCTCAGGACTTCTGATAAGAGCTTTGTCAGCTTCAGATAGCAAGATTTAAAGCATATGAGGACACAATTGTTTTCCTTATTCCTGAAATTTTCCTTTCCTTCTGTTATTTGGTAAGGTTAGTTGTAGATACATTACTTTGCTTTTTAGTTATTCTGTGGTTAATGGTAAAGATAATACAGTGTTATTATATAAAAATAAATAAGAATCATATCCACTTGGTACCTGACCTAGCTATTTCTTCTCTTTTTTCAGACTTAATTTGGAATAAGAGACAGCTAATTCTTCATTCTCTTTCAGATCCTGTCCAGAGAGGGTGGATCCTAACCATCATATCTAATTCCCCAAATCCTTCAGTCAACTGGTCTGTCAGAGCTTAGATTTAGAGTCTGTTTATTCTACCTCCTCCAGCCCTTTTTAGCTTCACGTAGACAAGCTGTCCCTTCATGGCAGATAGCTCTGCATGCTCCATAAAACTTCCTTAGAAGATAGACTTACCAATTAATTACAGGAATCACCAAGGGAAAAGAAAAAAGTCTAGATAAATTTGATGACAGAGATATAAGTGTAAACATAGGACAATTTCTTTTCTTTTTTTTTTTTTTTTAAAACAGAGGCAAAAATAATTTAGCTCTTATGCTAAACTACCTGTTATATCGTTCAACACATTTTTGAAAAACAAAGAAACAGAGCTTTGAAAAAGATAGTTCTTAATGACTGTTAAACAAATAAGCAGAGAAAAAAAAAAAAAAAAAAAAAAAAAAAAAAAAAAACAGCCCTGGAAAGCAATTTATGGAAAGAAAGCATGAAGAGGTGGAGAAACCTAAAAACAGCTACATTTGAAATGAGTTAGAACAAACATATGCTCTCCTGCAACGGATTTTTCAACCTCATAGGAAATATGGTACTGAAATGAGAATAGGTTGATGAAAGGATGTGTTTGTATTCTATGCAAATTCCTGTACATTTGCGTGTATTTCCCTACTTACTCTGTGAAAATCTTTGCCTTAATGACTATGGTAGAGGTATGGAAGTCAGGACACCTATGTTTCCTTTCCTTTTTTGGAGACAGTTTCACTGTATTACACATTTACATTGAGGACTTGGTTTATCTTCCTATGCCTCTGCTGTTCATGATAGGTATAATAATGACTGGCCTTGCCCTAATGAGCCTTTGGTGTGGACCATCAGATGAGGCTATTATGATAAAAATCCTTGAATCAATGCAAATAGTGGTTATCATTTCACAAGATGGGCAGCCTATGAAGTGCCACTTTACTATTCCTAATGCCTGGCATTTGTTTAGCAACACAGACCACAATTCGGAGGAGGCTTTCCAATTCTGACTGGATGGGATCTGTTTGACAGAAGCGTCAGTATCAGGAGATCCTCTGCTAGAAAAAGAGCTATCGCTCTCCACTGTCTTTGCCATTTACTGGAAGGATCAGTGCCAGCAATATGACTTTCATCAGCAATAAAACAGAGATGGAGGGGGGGTTGGGGAGAAAGGGAAGGGAAAGAGGGAGGGGGGGAAAAAAAAAGCAAAAATAAAAAGAGAGAGTTACAAATGATTTTATAAAGTCCTTGAATTTAAATTAAAAATAGCCACCACTGCCAAAACTCAGAGAAAGACTCACAGCTTTTTTACAGTGCCTACTACAATGTGGATTTATGATTGCAGGAATACTGCCTACTGTATAACAAGTGTAGTATTAAGTGCCATATTGGACTACCATATGGCTACTAACCTCAGAGGTTGGTAGCAACTATCAGTGTAGAAATTAGTGTGCAGAATGAGCCTGAGGATAAAACCAGTTATCACTCAAGCATGCTATATAATTGGCTGTAGCAAGAAACTAAAAAATGTCTCGGAAACCAGATGGATTTGAAATGTTCCATTATTCATAAACACTTTTTTCTCTCCCCCCCCTCTTCTGCAGCAATACTTGTTCCTTTCCCAAATATTCCGTTGTTAAAAAGAATAATTACCATGAAGAAGCAAAAAGCGAGAAGGATGAAAGTCCTTCCTGTTGGGGTGGCCTTTGGGTGCTCTTTGGCCTCCCTGCCTGGGGGCCAGGCAGCCTTTTCGTGCCAGTTTGACAAGGGACTTTTGCTGTGTTCTTCCTGAGAGGAACAACAGTGAGGGAAGGAGGTGGTGAAGAGTGTGCACAAGGTGGTGTCATTAGCAGTCCTTCACAGCTGTGGAAACCTCATCCTTTGCACAGTTTTTCCTCTCTCCTTTTTGATCATCCTGATGACAACCGCCCTAATCTCCCTGACAGGAGCTGCCTCCCTAGAGGAGGCAACATCCCCCCATGCCCACACACTCTCCTCCTCACCCTCCTTTTCATCGCACTGCTGCCACCCCCTTCTTACTCCCAGGCCATCCTCAGCTGGACATACAGGCAAAATTTTTCCATGACTTTTCCATGACTCGTTGTTGTGGATTTAAAAAACAAACAAACAAAAAAAAACCTCTGATGCACCAGAAAATAAGAATATTATCTTTTCAGATTTGAAGATTGCACAGTAGAATGTATGCTACCAAATGTAAAGTTTCAGAATAGATGGCACTATCAGAAAAACCTAACTTTCAAATATTTCATTCCAGAAAAAAAAAAAGAAAACATTAAAACCAAGTAGCACAATATTGTTAGACTTCTCACCCCAATCAAAACTTCAGCAAAATAATTACCTCTTCCAGAAGCACCCAATATCAATAAAATTGCATACAGCCATGTATCTTCTCCCATTCCTTCAGAAAAGAAGGAAGGTAATCCTCTTATCCAGCAGTTTAAGTTTGCTGATCAATAGATCACAGGTGTAACCACTGTAGTAAAATGCAATTACAAACAGTTGACTCACTTTATTCACTTGACCCATCAGAATTTGTGCTATTACATCAGCACTGAAATAAATTTTGGGCTGATAGTCTTGCAATGCTCACTGCTTCATTCAAAAATAGAAGTTCTCTGATAATTTTGTTGACTGTGTATGCCTTAAGACATGTCTGTTAACCAAGAATAGTGAATGGTTGAACTCTTCCCGTTGCCTTTCAGAAGACTCCGCTGTAGAGCTGCAATGCCAGCAGATGCAAAATCATGCTCAAAATCCAAGCATGGATGGTTCCCTTTGGCTCCATATTGATTTCATTTCCTCATAAAGAATTTGCTTTCTTTACTTGCCTAAAGAATTAGTGTCAGCTTGGTGTAACTCCTCTGAAGTGAACAGAGTTACAATGTTTTATATATCCCATTCATGCATTGCAAAGAGTTAGTTTCCTTTTACTGATAAGCCTGGAAGAACAAACCCTTCCTCCCCCCCAGTTCAGGCACAGGGGAGTAGGTCTGTGCTTTGTGATGCTTTGGTGAGCAGAGTCTGTGGATAACTGAAGACATTTCTGGGCAGTTTCACTTCTGATTGTTCTAAATTGAATAGTTAGAGGTACCCATAACTCTTTCTTTAAGTGTGGAAAAGCATGGTTTCATTGTACATGATCACTAGAAAACAGTCTTCCATATATCTTGAATATGGCTTATTGGTTAGGATTTTGACTTCTTATTCATCAAAACATACAAGATAAAATAGTGAGAGATTAATATGAAGACACTGAAAAAAAAATATTAAACAGAAACTTGGAAGATGAAAGAAGGTTCAATAAAGAGAAAGTTTATGTTAGGCTACAACTGAGCAGGTAACAGGGCGTATGAATTTTTCCTTTACAAAGCTATGCAATGTCCTGGGGCTATGAAAGGTAGCATGTGTATCCACGTAGATGTCTTATCAGTTCAAAGTCATTAAACATGTTTAGCCCCAAAATACATAAAGACCAACAAAGAAACAACTAACAGTGTCAGGCATTGTACAACTGAAGCAACATCTATCCATCTATTAAATTTGTAGCTTGAATTTTAGACTGAAGTTATGGTGTTGCACATACAGTACATTTATTTTATGCATTGCCAGCAATACCACTGTAGCGTAAAACACTTATTTTATGGTATACTGGCTTTGGTGGAAAGTTGCATGAATCTACTAATTCCAGGTCAGCAAGAGAGTTTAAAAGCTTCCATGATCAGCCTGTATCTGACTTGAAATGGGCTTTTATCAAAACAAGCTATCCAGCAGATTTAAAAGAGAAAGAAATGGGATAAGGAAACGTTAAAAACTGTTAGGCAAAAAGGTGGGTTGGAATGAAAGACTTTTGATGGACCATAGCCTTTCTGGCTTCAGATAACTCACACAACAGTTTTCAAGCATAAAGGTGCCTCTGGCCTTTGTATGGAAGGAACTGTCTTATTTCCACAGGTACTATCCAAGAAAATAATTTCATATTAGGCAATTTTCTTTTTCATTTCTCTTACTATTCACCTCATTAAATTATTTTATTTCCTGAAACCACTGTAGGAGGCTATTAACAGAAGTTTGCAAAAGAGCTGACTGAGATGAGGAGCAGCTAATGAATTTACCAGAATCTGCTACTTGATCCATGAGATGTGGTCCGATGTGATAACTACTGATCAAAGCAGAAGAGTAATTTGCCCTCTTACTTCTGAATGAAGGGAGATTTGATCTGACCAAGCCTGTTGTTATTTAAAGAATGGGGATAAAAGAAGAGGGAAATATCGGGAGAGGCAGGAAGCTCTAGCTCTGGATGTGCAGGGTGCCAATGGCCATAACAAATGTCAGAAGCTGGCATCCCAAAATACGAATGTGTTTGAGGGAGAACGAGCCAAGCCAACCTCTGTGGTGCGTGAAGGTGAAGGAGACGCCGAGGAGGTGAGGATGGACAGATGGGAGTGGGACTGCTTAGCGTTTAGGCAATAACACTGTTGTTTAGATCCACTCCTTTCTTCTCATCGGCTCTCCTGGAGCCCTTGCTCACACTTTCGCGCCGGCTGGCCCGTCACGTGAAATGTTGTAGCTGCTGGCAAGGCCTGCCCACTCTACCGTGAGGGTGCAATGTGTGGCAAGCATGCACAGAAATCTCCACTGAAAGTTAATACGGCACCAAGTGTGCACGGCAAGGCCGGCTGCCAGCTCTCTAACGAGCCAGAGCAGGACCCAGCCTCCCTAGTCACCCTAACAACGAGGACGGGGGAATGGGAGATGCAATGTATGCAATCTATAGCTATTTACTGAGGGATGCATGATTCAGGTTCACTCTTAAAAAAAAAAAGAAAAAAGCAGAAGAAAAGAAATGGATGCTCAAGTGCCCCTTTTATGTCTTCACTGAGTAAACAGATTTGAAGGATCAGCTTGATATTGGGCACCAGACAAATGTTTTGATATTCATTTCATTACTGGGTAAAGATATATTTTTTTCCCTTTCCATCATGATTCAACTTACTGTCCAAGTCTATAGACTCTATGGGGCTATGGGAAAATCTCATCATTCCAAAAATAGAGATTAAATGCAAACAGTAAAGTATTTGAGGAATAGTAAAATATTTGGTGTAATACCTCACAGATGTCAGTGACACTTATATAGACACTTATTCTTGATTTCGAATTAATCCATTAACAATAAGGAGAGCCAAGAATCATAGGATTCAAGCAGAGATCCCAGGGGCGTGAGATCTTCTATCTCATGTTGTGATCATTTTCATGACATAAATCAGTCTGGAAGGATATATAAGGATAATCTGATATCAGAAATTTGATGTTTGATCAAATTCCTCATACAGATCAATATGCACAAATGTTATTTCCTTCTCCCTTGACCTTGAAGTTCACAGTGATTCAGGTTAGAAGGTTTCCTACATCACTGGATTTGTGGCCAAAGATTGTGTTCCTTTAATATAATATTCACCAGCTTATAGTTTGCTTTGGAAAAAAAAGAAAAAGGAAAAAAAAAAAAAAAAAAAAAAAGAGCGGGAGGAGGGTTGTGGCATAAAGGGGAGAAAAAAAAAAGAAGGAAAAAAGAAAAAAGAAAAAAAGAAAGAATGGCATTCGGAAAAAAAGGACAACCCTGTCAAAACATGACAGCTGATCCACTGCCTGTTTTATGCTATTCATAGAAAATGCCAAATTCTGCAAATAGTAACCACATGTACATCAGCTTCGCAGACTCAATGTTCTGCTGCAAAATGAGACGTTCTGTATTTTAGTGTGTCATCAAAGGCAGTGAAAATATCACTCCAGCCTTCTAGGCTTAACCCTCTGGTCTCTCAACTGTTAAAAGTTTAATTCGATGGCAGTGGGAGAGAACAGCAACACATCCAGCTTTGTGAGCGGTGCTAACGGAGCTGCCTAATGTATGCCAGTTGCACATAAAGTCAATTAACAAATCTGTTACCGCGCCATTTTTATTCATAGCCATGAGACCATTAAAGCGACAAGACTGCATCTGACGTTTATGATCTTGTTCGCATTGCCAGAGGAAGGGGGGTGGGGGTGGAAACAACTTTGTGGCTCTGTAGCATGAGAGACATAGCACCATTCAGAGACATAAGGGCTCTCGAGCAAATGCCGGAGCTTCTGAAGTCTTTTTCTCATCTCATCACCCCCAGCTCCCTTTCCCTGGCCCCTCCTCCCCTCGCCCCTTTGCTTGTGCCTTTCAGGTTTCATTTCAATGCAGAAAGATTGGCTTTTTAGTTCAAAACTATAACGTAATTGTCCTTTTTTTGTGCCTGGCTGATATACCCTTTCACTAACATTTAAAAGAGTACTTATGCTGAATAGAATATGGGATGGGAACAGCTCGTGATGCTTTTGTGTGGAAGGAGGCTAGCTTTGCGAGGCTCGGCTTGAGCTTCAGTTGGCGATGTTCTTGTCCAGGAACGCTTCCAAGATCTTCTAAGTGACCACTAGCTCTGAATAGAGTCTCCTGTTTAATCTGCTCTTCCTTAACAAATAGCCTTTGCAACAGCTACAGTAAATCTCTTTAAGCCAAACCTTGGGAGTTATACCCTTTCTGCCATGGGTTTTCCAATATTTTCCACCTTCTGCAGGACTGCAGGCTCTTCTTCCGCTATTTCTGAATGCCTAGAACAGGAAAAATTGTTTGGGGAGTGCTCCCCACTTAGCTGAACTTTTCCCCGGCACACCTCGAATATAATCGATATTCCTTGTTAGGAGAAGGAACTTCTGAATATATGTTCTGAATTTCACTTTGACACATTTTCACTGGTACGCAATAAAGAAAGGAAGATTTAGAAACTCTAAGGACACATGATTTGGTAGAAAGGACTTTTAATTCACAAATCATCGTCCATTTAAATTCAGCCTCAGTTACGGTGTGCAGGGGAAGGAGTTTTTCTTCATCACTACGTTGACACTATTTATCATCGAAAATATATGGGTAAGAATACAGCTGATTAGAATCAAAAAGTTAATGACCATATTAGCGAGTAAGCAGGTAGGTAAATGGTTAAGTAAGGAGGCCAACAGGTTTAATGACTGGATGAACTGTTGTGATACAGAACTGATAAACTCCAAAATTACTCCTAGTGTGCAGACAGGAAGGTTGGAGGCCAGCTGTCTTGAGAATCTCAGATCACAATATTAGTCTGCTATGGAGTGCCAAAATTAAGTGGCTGACGTCCTGGCTCCATTAAAGTTTCTGAGTAAGCCTCCAGCAGATGTTTTACCACTGAGTTTAGCTGGATCTGTTTCACCAAATAAATACAAGGTCTGTGTGAGATGGCAGGACTCTCTCCAAGCCTAGAACAGTGGGAGATATCCTTGTGAATATTTCACAGCACTGGACCTAAGGAGGAATTTGTCTCTTGGGAAGTCTTGTTTGAGGGAAAGACAGGAAATAATGTTCCTAGGGAAGAATATTGCATTTTGGATTCTGCAAAAAGACGAAGAACGAAAATGTGTGAAAATCAGTTCCGTGTTCAACTAAGGTAATGTAGCTGGGATTACCAGACTGGCAAATATTCAGAGATTACACAAAATGACTAGGTATGCTAGCAACGCCTTCCAGTCAGATCAGAATTGTGTTTGATCTCTTTATTTATTTATTTATTTATTTTTCAGAGAGCAATGCTCTCTAGTAGGAGTAGCAGCTGCAGAATTTGTAGAAGCTCATTATTAATTTCTATAGGTATTTATACAACACTATCTGGGAAGACACTTGTGCAAAGGACAGTGTGCCTGCAACTCATCTAACCCACAGAAATTTCACTTGATTGTTTTGAATCGTAATTTTCAATGTTCTCATATTCAACAAAAGTTGAGCAAAAGAAAAAAAAGATAAAATATTCATGTGTTTATATATGTTTTCTATTCTCTAATTGAGGAAAAAAAAAAAAAAAAAACACAGTGAAAGGTGTGATGAAATGGCAGGATTTTCTCACTACTCCAATGCTGTCTTACTCCAGAAGCAATCCCGCTGAAGCCACTGATAGCTGATGTGGATAAAACTGCTCATGTGAAATATGATCTTACTGACTGAGGGTAGTCCAGGTGGATCAGCAATGTCAGATCTAGTGCTTCTGTCTTTGGTGGACACTTGCTATATGTCCAGAACTTTTCCTAAAGGATGACCCCACTGCCCTGACCCGTCAATGGCACAACCCAGCTTTCAGCTGCCCACTCCTATCAGCCAGCTGCTGGTACATCCAGCCAAGGGTAGGAGGGCAACCCTACTCAGTGTAAGAGATCATACCAAGCCCTTATGTTGTGGGTACCTTACTCCCTCTGAAAAGAACTTTTGAGCGCATAGACCTTAACATTTGTCAAGACTTCCACGAACGCCCTATGGGAGACAGCAACAAAATGACAACGAAAGCTGAGATAAGGAAGAAAGAAGATGCAGTTAATCCAGTTGGCTCTTTTACTGCTCTTGCCCTCAGAAGCTGGAAGAGCCACAGCGAGCATGCCAAAAGCACTCTCCCGATCCTGTAAGAGCCACACCTCCCTCTATAGAACTCTCTGCAGCTAGGTTGTTTTTTGGGAATGGGTGCTCCCCAAATCAGCCCACATCAGCCTTCAGGCTCTGATAGGGAATAAATCATACCCGGGCCAGAGCGGCGAGCTCATGCCAACATTCCTGCACAGAGAAGTGGGCAGCAGGCGAGATCCTGCAGCTGGTGTACACGGAGCACAGCGCACTCGGGCCTTGAACTTTTTTCCCCTCCTGGGTCTCTTCCTGAGCTCCCCCCTCTCTCCTCGTCATCTTCCCCTTGAGCGCCTGGGAGAGGAAGCAAAATTTATACCACTGTGCCCTTAAAATGCTGACATTCCATGTTTACAGGGATTGTTTACATAGAAAATTAATCAGTTACGGTTTTAAATTTTAATTAAAGAATGCTTTCCAGTGTTATTGCAAAACAGACAAAAGCCCATAAAAATGTATATTTGACTGCCATGCTGTGTTGTCTTTGGATCGGCAAGCAGACTTGAGATCAATCACGCGTGGTATTTTTTGAACTTTTTTTTTTCCCTAAACACAACACTCTTCACACAAGTTATGCTTCTTTTTTTTTTTTTAATGCCCTTCAAAATAAAAGCCAGACTGCACAACAATATGGAATTCTCCTTCATGCCTTCCTTTTTAAGACCAAAAATGAAATCCTTACTCTCAAGCTGACCGTGGGATATTTTAGCCATTAAAAAACCACAAACAGAATCACAGCTTCCATAGTAAAGGCCTAAAGCTTGCCTACTTCAAAGTCAATAACAAACTCCCACAAACTTTGATTCAAGTGTTTATTACATGCTGTTTGTTCCCACAGCTGCAATTCCTGGTTTGAAAATAAAGTGTGGCCTTTTCTTTCTCCAGCTCTCATGGCCATTAACAAAGATTCAAGATAACCACGGGGTTAGACATTCAACCTCTTTTTCCTAAAGTATTTAGCCATGGTGTGTAGATATTTCCTGGAGGCTTGCGGAAGACCATGACTGTAGCAAACGGAATCTAACCTCAAAATACTACAGTCATAAGGGAAAAACTACTGTTATCTCTGGCATGCATGTGCCTTCTTAGAGATACAGTTGGGCATCTTTCTTTTTCTTGAATAAAAGTAAATTCAGATTAGTACATCAGCAATGCCAATGTAACTGGCTTGACTAAAAGTGACTTTTGTTTCTCAAGCACTGTTTTTGTTGCTATAAATAAAATATTCTTTCCATCCATTTCTCCCATTTATCCATTTTTCTTTCCCATGACTATCTGAGCAAACCCTAGAGAAAACAAGTTCACTATATTAACAAGAATGCTCGCCAGTCCGTACTTCAATAGCCTAATATACGGATGGGAATCACCAAACTTTGAAAGCCACTCTACTATCCACTAGTCCTACTGGTAGATGATCAGTGAGGAACTCCCCTTCACCATGAAGGCTGTGGAAGCTTTCTAGAATGCACCTCCATTACTACAGAGAAAATAAAAGATTTTGCCCAGATATTTTATCTCTTGCAACAACAACAGTGGGAAATCATTAAGAAGTTTAGATGTCTGTTCTAGTGCAGGCAAACATTTATGAATATTTATCTGACCTATATACAAATTATTTTAGGAGCAGTGTTCCATAGAACTGCTCTGGAAACATTTCCAGAAAGATAACTAGTCAGGGTACGAAGGTCACAGTGAGAACTGAACTTTAAAGGAAAGGGTTTGGACAAGAATAGAAACATCTGTTAGTAGAGATGTCCTAGAGATGTTGTGCAATGTATGGGGTATCAGCTTTCAGTTTGTAATCTGTATATCAAAGATTCAGAGATGTTGAAATCAAAGACCATTGCAATTCTCTCTGCTAGTTGCCCACAGACTAGAAGTCATAGAATTTCTTTGAATTCTTTCTTGCTTCAAGTTCAAGAGCTGTGTCTGAAGCAGAATCACAGAATCACAGAATGGTTGAGGTCGGAAGGGACCTCTAGCGATCATCTAGTCCAACTCCCCCGCTCAAACAGGGACACCTAGAGCACATAGCATGCATCCAGGCAGGTTTTGAATAACTCCAAAGAAGGAGAATCCGCAGCCTCTCTAAAGCAGAGTTATCACAATGGGGATTGGAGGGGAGGAAGTGAGACACACATAATTTTCATGTGAAAATTTATTTTAGCAATAGGCACTAAAACGTATAAAGGGAATAAAAGATTATTCCCCTTTAAAATTCAGCTCCTTTGCTTTTATATATATATATGTACACACATACACATGTATATATATACACATCTATATGTATATATATGTATCGTGCTTCTGATCTAAATTTCTCTAGCTTCAATCTCCAGCTAAAGTAGCAGTATTCTGTACTTGACAAAATACTTACACCCACTTACTTCAACTCAGATCAAGTCAATTCTTAATCTTTCCTATAACAGCTCCTTGAGAGTCTCTCTCTCAAAAATATTTTTCTATCTTTTAATCATTCCTGGGCTATTCTCTAACCCCCCCTCCTAATTTTTAACGTCTTCAGAGAGCATCTATACTACTGTTTTTGTTCAGATCTGGAGAGTATTTTCGAAGGAAATCTCACACTCGTTCTCACTTATACTGCTTTGGTTCACACTAAGAACTATCTCCAGTTGCACAAACTGGATACTTTTCCAGATGAAACTAAATTAGAAATGGTGCTCCAACTCTAGTGAGCCCCACTGCTGCTTTAGGAGAACTCATATGCTATGGACATTAAGTGCCTTACATTAGCAATTTTGCTATACAGGTCTTCTCTTATGGCTCTGCACTACTTTTTAATGCAGACACAGCCTCATCTGTGGACACAAGAAACTGGACATGGTATTTCAAGAATAGCAACATAAGCGCAAGCATAAACACACTTCTACTCAGTACTCTGTAATCTGTCTGCACCTAAATCTTCGCTGTCACAACCAACAGAGGAGGCAATGCCACATGGGAAGAAAATATGTATATAAATGGCCCCCTACTACTGAAATTGTATGGAGTACTCAGTTCATGTAAGCAGAGACCTTCTGCCTTCTGTTATGCCATTTGAAGTAGGAACAGAGTCGCTAAAATGAGAAATTACTATTCCACCTCCAATTATTTTTTGTTGCTTTTTTTTCTTCTCAGAATCTTCTGCTCTTAGGTGGAAAAGATACTTGATCGTCAGCATGTTTGATCACCAGCTATGTTTTTATGTGCTCCTGCTACTGAAAAGTTGCCAGAGAATGATTTGTCTTCATGTGTAACGAAGTCACCTTTGGGATTCCAGGAGACCTAGGTTAACTTTCCTTAGAAATGTTTATTACTGAGCACTTACAGATGTGTCTGATCCTCAATTAATACATGAAATATTGTCTGTTTCTTTTCTTAAATGTCTTCCAAGGCATTTCATGAACACATAAAATCTTTGGCTATTATTTTGAGGAGTACCCGTGATAGTAATTGAACTCACTCACTAAGTGCATTTTTGTGCTAATTAAATATTCCAAACTTCTATCAAGATTATTGTCACCTATTTAATGGTTCATTGAGTTTATGGGCCATGCAAGTCTCTCTTTTATATTTTCATCAGGATAGTTATAGCAACTATTCTAGTAATGACAAATTAGGGAACATGCAGAGGAGATGAAAGAACCTCACCACTATAGGCCCAGTTTTCTCCTAACTTATGCCAATTTTATGATGTTGTAATGACATTGACATTGATGAAATTATTCTTCATTTTCCCTGGTGTAGGTGAGTGATAACTAGACTTACTTATTCAGTATTTGAAAGGTGATAAGCATCTCACTCCACTCAACCATGTTGACTCTCCCCTTCCCACTCCCCAAAAAACCCAAAGTGGTACAGAAAGTTCCATCTGTGGACACATGAGTGGATAGCACCTGGAAAGTTTGGAATATTTTGTTTCATTTTGACATAAGAATTTTAGTTTTAATTGTTTTTTGATTTTTTTTTCATTTACTTGTTGGTCAGTGGGAGAGGCATTCTGTTAATTTACAGTTAGTCATAGAAAAGGGTAGATACAATTGTGTGGGCACACATACATAAAATATGGAGTGGAACGTTTAAGATGGGGTTAAAAATATCATTACTGGAGAAGAATATTTGGAAAGATTTTCAGATTTTTTTCCTGCCTTCACTAGACCTCTTTGAACCAAACCAAAAATGAAATACAACTAAAGGACTTTTATAATTGAATTATTTTTCGTTCCATACTGGGGCTCAGTTCAGATATCAGGAAAGTTTAGTGGTGATACGTTCTGTAATAAGCCGATGGATTTTTATTTCTGGTTTTAATTTAAGGAGTGTAAATACAATATTAATGCTAATAGCAATGCGGCTTGATATGATGAATAAGTAAAATTTTGTACTAATATTGCACCTCTCACCTCCAGGTGCAGGACGCAGGATTTTCAGCAGAGCCTACATGATTTAGGGTCAAAAATCTAATTGACTGACAAGCCCTAGTCTCACACAGGGGCTAATGAATGTTGTATTGTGACTGTTTTTTTCTTAAAAAATAACATCAAACTACTTTCTATTCATAATAAATTAGCACATTTTAGAGCCTTCTTAATATTTGCCTCCACAAAGCCATAATTTTTATCTGAACAGACCTGCAAGCACCTGTTGTAGCTTGTTCTAAAAACAAGGTCTTACAGGTTTTAGTTAATACCTTATAGAAATAGCAATGTGATTTCAGTGGCACTGCTCTGATTTCTTCTAATGCAAGACACTCACATTTTCTTCAAGTTTTCCACGCATAATTCATATGGGGGCTCATATCTGCTTATTTATAGACCTTTCTATTACACCCCCTCAGTGAATATTTGCACATCTCCAGGATAGCAGAGTAAAACTTTCTCCTGAAAAAATAATACCAGCTTTAAACTTAGCACCACTTCAGTTTCACTTAGCTCTCAAAACAACTCCAAGTGCAACGTTAAGTGGCATATAGACTTCATGCTGGTACTCTGCACAGAAGAGCAGTTCCACCCTCCTCTGTCTCCCTTTGAAGCCAAAGAGTCATTTTCTACACTAGATGCATGGAGCGTGCGAGACTACCCCCAGAGCTGTAACGGGACTCGAGAATCAGGAAAGGAATCCAATTCTTCCAGTTCTCCAACTCCAGATCTCCGACTTAGGGGCAGGGTCTTTCCCTTGTCCACGATCAGCAATATAAAACTCTTTCTAACTCCTCAGCTGATTCACCACAGCAAAAGTGTAGAAAACATGACTGCAAGACCCCCAGAGGCCCTGTAATCCTGTCCCAGGCTATTCCAATACCCTTCAGAAACATGTTTGTTCATGTGTTTCTGAAAACCTCAAATGATGGAAATTGCACAACAATTTGTTCTAGTGTTTAAACAATCTTAACAATAGAAAGATTCTTTCCTCAAAGTAAATCTCCTTTATTGTATATTAAGCTTGTTATATCTTCTTCCATCCATCATGGAAACAGAGAAGTCCCTTCACTCATTAGTTCCCTACACTTGTTTTTAAATGTTAGAAGACTACATCCAGACCTTACTTAAGTATCCTCTTTAGATCTCACCAAGCCTGTTCCTTCAATGTATCCTTAATTCAAGGTCACCCAAAGATGATGATTTACTCAATGCAAAGAGCCATTCCCTGTCAGTTAAGATAAAGAACATTTCTGATGTTGGATATTTGAGGCTCGTATGAGCTCTGTTTCATAGACGCTCCTTTTGCATCTCCCTCGCAATCACAGAAGGGAACAGCAGAAGTCTGTCTGTCTTGCAGATTCATACAGGATCCATATGTTTGACACTCAGCATGCAATTCTGCGACTCTCCATTGAATGTCAGCTCTTCCCTGATCACCCTGCCCTAGAATGTGTCCTGCTTTCCTTCCTTTGTGCGATTTCCTTCCTGTAAAATGTTACAATACATATAGTAAGTATATATATACATGTGTGTATTATTTTTTCAAAGAGAAAGTGATAGCTATCGATAGAAATAATCTCAAAAGCCACAATATAGAGAGTGGTGACGCGCGCCTGAGTTTTGTTCTTGTTCACAGGGATTTTATTCGCATATTTTACTGTCAGTTTCTTGACATTTTTGTCAGCTTGGATCCGGAGGCCATAGTTGCCGCCAGCAGGTCCTACCACATTTTTATTCTCCATTGTATTTGCAGGGAATAAATAAAAACAGAACAAGAGTGAAAGCAAGAGAGAGACATGGCGAGAAGGAGTCAGAGGTTACTGGAAGAACTGCTTTATGCATTTTTTTTCCCTGCTAAAGAACATCTACCCGACAAAAAGCCCCAACCAACCACAGAGCATTTTGCACCGAGAAAAATTTCTTTCCTCAGTTACGCAATGCAGACTTCAGGCAAAGCGGTTATATGTTTGCATAAGAAATTTCTCATTCTCTCTTTGTCTGTCTTTTCCCCCTTTTTTTTTTCCCCCCTCTGTATTTCCGGGCCGCTGTATGATTTTCCTCACAATGCATACATTGTTTCCCAGATACATCACCACTGGCTGTAATCAACTCTGATTTTTTTATTTCTTTTTATTTCTTGCTATAACCGTGAGATTTACACATGAAACAAATAAACAAAACCCACTGTAAGGTTATAAACAAGTTGCCTATCGAAGTGTTTATTCCTCAAGGCTTTAGATACTGTGTACAAGAAGTAAGAACAAAGACCTGCTTCTTGCTTAGGAACTTATAAATTAAAGCATGAATTCCTATGCTTGTTTTCTACTACATCAAATCTCTTAATCACACTCTAGAATTTCTAGAATTGAAACTGTTTGTATCTTTCCTACATATGAATCAGGGGAAGATACAGCTCTAAGATTTCAGGTATGTCCAAGGTTTAATTCAGACTCAGAGAAGCAAGCAATTTTCAGTCTACTTGGTTCCCCCACCATGGACACTGATTTGATGGTCCATACTGAGTTCTCTATAGCTGTAAATCAAAATGTCTTCACTATCAACTTTTGTGAAGCTGATACAAATTTGTCTCCTGCTTGCTCAGCCTTTTCCTATATTATCTTCACCCTTGCACATATTTTCTGATGGGGAGGGAAAAAATAAGGAAGCAAAGGGATAGAATAGGCTATTTTTGTGTTGCTCGAGGGTGCAGTACAGAGCTCATTAGTGAAGAGAGTGAGTGTCTCTCACCTGTCTTTTGAAAAGTCGCCATGGCCTCAGCCTTGTGTCTCCATCTTCCACATAGGTGTGTCAATGATGGCAGCAGTTCCTGACATCCACTCACCCACTAACAATCGCATCAATGCCATCCATTTCTTTTCAAATATGCAACTTAGCTGCCACAATGGTTTTCAGTCACTTATGAAGTAGATCAGATCTAAAAATGGTGGCAGGGAAGTTGAAAGGCTCTTTAGTCATCAAGCTACTCAAGCAGGTGCTTTCTGAAGCAGGATGAAAAGTCAAGCATTAAAAGTCAGTTGCAGAGTAAGTGCTGCATCTCTTACTTGACACAAAGGGAGTTTTGTAGAGTCCCATCATCTACACAAGTGAACTGGGAATCGGATATTAAAGAGGAAAAACAAAGAGATATCTGTCCTGTGGCTTGGGGCACCGACCAAAACACAGCGTGGGAGGGCAGCCGAGAGGTTAACCCTTCCTGTAGCCTTGGAACTGCACTGAAACTGGCCTTTGTATGAGAGAGAATAAGCTTTACAAACCCCAAACTTGTGGGTCATTGTGGTAGTGAAAAGATGCCCACTGAAATAAAAAATGGATTATGTTTTTGTTTCTTGCATATAAAATTGTTTTCTGAGACTTGCAAATGACCTTCCCATGGATACTGAACTTTCCATCATTTACTAACATTCAAATATACAGATGGTCACCCAAAGGGACTAGCATACATGGCAAAATAGATTTAATCCATAACTCCCCTTCTCCTTTCTTCAGTAGTTGTCATAAAAAAAAAAAAAAAAAAAACGAAGAATGTGGGTGAATATTAAGTATGTTCGAAATGCTGTGAAAGACTGAAAAACAGATTATGAATTTTGGCTGAAGCATCATTTCCTCTTGCCATTTTCACTGCCTGAATAGGATATAGCACATGGAGTAAACCCTGTTCATATTGATGTCAAAGCAAGCACTTCCTGAATGAGATTGAGAAGAAATTCAAAATTTCCTCAAAAAATGGGATAGTTGGAAACCAAGACCTTATTTCAATGGGATTTGTGTACCTCAGTCATAAATCATAATCACAGGTTCATATTAAAATAGTATTTAGAAAAGATCCCACCAAATAACTTCAAGATAGCATTTGGAGAGAACATGATGTATTTGCTTTTGCTACAGATTCCTAGGTCTAGATTCCGCTCAAGCTTCAGCCCCATCTTATATAATGTCACCCTTCGGAACTGGTTTGCTGTGTTGGTGGGAAAATGGTACATTAGTGAGCTAAGATAAGCTAAAAACTCAATTTAAAACAATGGGAGACAGGACAGTCTTTTTGCATATTATTCAGTTGTAATTCCTTCCTCCTTCTGCTCAATTTTTTCTTCCTTTTTTTCTGACATAAATTGTAGAAAACTATCTTCAAACTAACTTCTTGCTTCATACCAAGGCCGTTGTATTGACTTGAAATATTATCTTATCTGAAGACATAAGCAAGCTTGGGTGTATTAGAAAATAAGAAAATGAAGTCAACAATTCCTTTTGCCTCTGATTAAATATGGGTATAATTCCCCTATGGTACACTGAAGGACCAAATGCATCATGGCAGAACTCACAGTGGTCTAGCCTTGCCTCAGGGTTCTTGAGAAAAAACAGTGTGAAGATAAACCCAGGTCTTCTTCAGCCTCCTGGACTCCCCTCCTGGGAGCACCCATCCATCCTCATTGTTATACCAACGTAACACTTGCGAGCCTTGAGCACCTGCATTTTTGGAGCTGCTACATGCTTAGGGCTCTCAGTGTATAGTCAACTAGCAACACTGGTGCAGATGGGGACAAGAGGGTGCATTGTGCGGCAGGGCAATCTCTACAGTATTTCACGTCAGAGCTGAACAATGTAATAAAAGTTTGCAGATGAAAATACTAAGCTGGCTGGAAGGCAGTAATTCATGTTGGGTTTTATGACACTGGCCATTTAAGAGCTGTAGGAGTATTTGAAGCTAAAGCACAGCTTGTACTCAAGCCAGGCTCTAGCTCCAGCTCTGCAAGAGCAATCTTTTCCACATAGAAGAAGATTTTTGCCCAAGTCTGAAAACTTGCCATCTCTGTCTGGGCTGTATCTATCTTTGGGAGCTAATGATGTACAAAGGAAGGTGCCCAGATGATGCCCAGAGGAGTGATGTAGCCCCACTATATTGTGTGTGAATTCTGCCTATTGCAAAAACTTGTGGGAGAAAAAGTATATACATATATATACATAAACCATTCAGTTTGTGAAAGAGGGAATTCATGAGTAGTTGCATCTGGGATAGAGTAAGATATATTCCCCACTCAGTTAATAATAACAAGACCCAGAAGTCACAAATGGGGAGGTCATAAAGGGGTTTATAAAAACATTTCATATGCAAGTAAAATGTGGTGCAACCCATTATGTAATATTATTTACATACATGTCTTTTAATTTCTTTACCATATCTTTTGGTTTAAATGCTTTCTCTCTAAGTCATTAGTTGGTTAAACATACACTTTTCTGGAAGATCCCAGTGATAGGCAATTGTATGCCTGGTTCTGCTGGGCTGTGACATGAGGTGTCTGGAGAGGGGGTGGGACCTTCATGCTCAGCCTGTGTCCAAACTGCAAGCGAAGCAAGCAGGATGCTCTGTGTGCTGCTGGGTGTCTTTCTGACAGGGCTTTGTGGTTCAGGGTGGAGCCCATCCCAGGAGCATCAAGTCACTGCACTAAAAACACTGGTGGTTTAGCTACTGATGGACTTGATGTTATTAAGCCCCGAGTAACCCTGTTCATACGTTTCCGCCTGTTTTAGTGATATGGGACATGTTAGAGAAAAGAGATTCCTGGTCTGCTATATGGCAGAAATCCAACCCAAAGAGGTTCCCTTGCTTTTCATGAAGGTCTAGTAAATCTAACCTCCAAAAAAGTTTGTATTATATGGAAAATGGATCAGTGGCTGCTTGAACGGGTAGGTACAAATTTG
Organism: Nothocercus julius; assembly: GCA_013398735.1. Lineage (NCBI taxonomy): Eukaryota > Metazoa > Chordata > Aves > Tinamiformes > Tinamidae > Nothocercus > Nothocercus julius. The sequence continues at coordinate 609,084 of VZSV01000026.1, read as the reverse complement.
ACCGGCATACTTGGGGCTGCCTCAAAAAAAGAGCACTTGGCATTTAGGAATCAAGTCATTGCCCATCAATACGAGCTCAAAATTTGGCTCTCTCTGACCACTGGCCTTCTAACACCTCTGAGCACAAGGATATTTATGTAGTTGCAGCATATGCAGAAACGTATGGAGCAATGCAGAAAGCATTTGGCAATGAGTGTGTGAGTGCTCAGACACACAGGCACATCCACGTGCACAGGTAGGACCTTCTGAACAGCACAATTTGTTGCTGAGGCCTCAAGAGTCTGTAGTGTAATGTGAGAAAAAAATGATAATCAAAATAATAAAGCGGGAAAAAAAGGCATTTTCCCACAAAAATCAGCCACATACCAGTGGTGCTTTCCCAACCTGAGAGGAAAAGCCCTCTTGGCTAATTCATTGCAAAGCTAATGAAAACCAGACAAGGGATTGAAACCAAAAAAGCTTTATGTTCCAGGGAAAGCACAGCTTTCCAATGGAAATTATTCATTAAAAAGAACTGGTTCACTGAAATTAACAAAAAAATATGTGAGAGAAACACCATACTGAATGTGTTTTTGGTGATAACAATCTTACATTTATATATAGCATGTTTCAGCCAGATGGACTCCAAAGTACTTTACAAGCTTTGGTGCTTGTACAAATGAAATGTAAAGAATCACTTTTATTCCCCCCCACTGTGATATATCTTTGCTGGGGTGAATCACGGCAATGGCCAAAAAATGCATACTATCACGCAACCCTTTATTATATATGTAGGCAGACAACTTGACAGAACATAACTATCCAGATTTTCCTTTAGCCTGGGCAGGTTATAAGGGTTAACACCCTCTCTCCTGGGGAAAAAAAAAAGAAAAATAGATTTCTTGCAGCACATTATTAATGCCTAATGTAGCCAGAGAGCTGTTTTTTTTTTCCCCCCAAGCAAATGGGGAGGGATGGTCTCATTAACCACCCTGTGGGAAGGACACCTATTGCAGGCAACACAGCCCTTTGGATTTGGGAATCTCCAAATTCGCTCTGTGGTCTCGGTCGCCTCCACAGATCTTGCGAGCCAGGGTGGGGGTCCATAGCCATGGCATCGGCTCCATCCTAACAGCATCGCAGCTGTGCCACCGTGCGCCGCAGGGAAACCCACCTGCAGGGCGGCTGCAGAGGG
>VZSV01000026.1:590645-607877 GCA_013398735.1 Nothocercus julius | reverse complement strand
AGGGATGGAGGAAGGGATGGAGGGATGGAGGAAGGGATGGAGGCATGGAGGAAGGGATGGAGGGTTGGAGGAAGGGATGGAGGCATGGAGGAAGGGATGGAGGAAGGAATGGAGGGATGGAGGAAGGGATGGAGGCATGGAGAAAGGGAAGGAGGGATGGAGGAAGGGATGGAGACATGGAGAAAGGGAAGGAGGGATGGAGGAAGGGATGGAGGCATGGAGGAAGGGATGGAGGGTTGGAGGAAGGGATGGAGGAAGGGATGGAGGGTTGGAGGAAGGGATGGAGGCATGGAGGAAGTAGCTCCATCTCGCAGCTCCGCTTCCCCTCCCGCTCCTGGAGGAAAATGGATGGCGAGAGCAGCTGGTGAGACAGAAGCGGCCGCCTGCGTGGCGGCGCTGGGCCCGCCGGCCGCCGCCCGCGCGCCGAGCTCCTGGGAGGGGGAAGGGGCGCCTCGCTCGCTGCCAAATCCCTTGAGCAGTTGCTTGTTTTGTCTCTCTGTCTGAGCTGATTTTTTTTTTCCTTGCTTTTGTTTGTACTCCACCTGCAATGTTTTAACTTGGGTTGCTGAGACCTGAATTTTTTGTCCTTTTTTCGCATTGCTTTCCTTCCAGGGAGGAGAGAGCCATGAACACCTTCATGGGGTGGGTTTGCTTTTTGCTTTTTGTTTGTTTGTTTGTTTGTTTTTTGCTTTTCCTTTTGTTTTGTTTTGTGCAGCAGTGAGCGGGGTAGTTTTTGAAGGCTCTGGCTGCTCTGCACCTGTTTTAAATCCCAACACAGGACCGTGCACGAGCAAAGTTGTCAGTGAACCACCAAATTTCATGGTGACACCTCAGCAACTCCAAGCAGCCAGGGAGACATCCAAGGAGCTTCTCTGTCAAGAGTCTTCCAAATTTTTAGTAGTCCTCTCCTACCCTTGGTATACATCTTAACACTGCTCTGTGCGGGTCATCTCCATGAAGAGAAGGTCAGTGCTCCAGCACTGAGCTTTGTCTCGCTGCTGGAGCATCCTAAAGTAGCATCCTAAAGATGCTGGAGCATCCCAAAGTAATTATTCCCTAGCGAGAAACAAACCAGGAAAGATTGAAAATTGCCAAGGCAGAGGAGTTTTCACCTAGATCTATTATTTTTATAGTCACACACCTGTAGGCATACACAGAACATGATATATTTTAAAGTAGAATTCCACATGGTATTATTATTGAATCAATTCCCAGTCAATCATTTTCCCTCCAAACTTGGAAACCCTATTTATCTGGTGTTCTGACAAGCAGATGAAAGCTTTTGGACTTCGAAGTTTTCCCGCACATTATTCCTAACCCTCCTAAAAAAACAACAAGATTGGGGAAAAAAAAAAATAACAACTTTCCTGGTATAAAGAGAACTGATAAATTCACTTTATGAGATAATGGGGACAGAAAGTGCAACACGGTGTTTCCAGTCCATGAGGGTTTTGTACCAAAGCTCTGGTCTGGCTACTGCTGTTTCCTAATAATTTCCTGGGCTTTTATATATATGTATATATAGTTGGAAGAAGCAACTTGTTGGTCTGATTTGAGTCTGCAGAAGGGCAAATGTGGGCGTGAAAGCTCATGTAGCTTCATATTTTCTGAATGTGTGTGGTATGGACAAAAATTTTAATCAAGAAAAGATCTCCTGAGGCTGCCAGGAGGCAAAGCTGGTCTCAAGCTGTACAGGTGTCTCCATGGCTCATGAGCATTTCTCTGGTTATGGCTTTTTTTGTTGGTCTGGTGAGAGAATGAGATTATAAATCTTCATCCCCAAATTCAAACTAGTTGGAATGAATCTGTGGAACGGGCTTTACCTGAGTGACCAGGTACCTCCCTCTCCATCTCTGCAATGGAGAACATAGCTACATATTAGCTGTCTCCAAGGAGTCCCTGCCTAAGCTCCCAAATATGTTTTCCAGTATCCGTGGTCTGCATGAATTTTATGCATCTCCTTCTCCGAGACTTTACAAGTCAGCCATAAAAGTTTGTGATGGGGTGGAACATCGTGATGTCCATAATCTCAGCCTCGAAAAAAGGTTTATAGAAAGTGTCATTAAAATGAATTTGTGCCTTTTTTTATTTTTATTTTTTTCAGAAGAAAACAAAAATGGGAAGGAGAGAGAAGAGTGAAAACACTCATGTCTGGCTACCTTTTCTCCGTGTGCAATGAAAGGGAAACGCTTTGACTCTGCATGACTTTACAAGGGACTGGGGGGGCTTTGCCCCTTTGGAAAGAGCTGAAGTGCTCATGCATTCAGATTATTAATGGCTTTTGGTAATGATTTTACTGCACAAATTGTTATGAGACTGTTACAATGCAAATGGGATACCAGTGAGATTTTCTATCTGAAGACTCCATCCACAGACCACTGATATCACTGGAAAGTCTCCTATTTAATAGATTTTGGATCACTCTCAGTGCTCATAACAATGCGGACTACTTATTACTTAGTGGCATTCATTTTGTGCCAGGGCTACGCAGTAGATACTGATGTTGAAAAGGCCTTTTTTTTCCCTTGTAACACCATCTCCTCAAGAATTGCTGCCGAATGTCCTTGAAGACATAATAGCTTCATAAACCCAGGTATGATTTTTCATAGGTAGTTCACAGTGCTGTCAGTTCCTCCGCTTTTTAATTCATAGTTTGAGGAGTCTGCCTAAAAGCCCGTGCACTGGGATGCGTGTGATGACACAAACCCCCATAAAAGGCTCCAGCCGTTTCAGCGGAGGACAAAGCCTCACAGGTATGACCTGGGGACATGCTGAAGGCTGGGGAAAAAAAGAGTGAAAAAGAAGATATAGAGAGAGAGAAGAGGGAAAGAAAAGCAGCAGGCAAATAAAAAGAATGTGTTGCATATATACTTTTTTTCTTGGAAAAAGAATAATTTGAGCCATTCAAAAAAAAAAAATAATAATGGTAAGTCATGGGAATTCTGCAGCTCTTGGAGAATATTGGGCTGGCAACACTCAATTTAGGATACTTTTAAGGCTTGCAAGCATCCGCATGCTTGGACTGCGGCTTAGCTGCACCCATGTGTGCAGTTTATCCCAGGCGTATAACAACGTCATATTGTTGCAAGGGGCATTTCCTTGAGGCCGCTTACACTATGTGTCTAATAGCCCAGCATTTGCAGTAGCTAGGCAGGCTTGGTGAAGCCGAATTCCCTCTGGAAGCAGATGGGAGGCGCTTGCTGCAAACCTCCGGGGCTGACAGGCTGTGCAAGCTGAAGCAGCTCTGCCAGCGCACAAGCAGCTACCTGCTAAATCCCCACGACTTAGCAAGAGCTTTGGGAAGACCGAGGAGTGAAGCCAATGTCTTCGTAGGTCATGAACTCCCTCAGCCCCATTTTCATGCACAAAAGCAGCGCGAGCTTGCCTGAACAAAAGGCCTGTTTTACATTTTTCATACGTCCAAGTCTGACGATAAGCATACTTATATAGGTGCCTAGTATATAGGTGCAAAGGCAGAGGTGCTGGCAACGACTCACAGGGCTCGTGCATGTGCAGAAACACGTCCCTGGGCAGGGAGGAGACGTGTACGGCAGCCCCTGCTCGGATGCTGGGCCCTGAGCAGGGCTCGAAGGAGTTAAAGGTAATAACGTGCTCGGGAATGGCTTGTTTGCACCACATGGGCTGATTTTTTTTTGTCAGCCTTGTGACCTGCAGGCACACACCTGGTCCCAGGGTCAAGTTACAGCCAAGATCCCGGCCTGCGGGTCAGGACCTGGATGATGATAAGAGGCAGAGGCCCTCCCTTGGCAAAAGGGATCACTTAGAGAAACAAGAGAATATTAAGGAATATTAGATGTCACTCTGTCTTCCTTTGGACTTCATTTCCCTTCCTTTAATTATCACAAAAAGTAAACACTAAATATTCAAACAAGTCATGGTCAGGGGAAGCACGATGAGCTGAACATTCATTAGGGCCTTGCTGGGGATACAGCCGGGAAAAAAAAGTAATAAAAAAAGTTGGTCGGTTGTCCTTATTAAACTTCATTTAGCTACTGTTATTTATGAACCTAGATTGAGGCTGAGCAGCCCTAGACTGAACGTTTCAGCTCTCCCCTACTGCAGCATCATTTAAAAACTGTAAGAAAATGTCAGTGAGGAGAGACCATCTGTTTTCTAAGTGGAAGCCCCAGAAGGAATAAAGAAAGAAAAAAGAAGAAACAATACTTGTATAAACCTTCCTCTGATGCTTATCTTTGGAGTAGCTGGCTTGCAGGAAGGCAAAGTGAATTTAGGGAGTTGTATACTCCAACTTGGCATAATTTATTCAAATAATAATTGATAGCTATGGTCCACATCTATTTTTAGTAATGTTGTTTTACCTATTTCAGAGGCAGGTAAAGCAAAGCACACAAAAATTAAATACCTTACTTGTAATCATCAAATAACCATATATTGGATCCTGATGCTCTTTTTTTGTGTTCTAACCACTAAACAAAACTGCCAGTAATGTCTCAGAGTGCTTAATAAACTGAGCCCAGGGGGTTATTTCCCTATGACTGAAATGCAGCTGGACTGAAAGGCTGCTGTCAATCTGCACAGACTTAGCTTTGTAAAATGGGGTGTTGCCAGAGGAACTCAGAGGGGAAATTTTCGGTACGGTTGGCAAGGTGTGATTACAGACCCTGGATTAGCGCCAGGATCTAATGCAGACCTAACACCCTTCTTCCTGGAAAAAGTGTGGGCTCTAATAGCCCTTAGTTTTTAAGTTTCACCTGCAAGCAAATGAGTGGCACCAAGGGGAGATAGAGGCAGCTGCAGCAAAGTGAGCACCATTAAATCATCCTTGGAGCAGAAGCACTTCATACAGATCAGTCCTGGCCATTGCCCTGGTTTGTCAGCTTTTCCCCCAAAATGGTGCATGACAAGGATTAGACCTCACCAAACTGGTGCCAGTGTGCCATGAATTAACCCTGCACCAAAAGCTTTGGTGAAATGAAGAAACCAAGCATTGGCCTTTGTCTCTAGTTTCAGTTTGCAGATGTTTTCACTGGGCCTGTATTAAAAAGCTGCTGTGAGCTAAAATGACAAGGGGAACAGAAAGGCTGGGTGCAGAAAGCTCATCTTTCTGGAAGGCGCGAGACGTGATATCATCCAGTTAAAGCTGTCCACTTTGGATAGATAACATGGCTCTAAATCTTTCTTGGCCCTTTGTAATAAATGTTATGGTTTAGACAACCAGTGTCTTTCCATTAAAACTATAAACTTTACTAGAATAATTAAGACTGATTTAAAGTAAAATTAAGTTTGACACGTGGCAGGTGAAGCAGTACCATTAATTTCAACTGCATATTTGGCAACAATAGATGAGAGAAAATGGGGGGCATGGGTCAAAAGGGGATAGTTGTAAGTCCTTTCAGGCTCTTGGTCGAGTTGAGGGTGGAGAAAGAAGAATATTTCAACACTTTCTGGTCTATATAATGTCATTTGCCATGTAAGTATGAGACAAGGGCTCGCATCTATTCTCCTTGACAGCAATACGAAGATGCTATTACCTGTAATGCAGTGGATCTGAAGTAAAACATGAGGAAAGGGAGAAATGAAGATGTAGAAGGATGCTGCTTTTCCCTCCTTCATTCTTCCCTTTTTACCCTTCATTTATAGATACTGTATTTTTTTTTCTTATTAATTCTGCAATTCTAAACTGCCCTTCTTCACAGTTTCTATGGAAGTTACTTTTCTAGCCCTCTTTCTGACTCTGCTTTTGGATGCAGACAAACATCACAAAACCCCCTCGAAACGGTCTGTGCTGATGAAACGGTTTCCTAATGACGACTGCAGATCCTCTCGCAGATCCATCTCTGGCTTGATACCAAATTCCAGCAAAAGCCTAAACCTGAACTGGACCAGCCTTCAGTGCCCATCTTTGGTAGAAACTAGTCTGGGTGTGAGCCTGCATTTTATCCTCCACTGAGATTATCAGAAAAGGCCTTGTTATTATAGTCATCAACCATCTCATTTCCTGCCAAGGAATATTGGCGTGAACTCTCTCCAGAGTCCATCAGTGCCCTTGATCCGGAGAAATTACTGTTGAGAAATAGAAATAATTATGTTCTCCTCCTCCAAGCCAGATGTGGTATCCCTATCTTGACAGCTTTTCCTGTCCAACCTCAGCCAAGGGAGTGAAACACTAGTACCCAGGGAAGGATTTCCTTTTTTGAAATCAATAAATTCTAATTGCCAATCATGCAAATAAATATGCCTTGCTGGAGCAATGATATAGTCCATCAGGACCGAGCCACATAAACTCATTGAGGAAACTTCATCCTCTTATCACAGACTAAACTCAATGAAAGTGTCTTTTGGGGTCCCTGCCACCCTGGTTCTGGTAGTTTTATTCTAATAGCAAACGTATTATTTTTATCATGCTTATTAATGACAAACATATCAACCTCTTTACCGGAAAGTGAACTAAAAATCCAATTTAAATAAAGAATTGCAAATGCTCTGTGTAAAAGACTGCACACAAAACAAACCAGATGTTTCAAGCTGCATAGAGAAATCTTTACAGAGCAGCTGGGAGATTTTTTTTTTTTTTTTCCATCAGCCATTGGTAAAAGATATACATTGCCGGCACACAAACTGCTTCCATTTTTAATACTCATATAATTGGTTTACTCCTGTAACCAATGCAATATTAAGATAAAAAGGGGGAGTGAAAGGGAAAAACAATGATATTGGTCAAAGTTTATAAAGGTCATGAGGTTTGTGGATGGGGAGGAGAGTGGAGGAGGATAGAGGTTATTTTTCCCCATAAAGCTTTCTTATTTACTGCAAGGTTGTGAAGTTTGGAAAAAAATACTAATAAAATTTATTGCCAGGGGTTGTAAGAAGATCATACCTTGGTTCTATTTTCAGCTCCAAACAGATTATAGGACAATGGAGCATAAATGGAAATTAAAACAGATTTAGAACAGACGTTAGGAAGCACTTTTTCACATCGAGGATAATAAATGTGTGGAATGGCCTATCAGGCAAGGTTGTAAAGGCAAAGACACTGGGATCATTCACGCAACAACTTGGGAAATAGCGCACTAAAACGGAATGAGCCTGGATGGTGAAGAGGCCTCTGTTTAGATTCCTGGGATGCTTCAAGTTTGCACGTTCATTTCTTTTCCTTTCTTTTGTAAAAGAGGATTTTAATTGTGATTTGTTGGTGTTTCAGGCAGGTTTGCTAACCACTTTTCCTGTGAGATGGAAGATTGCTCTTTATCCCTGTTTCACTCACCCTTATCCATTATGATGGGGTTTGAAGGAAGACAACAGGGTCTGGGAAGCCAGACCTGCCTATTGTAAGAGCCCATCTAGAAACTGGGCATCCTCCCCACTTTAAGAATGTGTATCTGCGGCCATAGGAGGATGCACCAGCCTATCCCTCCAGGTCCATACTGCTAGGTTGACTCTCACAGCCATCCTGGCATGGTCACTAAGAACATCCTTGTTCATACTGAGTATTCTTAGTCTAATTTCAGGCCAGGAATAGCCTGATCTAATGGAGGACTCTGGAAATGATACCGAACCTCACAGCACTTATCACATCCCCACAGTGCCCTTCTCATCCTCATTGGTATGTGAACTGTATGTCCAGATGTACTCCACAAGATTGTCGGTCAGGAGCAGAGTGGTTTGCAGCAGTGTCTCATTTCAAAGTCCATCCGCTCTTTGCCTCACTATTCATGCTCTCCGCAAGAAACTCATAACCAAAGCCTGTTCCCAAAACCTGTATGAGGTGGGAAGGGGAAGAGGGAGGGTGTGAGCCAGGGACCAGTCTCTTAACATGCAGGTTTCTGCTTCTATTTGCTAGGGCCATGTGCCGCTATACATGGCATAAACTTTCCAGCCACCCAGGACACCATAGCACACACCAAACTTCACAGGTTTCGCTTATATAGTCGCACACAACACAGCTCTGTGTCACCTAAGGACACTGGGTGTTGGGCTCCAGCAAGATGACCCTGAATATTCCCAAATGCCTTTCTTCAAGGGACCAAGATTTGGTCAGGGTCAAGAGAGCTCCCAAACCTTGAGGGACTCTTCTGAGGCCCCTATGGTGAGGATTATGTCTTTTGGGGACTCTGCCTATGCAGAGAAAAAAAAAAAAAAAAAAAAAAAAAAAAAAAAAAAAAAAAAAGGAGTTTGAAATCCTGCCAATGCACCAGAAATTTTTGTAACCTCATATCTTGCCATTCTGCCTGGTCTCTTTTGCAATGTTCTGAATCTGGACTGTAAATGCCACCTGTAATACGACATTGCTGACAATGAGTGCCAGCTCTGGCCCTGGCACCACTTCTGCAGAGAAAGCTGCCTGCAAGCTAAGCCCCAGGCAGCTCTCAGGACTGCACCTTTGTGGGTTTTGCCTTTGCAGCTGACTGAGGTGGGGGAAACCAAGGCGAGGGGGCCCTGAAAGTCCCTGAAAGTGCCCAGTGGTGGCTGTGCAAGGGGTAGGTGGTCTCAAAACACCATGAATGGTCCCAAGAGGGACCATTCCATTCGCATCCCTGAGGAACGTGATGCTAAGGGCATCGCTCTGCGTGCTGTGACAAATCAGAGGTAGGGCAGCCGCTGCCTAAATCTCAGTATTCTCCAGAAACAATTATTACTTGTTGCCATTTTCTCAGGTCAGGATTTTAAACAAACAGTAAGATATTACTCTGGAGAAGCACCCAGGCGGTCTTGCCCCACAAGATAGAAAAAGCAAGCTGCAAAATACAAAGTTACTAACCGATGATTCAAAGTCTGGGGCATCCACGCACTTTACTGTCTGAACTATAACAGCGCATTCTAGCCAAGACTTCAACATGCTTTAAAAACATCGATTATCTTTACAAGACTCTGAAGCAGATAAAAGTTACACAAGAAGAAAGTCAGAGCCAGAGAGACTGAAGGATTTGGCCAGGGTCACAGTACTGGTGAGTCAGTCAGTGGCAGAGCAATTATAGGAATCCTATTCTGCCGCTTATGCACTAAGCTGAACTTCCTCATCAAAAATAATATATAAAAAAAATGCATTACTTCTCCACTGGCACTCATTTTTAAGTAATCATATGTGTGATATTATTTTATTTGACTAAAGAAATCACACCTCTGCAGAAAAAGTTAAAAAATAGGTATTGGAAGCTTCTCATACTCAAATAAGTGAGGATGTCACTAGAAATACATAAGGAAGGAGCTTTCTGTAATGAAAAAACCAAAGGCCTTTAAAAAAAAAAGAAAAAAAAAAAAAAAGACAAAAAGACAAAAACACACAAGGATTTGGAGAAAACTCAGCTGCCCCGGGTGCATGATATTCAGTTCCTTTTCTCTTAGATCTCTTAGTTACTTTCAAGTTGAGCATCTACAAGGGAGTGAGATACCACGTTATTAGAAGGCACAGAATGTGTTTATGGGGAATTTATTGCAACATTGGAATCAGAAACAATTGTATTGATCACGCCAGAACCAGAGAAATTGTGTTGTCATATTGATGTCGGTTTTAAGAGAAATAAGCTGACTTACCTAACACCTGTACCTTGTTGGAAGAAAAAACATCTAATAAATCAAATCTCGGTATACACATCCTTTGGCAGCTTGATCAATATAGTATTTACATGCATCAGTAAAAAAGGCAACGTTTTTGCTCTCAAAACAATAATTTGTTTTACATCCAGGACTGAGATTCTAGAAAGTAGCAAATCACAGTATCCTGTATTGCTATTAAGTTGCAAGAGGTTACCTGAAGGGGAATCTCAGTAAATGCTTTTCTGTTAAGTTTCTCAGCTTGTGTAACTCAGTGGCACTGCAACCAGCTGACATCTGCTCAGCTCCAGCATCCCCCTGCAATATCCACAGGGCTGTGAGTCTCCCTCACGTGCGAGGGATGCCCGGCTTAAATGCCAAAGTAATCTCTATGGTCGGGAGTGAAAGGAGCAGCGTTCACACTGACTGTCTCCCGAAAAGTAAGTGCAGTGTCCAACTAGAAAGAAGGAAAAAAGAAAGAAAGAGAAGAAAAGAAAAAAAAAAAAGAAAAGAAAAAAAAAGGAAAGAAATCAGGCCTGAAAGATCCCACATGTGTTTCTTGTTTTCAGCCACCCCCCCTGCTTAAATCTTTCCTTCTTTCTTTATTTTTTTTTATTATTATTTTTTTTTACTAAAACCCTCCTCAGGTTTAACACCAGTTATTCCAGAGTTGGCAGTTAGATGAATCACATCTCCACAGCCACACTTTAACTGAAGGCAAGGGAGGTCTCCTGATCCAACCCTGCTTTTTTGCGGAGCGCCGCCTGTGCTGTGCCCAGCTTCCCGCACATCATTCAGCACCGAGCCGGTGTTCCAGGTTTAATGGCAGCCGGATGCCGATGAGGACTTGGAAGTCCTCATTGTCACGCTGCCACTGGCGCTCGGCGTGGCTTTGGAATTAAACACAATTTCCCCATGGCTCCCGGTGTCCCTTTTTGTCAGAGTTGAGCTGTTGATGACAGAGGGTGATGTGTGGGGGGAGGTTTGCGCTACCGCTGCAATTTCATGCGCTATCCGTATCCTGTGGACAAACAAATACATTCACTTCTAAGGACAGGCAGCCCGTGCCATCCATCATCCCTACAGACACAAAGAGTGGGGTAAAAAGGTTGTGATATATGCCCGGGATTGGGGCTGGTTTTGATACCGGTGGGTGAGAAGCCATTTCTTGGTGCAAAGGAACCGAATGAAAGGCTGCGACTATGTGCAGTAACTGTGAGACGAGTGAGCGGGGCTTCTTCTCCAAGATCATCCACACATTTGCTGTGTTATCGCTTCTAATTCATATTAATCAGAGGGTTCATGAACTCGTAACTGAGAGCCATTTGCAGCACAAATAACTTTATCTAGCTTCTAAAAATACACACATTAAGTACGAAACAATGGGGATAAATACAAGCAATATGTTTCGGTGATTAACCTTGTGTTTCCCTGGATTAATTTAGTCTGTACAGGTGGTGTAAGACAGTGCCCATCACCGTGGCATGAAAACAACGCTCTGAATTTAGGAGACGAGAGCAAAAAATGGCACTCTACAGATTGTGTTTCTTTCTCTGCTTAGTGGGTCGTTATTAAACCAGCAAAACCCTGGATGGTGGCACTGCAATAGCATGGGGCATGGACACATAGTCGCAGTCACTCTCTAATAACACGTAACACACATATTCCTTCTCCTAGTGATTTGCCAGGCAAAGGTAAACTGAATTTGAGCCCCGATGTTGCAATTTGGTTTCACAGACTGGTGCAGCCACTTTACCCCATCATTACACTGCGTCTAGCAGAGGCCTCGCGCTGTCAGTATCTTCCTTGCCATGGTTTACGCTGGTAGTTATTATTATATCAGACCATGAAAATTGATGGTGATAACACACTCTCTAGGAAGGCTCTATACATGTCAGTTATTCAAAATATGTCTTGTTAAATAAATATTTACAATACTTTTATTATTTAGCTTATAAACTGTTTGGACTGAGGCAGCTTTCTGAGTGGTTGGAGAGCGTTCCAAAGAGTTACTGCAGATTAATCCATGTAAACCACACCACTGTGCTAAAAATTGCTATGGTGGTTCCTAACTGCCAAGTCTGTATCCTTCCAGCCTAAGAAATACAGGACATATTTTCCTTTGTAATAAAATCTCTCCATAAAAGCAATAAAAAAATGCTGGTCCAGAGCATGTGATTATCCTTAGCAGGGGGTGGGGGCAATCAGACTCACGGGATGACGGGGAAGTTGGCTTATCCTTGTGGCTGGGAGAACGGATAAAGGTTTGGATTAGCTTAACTAAAGAAACGGGGGATACCTTTTGAAATAGGAGGAGGAAAGCCCTTCAGCAGCAATCAGTACTCCCCCAAAATAGGTTTTATTTTGGCCTGGAGGAATCCGCAGAGCAGCACCAATAAAGAAAAACAAATGCCAAAAAAATGAGAGAGAGAGAAAAAAAAAGACCAGTTCTGCAGTTCTGTTTCTTATCTTTCTTTGCTTAAGACATCTCTGCCTCTCTGCCTTTCCAAGACCACCAGATCTGTGCTGTACAAGGGTTCTGAAATAGCCAAGCTAATGAGGCTGTGTGAGGCCATAACCACGAGGCTATGGGAGGGCAGACTCTTTTCACTCCAGAAGATTTCTTCTCAGCAAGACAAGTTTCCTGGCACAAGACCCGGAGAGCAGGGATGTTTTCCATGCTCCCAGGGTCAGGTCTGCGAGTGTGTGTGTGTGTGTCTAGGTTTCACACTGTGCCCCAAGCAGAGTCATCCAAGGAGCAGCAGCACTTTACATTCCGCGCAGAACGGCTCAGGGATGCTGGTTTTCCACAAGAGGGAGCAACTCACCAGCACACACACAAAAAACCCTTTTCCCAGACCAACCACCAAATTCACTTGGAGCTCTCAATTTACACAGCTGACAGCAACCTTGATTTTTATCAGTTCTACTAGATTTGAGAATCATATACCCATTACTGATTTTTCATGCCTCCAGTCACACTGCCTGCGTGTGTATTTATGCATATCAGGGGAGAGTTAAAATGGACATCACTCATTCCGAGAAGTGATCCCTTTAATAAAAAGGAAACAGTCATGTTTCCAGCTTTGCAACAGCTGCTAGGCTAATTATTAGGATGCAAAAAATGATGGATTTACCAAAGCAATCAACTGAAGGCTTATTCTGTCGGTGCCGAGTTGAGGGGGCCTCAGCCTTGTTGGGGAATTGGAGCCGGGAGGGAGGTAATTCTAGATGTGCCTGGAGTGTGCTGCCCGCGGATCTTGCTGGCTGCTGTTCAAGCTTCCCTTCCCTGCAGCCACCCCGTTTTCCTCCCTAACAGGAGTGTCGGGAAGCAAAAACAGCTGTCAAAGAAGGTCCAATGTTATTGATAAGCTCTTTGTGCCGGCTGAAGCCTCTCCACTGGCAAGTCCAAACAAAACAGCTCCAAATCTGCGTATCAGTGGAAAAACATGTTGGGCTGCATGTGGAATAAAGCAACAAGGAGTAAGTGCGAGCGTAACAGTCACAGTAGATTTTTACAAATGACTGTGCAATCCACTGAGGAAATGCCCCGAGGGATGCTAGGCTGTAGTTCTGATCTCTTCCCTTCCCCACGCTCCCTTCTCCGGGCTGCATGCAGACATTGCAACACCTTTCTGATATAAAACTTAGCTCTGGCAGAGCTGCCTTTTGCCAGGTTTCTGTCCCTGAGTTATAAAAGGTTTTGCTTTCTTCTTTAGTGCTCTTCTACACCAAGCATGCATGCTGCATTCCAAAAGGAAGGAAAGAAGTTTCTTCCCCACTGCCCATTCCCAGTTTACAGGGCACTGGGGAGGGAACATGAGCACAGCTGTAGGGAAGCTTGCTCCAAAGTTTAGATTCTTGTCAAGGGTTTTGTTCTTCTTCCAGGATTGCAATTTCCAGCCTGATGGACTCAGGTTTGGGAGTCCCAGATAAGCCCTGTGTTGGATTCTGGAAACCCAACTTGCATTTGCACCTCTGCATTTTATTTTTTTAAAAGCAAGATGCAAAAAAAAAAAAAAAAAAAAAAAAAAGATGCAAAAAAGCAAAAAGACTATCTTGTTCCTTCTGTGGCTTTCTGCCTTTTTGCCTCCAGTGTAGAAAAGGGCTGATGTGGCACAGAGCCAAAGAAAAGCTGACGAAAGTTATGATGCCAACTTCTTTGTAATAGGGAAAAATAAGCCAGTTAATAGCACTAGTGAGCTTGGGACTTCATCTATGGGACATACGCAGCACAGACAGATTTGGGGCAAACTTCTGCCTCTACTGAGCTCTAAGATAAGAGAGACTAGTACTTCTGCTTGCTAGGCATCCCATTGCATTGTCACCTTCTTTTTTTTCCTCTAAGTCTCCTGCTTATTTTGGAAGCACTTTGGGGTAAGTATATGACTTTTTGTTTTGTTTTGTTATTATTCTGTATGAGTGCTGTTCCTGATGAAACAGGGTGTCAGAGAGCGCACAAAATAACACAAATTTATGTTAATAGTAAGGACAAATCGTATCTATTCTTTTCTTTCTTAAGTGAACAAGAACATACACCACTCAAATCTGTCCAGAATGAATGGATGCTGCACTGATTTGAAAAAGGTAGCTTTCCTCTGCAAGCAATGGTTGTTTTTATATGATGTCACCCTAACTCCAACCCATAGCCAGTGCAAATGTCAAAATACCATAAGAAAGTCTATTAGAACATTTGCTTCCTACTGGAAGGAAGAATAGCACCATTGTCTCCCTGGAAAAACTGGAACTGTGAAGCTTTTGGTCCAGTCTTGCTCGTGACATTTTCTCAGACTGTTGAGTGCAGGGAAATAGAATTGTGAGATTTAAACTATCATCCAAAATATGTGTTAATTTGAAATTTATTTTTATATCATTTTGCACTTAATAGCTATCTTTCAGCATTCATGACTCCAGTACTGAAAGTCCTAACAGGCATCTGGGGACCATCCCCGCCCTGCGTGAATGTCTGGATATTAGGGGTCACAAGGCATGTCCAATACATTAAGACCATGACGGTTACAGCCCAGCTATGAAGGTTTGACTCCAGTTCAAGCTACAACAGCAGCAGCTCTGGAAGGCTGGAGTTTAATCATCAGTGTGTCAGCCAGGATGGCAGACGTCACCTTGCCAGCAGTGGAAATCATGTGCCCTTTTATTCTGTCACTTATTTTTATCCTTCTTTCAGCATTGTAGTATATGGCAGGACAATACGTTTGCAGTGCAAATGCTGATATCTGGTAAACAGACTGATGAAATCCAAAGACATTTGACATCTTCTGTCCTGCACAATATTAAGTTGCAATGACATTCGTCACATGCAAAGTAATTTCTAAATTGTCTTTGTTATTTTACATATCAAGAACTATTCATAAGAGTCATGCTACTCCATAAGATAACTGCATTCCTTGAGAACAGAATGAAGATATAAAATAACAGAGCCGGAAATTTTTGGCCTTCTACTTGAGGTGAGATATTAAGGCTCAGCTGGGAGTTGATTCTGATGCTAGCAACCCCCCCTTCAAAAAAAGATACCCCAAAGATGGGCCAAAGGAACAGACTGTGTACATTACAGCTGCTCTTCTTCATCCTTGATATATGGGCATCCATAACATGGCAGTGCAAGCAGCTATGATAGACACTATGTTTAACTTTCATGCCATTGCCATGATGACTTTAGATGAGGAAGCGGTGGTCTGGGAAAGGGGTATATCTGAAAATTTTTGAGAGTGTCAGACACACCACAACAATCAGATCCTTGGTGAAGCTCCTGACACGGTTCCTTGATCATATGCCCAGTTTATCAAGTTGAATTTTCTATCAAAATTTCTTTATCAAAGACCCTAGAATTCACCCTAGGTGAAGCTGCTTCTGCTCCTCCCTTTGAGAGCAGCCACAACATCCCTTCCAATAGCAACAAACACACATAGTTTGGGAGAAGCCCAAGTTTGTTCTCAGGAAGATATCACCACCACAAATCTGGCTAGACACCAGTGAGAGGCTGATAGAGGGAAAGAATTTCCTGTGCTTCACCTCTCTCCATGGTTCCTACCTCCTCAGATCCCAGGAGAGCGCTGCTTCCCGGCCCAAACCCCGTGGCCCAAGAGCATTCATACTAAAATAGATGCATGGTGTAGGCAGAGTATGCGTCTCAGGAAAAGGCACGGTCATGAAGAAATGTCTAAAAGAAACTGGGGACATGCTTGTCTATTTCCACATGAGCACATGACTCCTTTTTTTAATGTTTCCAACTATCACTGTTGGAGACAAAGTACTGGACAGATAAACACGAGCCCTGACTGATAGAGCTCTCAAACAATCAGGAAGTTTACAGAAAAGGACTAGTATTTTTTTATTTTCTGCTGTAATTTTTTCCAGATTTTAAAAAACTTGCTCAGAAAAATAAATGCTACTGGAAAAATTCTGGAATATTCATGGTGCCAAACAAAGAGGATGGATGTTTGTTTTCTTTTTCCTTTTCTTTCTTCCTATCTACTAAGTGAAAAATAAACCACATTTTAGTTCTACATTTTACAACAGGTATTAGTAGTATATTGCAGCTTTCTGAATTTGAAAATGAATGTATTCAAATCAATAATGATATTAGTAATTACTCAAATGCAGTGTTATTCGATATTACTATCTAGTTTTGAAAGAACAAGGTTACAAACTCCTGCACAAGACTAAATGAATGGCCAGTTGTAGCTATACAACGACACGTACCTAAAACATTATCCCAGAAACATAGATGAATAAACACATTTAGTAGATATGTTTCAAAGTTGTTTGCATATTTGGAGTATGATGTTTATTTGTATGTATCTAACACAGGAAAGATGATCTGTACAGCCCAGTTTAGAAAAGAAAATATAAAATATAACTTCAAGCGCATCAAATTACCCTTGTTTTAATGTTTAGGGATCTTCTAGGAAAAAAAAAAAATAGAGAGAGATTGGGCGAGCCTAACGGAGTGTGCTAAGAGCTGACATTACCTAAGGGTTGAAACTAGTACGCCAGGAAAGGCATGGGTATTTAACACAAAGGTTGGAATAATGTATTTAATGTAATTAATCTCCTTGTGCCTTGATAGAGCCAGGGCAAGGGCCCTAAATCAATGTTATGTTTGAGGTGTGATGTAACACAAAGGTACAAAAAGTTAAGGATGGAATGTCAGCCTTAACTTTAAACATCCTTTTATTTGTTAGACTGTATAACATAACACTAACCTTACTTAAACATTGTATTTGGTGTGTTACATAATACCATGGTGTGTAAAAGGAGGTAACCGAGTAACATTCAATCAGTCACACAAACAAAGACGACTTTCTTACCATCTTTGAAAGGGCTTTTGGACGCAGCTTTGTTAAATACCAGTAGCAAGGATTCGAGATTGGGCTACCTGTATTAATTATTTCCCGTCTCCCAGGCCCTTCGGCTGCCCGTCTGATTAGGTTTCTGATAAGCGACAGACTTCTCTGCGCTTTCCCCGGCTCTGACTCTAAAACCTTCCAAATTTCTCAGTCTTTGGAAGCCACTTGTAATAACATTTAATAAAGTTGACTTTTAGCACAAACGAGGACTAAGGAAAGGATAGATCCCGGCAGCCCTTTTCACAGAGTTCATTTGCATATTGGGTTAGGCCACTTAATAGTCTCATTAGCACCATCTGTTGGGAACCCACTAATAATGCAATCAAAAAAAAAAAAAAAAAAAAAAAAAAAA
>VZSV01000026.1:572032-589324 GCA_013398735.1 Nothocercus julius | reverse complement strand
TTTTTTTTTTTTTTTTTTTTTTTTTTTTTTTTTTTTTTTTTTTTTTTTTTTGGCAAAATGTTCAGTGGTTTCTAAATTAATCTGAGCATGATGTTCGGTTCCAGGGCCCATTGTTGACTTCTTTCCCAGCCTCTCTTTTTCTGGAATTCTCCTTTTTAGGCGAGAACAGCTGTGCTCTTATATCTCTGCAATGTGGCCGTGTTACAAAGGTGAATGCTTTTGCATTTGTTCCATCATTTTCTGTTTAATTCAAAACTAATTGCTGATACATTTTTGTAGGACTTCTGGGGCCTAGAAATGATGGGATGAGGTTAGCACAGTAGTTCTGTTTTGTTCAGGAAGAATGTAGAATGGGTTTGTTGAAAAAGTTATCTAAATTGTTCACAGAAGGTTCAGTGCAGGCTATTTAAGGCCTCCATCCTTTAATAGGATTCGTTTGCATTATGGCAGGGACTGAAGGCTCTAATCCAGACTGATGCTCCTCTCTCCAATTCCCTGTGCAAAGGCATAAAAAGATGTTTCCTGGGTACAGCTTTTTCGGGCCAAATACATGACTGAAGTAGCATAAGAAACTGAGAAAAAGACGATGGCAGTGGCTGGCACATGGTAGATGTCTTATTTTCTGGTTTATCATGTTGTCCCCTGGGTTATGTTGTCTTCAGGGAGAATTTTCATATGCATGGCAGTGCCTCCATGCACACTTTCTGGGAAGATAAAACAAGAAGGCCACATCTTCCTCTGAGTGCCTTGTAACTGGTGTGGCCTTGGAGAAACCTGTGGTATGTCTCGGTAGTCTGAGGAGAATGGAGCACAAGAGTTCACAGCACTATCACCAAAGCTACGTGGCCTTCAAATGCTCTTTTATATTCAGAGGAACATGAAGCAAAGCAGCCTTACTTGTGAAATAGGGTAAGTATAGGTCCTCTGGCTGACTGCTCAAACCAAAAATGCAAGGTAAATTCCAGCGTGGGTTGAAATAACAGGAAAGAGTTGTTCAGAAAAATCTAAATCATCAATCAAGAGCATTTAGGGAAGGGAAAAGTGAAAAGAGGATAGAAAGGAAAAGGAATTATATAACTTTATTATTATTATTATTACTACTACTGTTATTTCTCTCTCTCCATGCGTATATATGTGATTTTTTTTTTTTTCTTTAAGTATGTGGAGGTTATTCTGGATGGGAAGATATTCAAATATTTTAAAACTAATTATATAAAATTAATCTATTCATTTTTTTTTTCTGTATTGCTCTTATAGCATTAGTGTCCTTGAATCTTAATTATGCAGATATTACCTACTGAATAAAAATATTTACCCCATTCAGCATACATTGGCAAATTCCAACCCAGCTTCCACAGAAGAGGAAGTGTTCTAAAATAACTGTTTTTTCTTTTTTTCTCTTCACAAAACTAAACTTTTTTTTTTTCTTTTTTTTTTCTTTTACATTTGGTGTGCTTTACTGCTTCATAACATATTTATAAGAGCTCCCCTACCTGTCTCTTTCTGGAATTATAAAACACATGTACCCACCTGCAGTCTGCAATACTGGTATTTACAAGCTTATAGAGGGATTGCAATATTTTCCCTGCAAGTTTGTTCTGTATTTTTCATTTCCAGCTGCTAATGGTTCATAGAATTTGAAGATCTAGAGGTGAAAGTGTAACTTAACCACATACTATAAAGCTCTGAAATTCCCCACTGTACTTTAATGCAAAGGAAATTCACTTTTCCCCAGGTGATATCATTTATTATATCTGCATATGCTCCAGAGCTCTAGTGACTCTGCTTAGGTGACACAGCAGAGTTAATGACAGTTAGATGCTGTTGAAATAAAATGCAGCATCAACATTATATACCCCTGTCCCAAAATACAAACAACTTAGACATACTTGCTTTCTGCCCCCACTACATTTTTCTTTAATTTTTTTGAACTGTTTCTATTCAAAAGAATTATTTGAGGTGAAATAAGCGAGGAAAAAGTAATTGGATGAACATAAAAACCATAGACAGAGAAGAACTGGAAAATCTTCCTGAAATTTGCTAGAATTGATTTCCCTGCAGGAAGTTGTAAATCTCTTTCAGCACTAAAATGGACAATTCTTTAGCAGAACACAAGATAGGGAGCAGTCTATTCTGTCAATATGTGACAGACTAATAGCCTTATTTCATATACTTTAAGTTGATAATGAACTTCAGCAGAGAAATCTCATTGAAATTTTCACTGAAATTCCAAGAAATGTAACAGCCTTAAAAAATTTCCCTTGGTGGTGGAAATTCAAGGCTGGTCCACTTGATCAAACTGCACTTGTCGTATAAGACCTAATGGTGATCACTTTTCCTGAGATGTGTGATAGTCAGCAAGCAAGGACGGCTCTCTCGTGTTCCAGCTCTGACTAGCGGCTCCCAGCACTGTTCTCGGCTTGCTGAGTCCTTGCTGAGATTTCAAAGCTCTCCATTTCATTCTGACACAGGCTAACAACTTCTTTTTTAATCTCAAATCTAACTGGCAGAAGGGAAGATTGTTTCCATTACTGCTCGATTTGAGAAATATTATCCTGAACAAAATGAGCTCAAGTTAGCCCGGTGCTATGAAAGAGAGCCTTCCTGATCTGTATAATTTAAAGATACCATAAAATTTTCAGGAGAACCATCACTAGACTTTTAGGCAAAGCATTTAAACACTTTAGCTTAAGCACACTCAGTATTCACAGAATTAATATGTTCCTTGAACACAAGAAGAGTCTTATGTAAAAAATTTCTAACTTCCAATACACATACAAGTTCTATGCATGTGTATGTCTTAAATACACATATATTTATGTTTAAACACAAATAGCAGCTGATAAGAGAGCTGTTGAAAGATAGAATAAATCTGTCATGCCACATATAAAAAAATCACTGTGCTTTCATTTATGCAGGTGTGCATCCAGAGGAACTCAGCTTACTTCCAGAAGAGCAGAACTTCCTTTTCCCTCGGTATATTTTGTGTGTTGGTTTCGCTTTGTGTTGTGTGTTGGTTTTTATGGTTCCTCATAATTCCCATTAGAGCAGTTTGTTATCGACCTCTTCTAATGCTTCTGTATTCTAATGTGTTTCACACTGTTTATAATGCCTTTTCTTATTATTTCTCAAAGGTGGTATTTTTGCTGCTTTTTAGGATGATCATGTTTCTACATTAATTTCCAGTAGATTTTCCATTTTTCTGGATGATATTTTCAACTTTACAATCTCATTTTAAGGCTGAAAAGAGTTAGACTCTACTGATATTTTTTGGGGGTATGTATAATACAGTATTTGTGTAAGATTTAGTCCATCAGACCATTCAATAGAATTCTGACTTTCTAAATACAGACATAGACTTTGCATGATTCTGTGATCCATGAGCATTTTTATTCCAAATCCATGATATTCTGTATGAGCTATTGTGGTTAGAACTTCTCCTCATTTTTTTTTCCTGTATTCTTTATTATTGAACTTTCTTAAAAGTTGTATTAGTTTGGATCTGTATTAAGATTTTCTTTGAGTATGCTTTTGGGCATTGAAATCATATCATACCTTTTTCATCCACATAACAAAAAAAAACCTGCGATAGCTGATAGCCTCAGGTCTATAAAAATGGAATGTCCTTTCTGATAAGGTTAATTAACAGCTCTGCTTCAGTAGCTTAATTGAGTATAAATTTCTTATTATTTTTTTACAGCTCAAAAGGATTCCATTTCTTGCGGGGGTGCACTGTCTTATATTCCTATATTTTTTCTTAATTTTGTTCTTTCCAATTTGTTTGAAATCTTGCTTATGGTATAGGGTCATGGCTCAAACTCCCTTCTACCTGAGTTCCTCAGAACAACTGCCCACTGACACCACACATGGTAAATCTGCATTTTAGACTTCAGATGCCAAATATTATATTGTACTGAAAATGAGCAATTTGAGTTATTCCAGCGATATCACATTTGGACTGACATGAGACCTTCTGGCCCTAGTCCTACGGTGACTACCACAGTGGTAACGACATTTACACGAGAAGGACTAGAGCTGGGACCATGACTAGGAGATACAAATGTCAATTTGACTCCTTTGTGCTCTCATGACACTCAGTAGTGTTGCTTATGTTTCTCAGATCACTGGTTGATGGCATAGCTGTGAGATCCCATTCCTTCATCTCCTGGTATCTATAGGTATCTTCTTTCTGTTTATTTATGGCTCCTTGCTCTTTCTGAGGTTTGTGCTTGTTTTATATTGTCAGCTCATAAAATCATTTTAGTTACTATGGTCTGGGATAGGATTGCTGAATGAAAGGAGGTCCAGCAAGTTAGAGGAGCAAGATGATTTCTTGGACACTAAAGTTTTTTCTCTTTCTCAGGACAACATTATATTTTTAAGAGAAGCTTCTAAGAAAAATCTATCAAAAATTGTTGACTCTAATGCTTACAATCCAATAGCACTTCCCCAGGGCCAAAAATTCTTGTGATAACAAAGCATTGTGTTGCATGTCATGTTAATCACAACAGTGTTAGTTTCATTAGCATTACCTTAATCCCCACCATGCCTCTCAACAAAGTGCTCGAAGGTGATAAATGCCTAGTATCCCCCAAATGCCTGTACCCAAAGATTGTCATCAGGTTGTGTAAAAAAAAGACTGCTAAGAGCTTCCTTTCCTCCTCCTTTCACCTTTTCAGCTGTTTCTTTTAGGAAAAAATATATTTTTAATTAGAATAATAAAGGTATGTGGGCAATAGAAACACTTTGCTCCATCTCTCCTTACTAAAATCTCACTTAAAGCCTGCAGAAATTAAATCAGAAATTATTAAGGGGCTCGGAAGTTCTTCTGGATTTTTTCACATCCAAATACTGCATCCCCATCACTGAGCCAAAACATGACCTGTTTCCATCCTCTGGATAGCCACCACCATCACAGTCAGACATGACCTGAGATACAAGGATCCCCTGCCTCTGGGCAATTACATTTGCAACTTCAAGGTCTATTGCCTGATGGGACAGAAATATAATCATAGTGCAGCCTAGGAATAGCCGTCAAAATACTACTGGACAAAGACAGGGAATTTAAGCCCATCTTCTTGGCTGTAGCTATCTCAACTTCCATTGATTCCTTTGAGCTTAAGTAATTTGACCAAGGTTAGGAGGAAGTATATGGCAGATCACAGAACTATTTTTCAGGCTAACACTTACAACTCTGAGCTATCCTTATTCTAAATCCTTGTCCCCACAATATACAAAAGCTAGCTATTGTCTAAACCAGTCTGACATAGTCACTTCTCTAAACCTGTTTTCTCTTCTCAGGCACTAGACTAAAGAAAAATGCACCCAGCTGAAACAGAAGCAACATTTTTCTGCAGAGCTTCTTGGTGCAAATATCAGGTAGAAGAATGAAGACAGAATGGTTTTCACATGTCACCAAACTCAGAGATAAAAGCATACCCTTATCATTATGCAGAGTTTGAGTGTGTTTTATTTTTCATGATGTGGCAGTGTAAACAAAAAGCCCACAAACATGCACCAGTAATGTCAATTGGAACATTTGTATTCACCTGTTTTCATAACTGACTTGCTTTCAGGAGGTATTTGTATTAATATTTGTTTGATGTTTACTAAATCTCCCTCTCTGTTCTTCTGATGAAATATTAAATCAAAGTTCTTTTGAAGAGATTTTAGCTGCAGTCTAGTATCTGGCATTCTTTGCAAACATTTGCAATCCAAAGTATAACATATAGGTTGCTTAAGTTCTATTCTTGCTCCAGGAAAAAAAAGAGTAGCAAGGCGCTCTCTCTCTCGTGTGAAGGTTCTTACACGGAAACATATTAAGCATACACGCTATTCTACCTCTTGTAAGTCTTTTCAAAAGATATGAGTTATGCTTCTCAAATTCACATGGGCATTTTAAATCATGGGGCAATAGTTCCACTGTAAACATTGGAACTACTTGCCTGGGTGACATGTATAATCCACAGAATTTTATTGAAATTGCCAGCTGATCCAGGAGCAGATCTAATGTTGTTGTATTTAATTAACTGCATTATAACAGTTTGTACTACTGGAGTGCCTGATAGTGTGGTAAGAATCAACATGTAAAGTTTGAATTTGTCTGGTCACTTCTGGGCACCACGGGACCAGAAAAAAAAAATCAAGAAAAAAAGTCACTTTGGTACACAAAATCAGCATATAAGACATAGTGTTGATCCTGGCCTATGGTAAAATTTAATGAGCACAATGCCCCCAAATCAGGCTAGAAACAAGACTCATGACCCTAACCAGCAGCAAAATTCACTGGGCACAAAATCCCAGCAAAGAGGTAACTGGATTTTGATCAAGTCTATGACTAAAACTTTCCAAATGAGTAACAATAGGGATTTAGTTTATTTCCTTGATGTTTTGTGTTGTTGAGAATTTGCATTTAATTTTTTGAAGAAATCTGTACTTTAACCAGAATCCCATCTTTAGCTTATTATAGAAATAGAATTGAGTAACTCAGAAAAACACAGTTGAAAAAGACCAGAAAGAAAGACTGGCCTGCAAACACTAACATTTTCAACTCCCAAACAGCAGCGAGCAATCCTGATGCCCTGACTGCAGCTAAGTCAAACTCCCCTTGTTAGTTTACTGATTGGGGACTTGTTCCTTTAGTATTTCTCTCATTTCTTTTTTTTCTTTTTTTTTTTTTAATTGTTGTTACTCTGCTTTGCCTGAAAGCTGCAGCATCTCACTGTTTATTATTCCCACTTCAGTCAAACCCTGTTCAAAATTAACACGTTGCATTCTGCAGCTGCTTTCCAGATCCAGTTATGCCAAAACGCAAGGAAATGTAAAACAAACACATGGAAGCTCTTTCAATTAGCACAGAATTTGATCCTGCAGAAGAAATTAAGCAGATAGGCAGTTTTACATTGATGAATATGCCTAACCGAACATTTATGAAGTTAATCATCTGTTTAAGTGAGTGCAGGATCAGGTCCTGAGTGAAAATGAAAAAGCTGCAGTAACAAGTGCATTTATGTTTCATATTCCTTCTGGACGTTTTACTAAGATCAAAGCGTTCTCTGAAAAGCAGAAAAGCAAATAGGTTGCAGATGAACCAACAAAAAGTTTCTAAGCAATTTAAAGATTTAAAAGTTCTCCATTTTTTTTTAAACTGCAAGTTTCATTGCTAGCGCAAACAAATAACTGCATAAAACTCAACTCTCCCTCCTAATTCCTCAAAATTCGTAATAAAAACGAATTAGTAATTGAAAGTCAATGGGAGTAAGGTACCTTTCGTGCCTTTGAAAATCTCACCCAAAGCCTTTTCATCTATGCCTTGCTGTTTTCTACTTTTTTATTTGTTTATGAGGGTTTATTACGAAGTAGCCTTTTGAGGCTCCAAACACAAAGTAAAAAAAGGAAAAAAAAAAAAAAAGGCAAAAGTCAATAAAACCAGAAAAGTAGTTGGTCTGATAAGTGTCAAGTTACATTGTTTTCAACTTGAATTAACTGTAGCCATCAATAAAACTATAGAAATAGGAAAGTTGCTGCTATAAATTAATGATTATTTGCCGTGAGCTTTAACAGGGCTGTGCGCGCCACATTTTATTGTGATGGTTTATTCTTATTTGGTACAACAGTAATTGGGTCTTAAACATGATAAAGCATCTTAAAGGCTGCATTGGTAGCAGAGCTGTCTGCAGCAGGTTTTTAACTCTAGTTAAAGAAGGTTAATCAAAGCTAATGAATCTATTTTATCCATTGCCACAAGTATATCAAAAAAATGTACCGCCAGGTGAAGGAGCTAAAATATGAATTGTTCGGCTGTGAACATACATTTCCAGCAGGATAATTCCGCCAGCCCCTTGTTACGCGCTGGAAACGTGCGCAGTTTGCTGCGTGTCTAGGTGGGGAAGGGGCGCGGAAAGGGCTGGTGCTCGCAGGGACGCGGCGATCGCTGTCTCGCTGCCTTCGCTGCCAGGGTGGCTGTGGCACTGCTGATTTCGCCTCCTCGGAGCCTCCTGGCTCTCGGCAGATATAAGGAGCCTTCTAAGAGCTCTGGCTCATCTGAGCACATTTCCTTTAGGGCTTCTACCGCCAGCCCCTCCAGTCCCTCCGTAAAATCTCTTTTTTTTTTTTTTTTGGTGGTTTTGGGTGAATTTTCGCCTCGGGCTGGGCGAAGCGGGAGGGGTGCTGAGCTGAAGGAATCTGGCTGGAGCGGGAGGTGGGAGAGGCAGACGCCGCCACCCTGGCGGCCCCGCGGCCGGCACCTTCCCCGCCTCAGCCCTTGCAGCAGCCGCTGCGGGCGAAGCCGCCGGGGGAGGCCCGTAGCGAGCAAGGCCCAGCCCTGCGGAAAACACGACGACGCAGGGGGAATAACCTACGGCCCTCCGTCCCTGCGACGAGGGCGGACACCTCGCCGCGACACCCCTCCGAGCAGCCCCCTCGCAGGCCGCGGCACCCCCTTCCCCGTGCCGGAGGGAAAAGAAAAAGAAATGATATATTAAAAAAAAAAAAAATCAACCACCGAAACTAGACTCTGGGCCTGTTAGACTTCAGCTAATTAGAAAAAAGACGTGTTTGGTCCGCCGCCCCCGCCCGGGGTGCCCCTCTTGGCTTTTCTTCCCTCAGCACCTTTCCCTTTCAAAGCCGGCGCTCCCGAGGGGGGACCCAGCCTCTTGGCTGGGCTGTTTTCAAAACACGCCTTTGAATGCTTCTCCCTAATTCACCCCTTTTGTTTTTCTGCCTTTGTGTTTGCCAGTTTGACCATATAACGTTATACATCTGGTGTATAGCTTGTTGGGGGCTTTCTTTCTCCCAGGGATCCTCGGCGCTCCCCGCAGGACCCTCCTGCGCTGGGCCCGGCCCAGCCGCCACCGGGGAGCATAAAGGGGGACGGAGGGGGCCAGGCCCGGCACACACACCGGGTGAAATCTGGGGGGCCAGGGGGAGGAAAAGAAGGGGGGAAAGAAACTAAAAAGAGTTGAAAAGCATTCTTGGGCGCTTTCCCTTTTCTTCCCGCACCGTTTCTGCCGGAGCCGGCGTCGGGCAGGGCCGAGGCCCCTGTGGGAAAGCCGGGCGGCCACAGAATAGATAACTCATTTGAATTCCGGCAACATATCTGTAAATAAAACCCGAGTGGCGAAGGGGAGAGGGGCTGGGGCCGGGGGAAGGGGGAGCCAGCGGCTCTAGGCGAGCCGGCGCGGAGGCGGCGGTGCCAGCGGCGCTGCCGGCAGCGCCCGGGCCGGTCCCCTTCCCCTCCGGGCCCCTGGGCACGGACGGCGCTGGTGCGGAGGGAGGCGTTCGGCCCCCAGCCCGCCGCTGCGCCCCCAATAACGCCAAAAATGTGCTGGCCCTTTGAGCATGGCCAAAGACCGGGTTTATCCCCCCTCCAGACCCTCCCCGGGACGCTTCGGGAGGCCAAAGTTATCCCTGCATCCATTTCAGACATAGGGAAATTGAGGATGGACCGAGGTTAAGTGGATCTTCCGCAGTCACAGCCTAGAACCCCTACTCTGAGCCCAAATCCCAGCCTCCACTACTTAATTTCCCCCCCAAAATAAAAATAAATAAAGAAAAAGAAAGGATAAACTTTTGATGCCAGGGGTTTGAAAGGCATGGGCGCAGCTCAGCTTTCCTCCGCGCCCTCCTTAACCGCTTGCCTTGGGCACGGTGTGGAGAGGAGTATATCATGTGAAATGCTGAGGTGGATGTATGCAGTCTTTATGTAAGATTTATTTATTGTATACATATCAGATGGTCACAATTTATAGCTCATTTTAGAATTCAATTACATACATAATTGCCTATAATAAATTTATAAGCAGCTGGGCAGATCTGGACATATAAACAATAATTATATATATATACACATGCACACCTGTAAATATGCATGTGTGCACATACACATATATATATATGCATATACACATATATATATATATAAAGCTAAAATATGTACGGGGCAGGTTTTCCTCATCTCCTTTGCCATGGCTGTTGTGACTTACGCGAGAAGTTTTTTCTGTGTTTACTTTCCTATGCACTAACCAGGCAAACACATGATGGAAACATACTTCTCCTCTCTATCTTTATTTTGATTTCTCCAAAGAACCTACCTAGCCAATCAACATTAAAAGATCTGGTAAAACATGCAGTTCAAAGCCTAAATATTTTATAATTCCATTTTCCTTGCTATTTTTTTTTTTTTTTTTTACCTTTTAAATAATAGTAGACAATAGAAAAGCATATGAATCTGGGTAGTGGATTCATAGGTTACACAAATTACATCTGGGAGAGATTTCAGCCAAAATGAAGCCTGCTTCTGTCACATCACTGTGTAGAACTGTAGCACTCCAAAATGGAAATTAAGGGAGATCTTCTTAAGCCAGCACCATTAGGGTTTAGATTTGGCCCCAAGTGAACATCTTATTTATTGAGTCACTGTGAATGAGAAGCTTCCACGCAATGGAAACTTGTTTCTCTTTCAGGGAACACAGATCCAGGCCTTCCTCCTGTTTCCACCTCCACATTAATGACAGCCTTTTGCTTCCCTAAAATATTGTGAGCCAGCCACATTCAGTGTAGCTGAGCCAAACTAACCCCAGTTGCATCACGAGAGGGGCTCCCACATAGCCAGTGTTCGAAGGAGCGACAGCCCCGCTCACGGAGGAGCGAGAATCCCCACCAACATGAAAATTGCCAAAATTCAACAGCTTCTGCCTCGCTCAAACTTTTGCAGCTCTCAGGAGCAGCAGCAGGAGGTGAGAACATGGTGGCTGCTTAGAAAAATAACGCTTTGCCAATTGAACAACACCCTTTAAAATTTCGGCTATTAACAAGTCTTTACAGAAACAGGAACTGCCAGTAACAAACTTGATTTCTAATGTCCCCTAGGTAATAATAACTCTTTAATTTGACTGTGTCCCAACTGGCCTTGTACAGCAGTTATTGCTTAAAGGGCTTGGAAGGTTTTTTTTTTTTTTTTAAGTTCTGTTTTGTTTTGTTTTCCAGCAGTGAAGGTTCATTTCTTTGAAAAGGAGGGGGAGTGGAAGCAGTGAAGGGCAGCATGTGTGGGGGAAAACATGTGGAAATTTAATGTGAGAGTTGCCGGTTGGAATGAAGATGTTAGGCTTGGCATGGAGATTGCAATCAGCTGGCTGCTCTGACACTGCTCGAGCCTTTCAGTGACTAAGGCAAGCCAGCAGGATTAGGATGTCAAGCCTGTCCTGTCATTTTTGTGGGGAGAGGAGCTTCTTTTTCTGGTTACGTCTTCACCACGTCTAGAAGACGGAAGCCTCGCTGGTGAATAAAAGATATCTGCGGCCCAGCATCGATCAAGGATGTCCTGCTTTTTAAGACCAGAGCTGCAGCAGGGCTCCAAGGGCAAACACCCTGCTTGAGGATGGGTTTATCTAAAGGAGATTTCATGTGGAACCCGCCGTGTGTGCCGAACGGATGGCTGCACTCTTTGAGAAAGTTAGTGGCCCTTCTCCCCGTCAGCTGTCAACCAGCATAAAAGGACCTGGGATGAGCTGACTAAAGCAAACAATATTTAAAAGGCCAAAGGTAACTTGAGGCATGCATTTCTCCTGCTTTGTTGGAGCTGGCAGGAAATATTGATACCTATCGGATAGCACTTCTGCTAGTGAAGAGGAGACGTGACTTTACTCTGTGTGAGTGTCTTTGCCTCCCCCTCTGTTTTGGGTATTATATTCCCAAGTATGGGACAAAAACTAATGACAACAGGTTCCTGGCACTTTAGTTGTGTTTTTAGATGCTCTGAGGTGTCAAAAATTTGAAAAGTAAACACTGTCAGCACCAAATGTCAATAGTGTTGATTAGACTTTTTTTTTGGCCTGGCTGCTTGCATTGCCAGGAGTTTTTCATTGCTAAAAAAAAAGTGTCAGGAGGGAGCTATGGCTTTGTATAGATCAACAGGTGTGGGAGTGCTTTGGGGTTGCATGTGTGTCCCCATCCTTCACTTAGACCAGGTTGGGCATTAGGACAACCCATGTTCCAGCCACCAAGAGAAGCAAGCCTTGGAGTTCGCATCAGAAAAGAGATGTCTGTCTATCTGGATACTGCCTATGTGACTCTCTCAGATTTCTTTTATAAGCATAGAGGTTTCATCAAGCAAACTTCACTTCAGTGGTAGCTTGTGATCTTGCCATTGCTAATATTCATGTGATGTTCACTGCTCACACCAGGCAGTTGGACGCCATTTCCCAAATGAACGTCCTTTAACTTTTTGGCTTTGTCAGGACAATATAACACAATTTCCTGAAGAACAAGCTCATAGGCAAAAAACTATTCCCGAGTGAAAATAAAAATACTGGGACAAGAGTGAATGTTACTTAAGCACTGAGATCAAAACTTTGCTTGTTTCAGCAGCCAGAAAGAGAAGAAGGCACTCGAACATGATAGTCACTAGAGTAATTTATGTGAATATTCAGTATGTCCTCCCACATACAAATTTCTTTCACCTCCCTTCATAGTAAACTTATTATCTCAATATTACTGTCTTTGCACATTCTTAAAATAGTTTCTGAAGTCCCAGCTCCTGGAAGCATGTGATTACATGGGAAATTACCCTCTCTTAGTCAAAATTAAAAGTCCATCTCTAAGCCTTGTAAGCACAGGGAAAAGATGGGATCATTTTTTTTTTTTTTTTTTTTTTTTTTTTTTTTTTTTTTTTTTTTTTTTTTTTTTTTTTTTTTTTTTTGCAATCCTTCCTGTTGGCATTACAGTAAATATGCTTTAAAAAAAAAAAAAATCTTTTGCTCTTATTTCTATAGATATTGCTTTTATTTCTATAGATATAGATTCTATGTAGATATATTCTAGATCTAACAGTGTCGGACAAAAAAAAAAAAAGAAAAAAAGAAAAGCAAAATTTGTAGCCTCACAATAAATGAGGTGAAGTACAGAAGCCTCCCATTCAGGGAGGGAAATCGCTTCCAGTTAAACAGAGAAATTTAGGGTCTTCTGCTTTTCATGAAAATACCATACATATGGCCTTTGAAATTTGTCACTGAAGAGTGTTTAGCTCTAAGGTAGAATTCAGCACTTTATAGCATTTCAACTGCAAGACTCTTTCTCTCTCTCTCTCTCTCTCTCTCTCCTTTTTCTTGGCCTGCAGCCCAATGTGAATGTATGATCACTAGCACAATAGTTAAACATCTGAGTCTTTTTGAAGTGCCTTCAACATTGTAGCAATGTGATAGGGTTTTTTCCCCATCTACCAGGCAATTTATGGAAGAAAATTCAGCCTCCCCCCTAGTGGTGGAGAGGAAAATCCGGCAGGATCTGGCTGGGCTTCTGTCGAAAAGGCTGATGCTGCTGCTTTATGGAAAATGTAATGCCTGGAGGTACCTGACTCTGCAACCATTCCCCGTCCACTATAAAGATTTTGGAAGCTTTTTATGAGTAAATATGCTATTTCAATAAATTTCCCTCAGCACTTTCCTTTCTTTTGGAAACCAAAGGAAAATAAATAGGAATAAAATCCATCAGACCAAAAAAAGAGTGTAAAATGTCAATAGAAGAGAAAAAGGCTGAAGCCACAACATTCGGATGAGGTTAGGGGCAGCCCTCCGTCCCAGGGTAGCTGATTGCTTCTGACCGCAATAGTTCACGGGTGCATTTTCGGATGGGGAAGGGCTAAAGGGTCTTTAGCACACGTCAGGGCAGTGTGTGCTCCCGCTCTGTATAACATGTTTGCAGGCACAGGGCTTTCCAGCTACATTAAAACTGTGTCAGCCGCTGACCCGGGCAGCATGGAGATTCATCCTGGGTGCCAGCCTAGCCAGTGAATATTTCTGCTGTAAACAGGTGATGTGCAGGACCATCTCCTTTGAAATGAGGAAAAGATCAGATGCATTTCAGGCAGTAGATGAAGAAGCAGACAGAACCACCCTGAAATTGCAAATTGCCCAGACAGCAAGGATTAAATCCCCCAGCAAAGGCAGAGGTCCCGCGCGGAGGCAGGTCCTTTCCGGCGGGTGCCCCAACCCCTGGCTGCCAGCTGGCCTCAGTCCGCCTTCACTATTTGCTCATTAAAAGCAGTTAAAAGACTCACGATTCCTCCCAGCCCTGTGCAGGAAAATGCCAAGATCGCTAACATTTTCATGGATTGAGCAACACGTTCCCAAGTGACCTCCGCTCATATGTGCAAACGTTTGCTCTGCGGGGCTGACTAAGGCTCCCCGAAGTCACTAGAGAGATTCCCACCAGCTATAAATGGCTTTGCCCAGCACAAACCGTGGCACCATTCTTAGTTTTGGCTGCATCCTTTTGTAATTATCTTCATGAGAGGCGTAATCTATACCCCAGGAGGCTCTTTGCAGGGAGGCAAAGGAAGTCATTCCTCTAGACACAGGACCCAGCCTTGCCTCAGCAGCATTCATCTCTGCTGATTCTCTGATGTCTAATAGTGGCTGTGCTCACGAGACAGCCTTTCCGTCACTGACATCAGCACTGCTGGCCTTTGCCTGGTTCCCTATTTTCACAGTTGCTGTAGGAAAGCAATAGCTTGGAGAGCTTGGAGGGCTTCTGCTCTCTGTCAGATATGATTGGGGTCAGACAGTGGTTTCAGAAATTTTTGGTAAGGAGTAGGACAGAAAGACAGCCATGTACATACAGAAAGAATATGGGCACACAGATGTCCTTTCCTTAGGAAGTGAGGCTAAAAGGAGGGGAAGAAAGATTTTTTTCCCCTTAAGCTGTGATCTGAATTTTTAATTCTGTTGGCTAGAGGCCAGCTTCACGGCACCTACAGAGCTGGCACCTACAGAGCTGGCAGAGCGAGGCATAAATGTCCCAGGCTCCTTGTTCTTTAGCTGCTGAATGAAATGTCCCTGTCCCATCATATTGGAGTGGTTTGGTGGAAAATGAGTCCTCCTTTTGTGCGTGGTGTCCTTCTCTGAGAAGCAATAAAATGGCTCAGGTATCTCTATGTTCAACAGCCAGGAAAATATCAAGCTATTCTTCAACACAAAGTTCAGTCTTGTTGTTACTGCCTGGGCTGTACCACCATATAGTTTTGTTTTAGAAAGTGTAACCTTTTTTTATAGGAAAGGCTATGTGAAACGTGAGGCCCATATGCAGAGCATTATCTGATGCTGTTATTAGAAGGCAACTGGAGCTAAATAAGGAGCCCTGTAAAAGTCACCTGCCCCAGAGTGATAAGTTGTGAGGTCAGACACAAAGTTTTCCTTAGGCTCCTCTTTGATACCTAGTGCCTGCCGTATGTTCACCTAAGTCCTTGCTTATATGCGTGAAGATTGGTGAAGCAATATTCCTTCTGGGGTTTCTAATTTCAAGGATTACTGGAGTCATCGATACTTTGTGAAACCTTTCGTTTCTTCCATATTTTTACATATGCAAAAAACCTATTCCATATATATGTATATATATACACACACATAAAAAGTCCATATGTACAAGCCAGATGCAAAAAATCTGAGCTAGTAATAAATATTGCTGCTTTTCAAATAAGGTGTTTTATTATTTTATATGCATATATATATATATATATGTATATATGTGTATGTATATATGTGTATATTCCAGATCGAAAAGGTAGGAGCAGGTAATAAATACTGCTATATTTTTCAAAGAAGGTATTTTAAATTGATTTGATTACAATAGAGCTGACACATACTGCGCAAAAAGAACAAGCATTGGGAAAATTCATTTACTGGCTATTATAAATGAATTTCCCCGCCTGTTGTTCTTTTTGTGCAGTATGTGTCAGCTCTATGGTAATCAAATCAATTTAAAATACCTTCTTTAAAAAAACATATATTGTTCATAAGACTTACATTCTCCATAAGCCAAGAAAAATAACCTCGCCTTAATCAGAGCTCTTCCTTCTTTGTCCAGGTGTCCTTCAGCCAATTCATCTGACAAAACTACTTGACTAGATTGAGGAAGGTCAGTGGGGATGCTAATGACCTTGGTACTAAAACCAAAGAAGGACATGGACTCTTTTCACCCAAGTGTCACTCCAGTTGTGCATGCTCCCATGGGTGCTTCATTGGAGAAAGGTGGTGTGCTGTGACCTTACATTTGCCATCGCCAGCCTCACAGGGCAACGAGTTAAGTGACACTAGGAAGTAAGGAAGGGAAATGACTTCCCAGGGTCAAACAGCAGTCTGTAGCAAAGCTGAAATACTAGCCAAGTCCTGATAAGGAACTTGGGAGACCCAACGACTTGGGGCTTTTGGGCTCTCATTCAGATATGAGCTCAGCACAAGCTGGGGTCCACCTGCCTCTTGCAAAGGCAAAATACTGCTAATTGGCAGCTCCTTATCATTTTAAGAAGCAGCATCTCCTGGTTGTCAAGAGCTTTGACTCTTGTGCTTCAACTCAAATTTGGAAGAAGTAACCAAGTTTCTCAAGCACTACCCTTCAAGGACCACAATGGGACCTAGTAGTGGGAGCTGGATGTCTGACCACCCCCCACTGTGGTCTTTGGATAGAACAGACTTTCTCTAAGCACTTGTAAGTTTGCGGGAACCTAACTCCCACACCTTAAGTGGTGCAGAAGGAAAGGCAGGCTATTCTGCAGACTATAGACTCAGGTTTGTGTTAGTTAATCAGAGAAGCTTATGGGTATAATTTGCATAGTAACAACTGCATTTACCCCTGAGGTGATGCAAGGTAGGGTTAATATTATTCTATCCCTAGTTAGGTTGCAGTTGAATAGGCAGCTTATTAGTCCTAGATGTTATCACTTCTTCCTCTTAGTTGTGTCTTATCTTCTTCCTTTCTTTTTTTCTGGTCTTTGCCTTTTCATATGATTTTATAGTTTGTTTAAAGCTTTTAAATCTGCTTGGTATGTCATGAGTCATCCAAAGGAGTGTTTCTAGCAATACATTTCACATGTTAAATATAACCAGCAGGGATGATCTGGTGATTAAAGAATAAAAAGTCTGGCTTCTTTTATTCATACTGTCATTAAGCTAATTGTCTGTGATCTCAGGTAGGTCATTTCACCTTTCTGCTTTAGTTTTCCCACCTTTAAAATGGCAACAAACCCATATACCATGTTTTTGTCATATTAAATCAGTTAAGGTTTAGCTCTTGGCTCTTCAAAGCAGAAGTTTTTGTTTTTTTTTTCCCTGTGGGAAGTTTAGTCTAATTACTGGAAAAATAGTAAATAAGGAGACCTCATGTTTTCCGTAGAGTTTTTCTTGTAGCTGAGACTGGAACCTGGAATCGGCTCCAGAAAGGAGTAAATGAGGTGAACACACCCAATCCCACCGTCTTGCAGTTCCACAAATGGCTCAACAAAAAAAAAAAAAAAAAAAAAAA
>VZSV01000026.1:515751-568251 GCA_013398735.1 Nothocercus julius | reverse complement strand
TCCAAGAAGAAGAAAAAAAAATTACGAGAATTGCAGTAGACAAATGTAATATCAAACTTTAAAACAGTGTAAAAAAAAATCCCAACAACAATAATAATAATAATGGTCAATCATAAACTGATATAGTGCAGGCTTTCCCTCCCTTTTCGCCACCTTACAGGATATCCCGTCTAGCAGCAGGAACAAAACGTGGAAATGAATCAGTCAACAGAGCATTTTCTCCCATTAAAGCTGTTGGCAATTTTGACCCGTGCAGGGGAAGTTGCACATTAAGATGGATATTCCTAATCTGTAGGGACAACTGTCCTCACTGTGGGATATAGCCTTTTTTTTCTCTCTTGTTTTTTCTTTTTTTTTCCTTTTTGCCAAAGGATGTCATAGGTGAATGCATTTCTGCTGTGCACAGTGCGCACACACACACAGCAGAGAGGCCTGCAGATTGTTAACCCCTTCTTATTTTAGCTGCCTGTGCTCTTTTTTTTTCTCTTCTTTTTCATTCAGCTTGTAAGAATCTACTGCTTCCCTGGCCTATTGCTATTTACCTTAATAATACTCGGTAAATCTATTATTTTCCAGCCTTGGGAAACTTCGGCTTTTATTTTCTCTTATAATCCTATAGCTGATACTCAGCGACAGCAGCAGAATATTAAGGTGCTGGAAGATATTCACTTTCCTTATTATCATTCACAGGTCTTCCACATTAGTTGCATGGTGGGAAAATGTGAATCTTGTGCCTTGACAAGGACCAAGAGTCAGAATTAGGGTTTTCTTTCCTACTTGGATAGTAACAGGAAATCAGAGGGATGTCATCACTTCTAGTCATCACTTCTACTTGAGCCACAAAGTCTCTATACACCTCTGGGGATCACTCCTTTAAATACTAGGCATTAATACAGCCATATTGTATCCTACAGGAAAGGAAAGGAAAGGAAAGGAAAGGAAAGGAAAGGAAAGGAAAGGAAAGGAAAGGAAAGGAAAGGAAAGGAAAGGAAAGGAAAAAGAAAAAGAGTAAAAAAAGCAGCATTCATTTGTGATTAGAAAATAGTGTCCTCATTTCAAACACAGGGGACTAAAACTATGAGAAACTAAAGTGGTTTCACTATGGTCATATAGGAAATCAGTGGAAGAGCAAGGACCTGAGATCAGCTCTACCCAATATCCTGCTAACGTTATATGCCCTGGTTGATTTTTCATTACTGCGGTAGTTACCTCCTAATCTAATGACAGTTACTCCACTCACCAGGGGCGTGTAAAGCCCAATTCATTGCAGATTGGAAAGTTCTTTGAG
Source organism: Nothocercus julius (assembly GCA_013398735.1). NCBI lineage: Eukaryota > Metazoa > Chordata > Aves > Tinamiformes > Tinamidae > Nothocercus > Nothocercus julius. The sequence continues at coordinate 566,963 of VZSV01000026.1, read as the reverse complement.
AAGCCCTGAATGGAAGGTGCTATAGAAGTGCAATGTGTTATTAATAATCTCTCTCTCTCTCCTATCTGCATAAATCTCCATTGAAGCCTCCTGGTATCATTAAAAGTAAAATAATCCCCTGGCACAGTGAAGAGCTCAAACCTTCTTTTCCCTTTGTAGGTGTCTGGCTGTTTGCTAAATGGAAAAAAAAAAAAAAAAAAAAAAAAAAAAAAAAAAGCCCACACAAAACGCTGACATCTTTTTGTGACCCTCACAGAGTTACGTGGAGCTAATGAGTTTGTTTTCACTTTTGTAGACGAACTTTCCAGTGGCGGAGGGAATCCGGGGTGGTGCTGGGAAACTGTGGTGTAACTCACCAGGAACTTGGCTGAGACCACCAAACTTGTTTCATGTGTGGCCTCCCCCTTTTGCCTCATTGGACCAGAATTATTTAATGAGCCTTCTGAGGAGCTGAGCTCTGGTCCCTGAAGCTGGAAAAGCATCGTGCAATGTTCGACTACCAGACCACACAGTTTTCAGGCCCTCTTCTTTGCGAGAAGCTGCAGCCACTCCTTCCCTTTCAGCAGCCGATGGTGAAAGTGGGGAGAAGGAAGAACAATAACAAAACAAAATTGCTTCCCACAGCTGAGAAAATCACCCTCCCTTTATTATTTTTTTTCTCCTTTAGGAAAGAAATAAATAAAAGGGAAAAAACCCAAATGGGATCTCTCCCTCTTCAAACATACAAATGATCTTATGTTAGCAGTTGGGATTAAACATCTGTCTGGTGGTTATGTGATCATAACAGATGCTGTGTGCAAACGTTTCCTGCTAGCTTTGTTTTGGTTAATATTGTTTGTGTAGCACATTGGGTTGCATTCAGCTAAAGGGATATAGGGTGTGTTTTTGTTTCCCCCCCTCCCCACCCCTTCTGCTCAACTTCAAGCAGCTCCATCATCTTTTTAAAAAGAAATAGGAGGCAGGGGTGGAGGGGAAGAGGGTCATTGCCTGATGTCATGTGGAAAGTGATGTCATACCACACTGATGAAATGAGAATCCACCCAGGTTTTCAGCGGCTTTGATGTTATGTTAGGCCCTTTTCCTCTCTGTTAGGTTGCCCTTGGGCCCACTTGGCCATGCAGCTGGAAATAAATATAGGAATATTATAATGAGTTTCACTGTGTAAGTGGAGTAACATGGAGCTCAGCTGCTCATGATTTCCATTGTTGTTTCTGAGAAGCTATTTCCAAAAGGTGCCTGATGAGTGCTGACACTGCACTCTTTGAAGACATTAAGGCATTTATTTTCTTTCTTTCTTTCTTCTTTTTTTTTGGGGGGGGAGGGAAGAGAAGTTTTCTTTTTATATGCATTCTACAGATGGGGAAACTGAGGCATGGAGTGATATCTTAAGCTGTCCTGGGTAGCAAAGTAAGAAACACCAAGTCTCTCATTCTTCCATTTTATGCCCTGCTCTGTTCTCTCCTGCAGACTAGGGATGAGACTCACCTGCCTGTTCCTGCCTGCCTGAGGAACAGCCCCTCTCTTTATAAAAAGTTTAGCAGTTTATAAACAGGCTCTTGAAAAGTCTTCTTGAGAAAGAATCACAGTTAATCTCCATTATGAGGAGTAAATGTCCTATTTTAAATAGATATAGTAAATGCATTTTACTACCATAGTAACCTTGTGTGACCAAGCTGAAGCAGATGTATGGAGTGGAAGGTTCCCCATCCAAGGATGGGGCTGGGAGCCCTTACTCATGTGCAAGGGATCCACAGTGCAAGGACCACCTTATCTCACCCCCAAGTACCTGGCAATGAAAATGGCACCACAGAAAGCAGAAGAGCAGATATTCAGTTGTGTCTTGGCTAGCCTGTGGACTGATATCTATTCCTTGGGTCCTGTCCTTTTACCAATTATTTCTGTTTACTTTCTCTCCATCTCTCTCTCTCTCTCTTTTTTTTTTTTTTTTTTTCCCAGGGTTTTCTGTGTTAACATTTACCAGTTGGTTCTAGGCCCCCCAAAAGATGAAAATGATTCATATTAAATAGCTTCTGGGCAGCCTTTTGCAATATGGAGAGACTTAGGTTCTTTTTACTACAGTTACTTTGAAATGTGACTTCCTTTTCCTGGAAAGAAGGGCTGGTCCAGTGAATGAAATACCCAGATGGAGACTATAAAAGTTTTTGTTCAGTGACTGTTTAAACCACAAAATTTCTGTATAAAATCACAGGATTCCTTTTAACTCCCCTGTGCCTCAGTTTCCCCAATCATAATTGTTCTTAATTGCCATTTTAAAATAAAATGTTTTCATGAATAAACATTTCTCAGTGGAAGCAGTTCATTAAAATATTTTCCTCCCACCTCCCTCTAGCCCTCATACAATGCTTCTCTATTTCATGGAGCTTTTAGGAGATTTCATTCAATTAATCACAATGAGTCACCCAAATATCAGCAGTCGAGGGTCATATGAAGTATTGGTTGATGGCTCTATTTCAATGAGGGTGTCATCTTCCTAAAAATAGTAGATCTAGTTTTATTCATGAGGAAGGCAAGAGCCTTTTGGGCAAGGTTGGACACAGAATTGCACAGCCACCTTTTGGTGATGAATAGGAGGAGGAATTGCATGAATGCTACGTTTATGCACTCCAATGTATTTCCTGTGAGATAGAAGTGAGTTGGATGTTAAAATCCACCCAGCTGACTGCGACCACACACACAGTCCTCTGTAAAGGCAAACTATGTTTATGCAATTGCATTTCCATCTATAAAACAGCCTCAGCCCTTGCCTGGCCAGGCAGCCGGGGTCAGGAGCAGCAGCAGAAAGCTCTTTCTGGATGGTGTGGGAAGAGGTGGTTGCTCTCAGGGATCTTTCACATTGCTAATATCACCTCCTCATTTCTCATGGCGCAGCTCAAAGGAGCAAGCACAGAACTGAGAAAAGCCTGGAAACAGGGCTATGTTTTCCTGTGCGGTGGTGGCTGCTCCGGGTGACGGAGGAAGCACAGAGCTGGAAAGACTTGGGAGGAAATTGTCCCAGCAGAGCTCAGGTTTTGCAGGTCTGTGGCTACCCAGTGAACCTCCACATCTGGAGCAGCGCCTTGACCAGCATTAAATTTACTGAGAAATGGGTTTAGCTAAGTCACCTGCAACAACATCCTGGATAGCTGCACAAATGGATATTTCTTGTGTCACCAAGCACATAAAATTATTCCATGTGTTGGCATACTCTAATTCAATAATCTAGTAATATAAATTTAGATAATAGACATTAATACCATGTTTCAAAATATACCCACAACATTTATTTCTCTCTCTCTTCCTTGCTCAGGAAGGAAAAAGAAGCCCGCATTGTGAGGGCTCTTCTGATGAAATAATAAAACCCATTCTCATCTAGAAAAAAGAATCATTATGGGAGGATGGTAATTTACTTTATATGACCTTCAATTGATTATTCTGGGCCTGCTACACAAATATCACAGGAGCTATTGATCGTAAAACCTACCAAATAGATCTCTAATAGCTTTTACTGGGGAAAAATAATTATGCTAGTGCTGTGGTCAAACACACATAAACCAATGTGGAGGTATTAATGTATAGTATTATTACCCATCTGTCTGAGAAGTATGGGGAAGATGCTTCACAGTAACACTCTATGTCTAAGCACCATGAAGGCTCAATATCTGGCTAACAATTACAGCCAGTTATGCTGAAAAATTGATTACTGTAAGTAAAAGCTGAGACTGGAAAGCAGAGACTGGACTTTGCTTAATAAAAGTAAAATAATAATAACCATCACCCTAATTGTGGAGTTCTCTCCTCTTGTACAGTTGGAGTTGCAAATTGAACTTGCCTTTGGAGCCTGTGGCAGGGCATCATTTCAGAAGGAAAGGTGTCCAGCTCCTCTGCCTTGGTGACCAGAGCCCCTAAAAGGACAGGTTGCCTCATCAAGGAGCAGATCCTCTATCTCCAAAACAGAGAGAGCCAGGAGCACAACACTAGTGAACACATAGGAGGAAAGAAAAGCCGAAGGAGAGGGAGAACTTCCTTGTGAGGGTCTTGGGTGTCCGCCAAGGGTGGCTGCATGTCCCAGGCTCCTGGATGCTGTGCCACTGAGCAGGGCCCATGTCACCCCTTCTCCCCAGCATCCCACCCTCAGAAACACGCAGAATGAGCTACACCTCCAGAAAGGGCCATCAGTGGGAAGTCCTGTGACGGGTGCAGATTGTCACCAGGATTATTGCTGCTGTTGCTTCTAGAGGAGCCAACCTCCATGCAGGAATTTGGTGGCAGTTTCTCATCTGATTTCATTGGCAGAAGGATCAAAAGCTAAGTGCTGTCTCTGAGCCATGATGAAAATTTTAGATTTTTCTCTCTCTTTGCCATATGTATAGATTTTCAGGTATGTCAATTAAAAAAAAAAATCATCTTGATTTTATATAAATCTTATTAAAATGTAAGTAAAGTTGTTGTATCTCAAAGAAATTAGGAGGAAAAGTATATTTTCTTCTGTCTTTCAATTTTGGTTCCTTTGTGCTTTGTATGACTAGTCCTACTGTTTGTTTTCCAGTTACTTAAGCCATCACTTTCCATATTTCTCTGGGTTTCATTTTACAGCACAGGGAAACAAAAACAAAAAGTTTCTAAACAGGGTAATGAAAACGTAAATTTTTGAATAATGGAAGGAGGCTTAGAGATTTGTTGTTTTATGTTCAGTACTTCTAATGTATTAAAAATAACTAAGTTTCAAGTTGGCAGTGTCCCTTAAAAGTAAGTATTAAATAATATTTTAGTATTGTGAGGTAATGCTTAAAAGACCACATATGAAACACAGTGCTACCAAAGCAATTGATCAAATATTTATTTGCCTGGGAAGCGAGTAATAGTTAGTGGAGGGCTCACATCAGAAGTAAAACGTCCTTTTTAATAAAGAAAAGAGCACACAATTGAAAAGGTAAAAAATCCTTTTGCATAAGGATACAAAACTCATGGGATTCGGTAAAAAAATAATTGAAAGAAGTGCTGAGAGAGAGAGAGAGATGGAAGAATGTTTTGCATTCCCAATTTTGGTTTAAAAGCAGACAGCTTGCATGGCATCACCCTCCAAGCAAGGCTGCGAGGCTGGGCTGGGAGACCAGAGCTCACAAGTGGCTCATCCAGAGCAGGACGTACATCGCCAAGGCAGAGGGGCAGCTTGCACGGGCTCTCCCAGTCCTTCAGAAACAATACGGTTCAAATGTTAATTTCTCTTCCTTTTGGTCTGTACCCCTTTGCGCTGTTAACAAAGTAACACTCAAGGGCTGGAGTCACTACTATCTTTGTGAATGATTTATGATTTGCACTCTGAAGATAAGCAAATTTCATGCCAAAAAAAGGGCTTTTCTTCTTTTTTTGTTTTTGTTTTGTTTTCCTTCTTCCTCTTTTTTTTTTTTTTTTTTTTTTTTTTTTTTTTTTTTTTTTTTTTAAGCAAACTGTTGTTGCTAGACTGAGTGAAGAAAATCCTAGGCAAGACCTCTGCCACTCTTTGAGCTATTTCCTGTTGGTTTTGCCTGGACCTGGTGAAGGGTTTATGGACCCAGCTCCCTAGATTTGCATCCATAATGATTTTGGCTCAGAGTGCTCTTGTGTTCCAGTCCTGGAGAGCTTGTTGCCTAAGCCTTCTCTGACCTTGATGCTCCTTATTAAGCTAAATTCTCCTCTGCGCAGAATAATTCACATGGAATAATTCATTTGGACATTTCCCTGAGAAATATTTTTTGTAAAAAAAAATAGTCTTCATTCCCACCAAGGTACCCTCAAAAGCTATGAGCAGAGCAGAGCTCTGATGGGGTGATGTTCCCGCTCTCAGGACTCAAAAGATCAATGAGAGATGCAGCAGGAATAACTTTTGAAATATTTGTACCCAAGTCCTACTCTTCCCATCTATTTCCCAGCTCTTCCTTCTCTGAAATCTGAAGTACAGACGGACTCAAATGCACACAGAACATGTGATCTTAACTTTTCTGATGTTCCTCTGGAATGGTGCTTGCTTAAAATCAACAGCATAGCTTAGGTAATCTGATCCTCACCAAAACGAGCCTGTCTTCCACATTTCAGTCCATTCCTGAGACAGCTGTTTCATCCTTTCTTGCAGGTAATGAAAGCTCCAAACTCTTTTCCTTTCTTTTCCTCCATACTCTTCTCTAAACCTGTTTTCCCAATTTTTCTGTACACTGCCTGATTTCTGAGTAAGGGAACAGCCATGCCTTGGGTATGACTAGAGATAAGGAAGATGTCTGTTCTTCCTGGAAAGGAAGGTCCAGAACAATGTGGTTTATCTCTACAGAAGATATGTTCCTCCTCTATCTCTGAGATGTTTGCTTGGTTTGAGTGTATTTTTGTCCCAAAGAATACATTTCCACTGCATGGTGGAACAGTACATATTCTTCCTTTGCTTTGCCAACTCCTCAGCTACTCAACAGATGAAAACTAAGGTATGTGTTTTGGAGATTTCACTGGGTCACCTAACAACATGTATCTCACTCAGTGATTCTTCTTCAAAATGTCAGGAAGAATTACAAACTAACATGTACTGAGGAGATCTCTAGTATTATAATTAATTTAAAAAATAATTTTTGATTTGCATAAGCACAAAATGGTTTTTGTCACTGTATAAATTAAGAACAACTGAAGTTGTTCTGAAGTTTAATCTAAAGAGCATTTTATGACAAAATCACAGATGCTTTCAGTGCAATGGAACTGAAGGGCAATGCTCTTCAGGAGCTGTAAATGAAAATTTAAAAATTGATATATAGAAAAAAGGATATCTTGAAGGTTTAGAAGAATAGGGATGGGACTCCCCAGGCAAGCCTGACCAAAAGTTACATTTAGGGAGAATTAATATTCTGGATATCATTTATAACTGACTTTTGCTGCTTTTATTGCAGTGTTTTCAATGGTCCCTATAATTTACAAAGAGGAACGAGACAACTTCTGTAGCAAATTTATGGGCTTAACCCTGAGCTCTGTTGTATCAATGGGTGTCTCTCCATCGACTTCATTGTCCGTATAGAACGGCTGTTATGGGAAAAAATACTGTGCCGGTGGTGGTGTCCTGCCGCATGTGGGATAAATGGACAGACAGACACTAAAGCAAAATGGCCAGATGGAAATTTAAGTCTGAGAAATCAGGAATGCTATGAAAGCAACAATGCAGCAAGGAAGGCTGGAAAGGAGTATTAAGTAGAGGCAAGAAAAGCAAGGAAAAAGAGGGATCAAGTGTTTTAACAGAGATATTTGCACTACTACTTGTCCTTGCTTCCAGAGATAGGAAGCCCATGGATAAAAGCTCTCTGCGCAGCTGCCATGTCTCAGCCATCCAGCACTTCCAGCTTTGGCTTATGTATAAAATTAACCAGGTGGTTCCTTGGCATCATTTTGCACCAAAATATCTCCCTATCTCAAAGACGCTTTGGGGGTAGCCCTGCAAATCCTTCCTCTACATGGAAAACTGCAGCATGAAATCATGGAGCGGGCTGCACTCCTCCACCGTGAGCAGCGACAGAGCCGAAGAAAGAGATGTACGTCGACCTCGCCAAGCTGCAGGAGAAATACCTGCCCGCTCCTGACTTTGGAGTGCTCCGCTGATTACAAGGACACCGTTAATAGTGTTATTCTTACTCAGCACCGAGCCCGGGAAGGAAGGGAACACAGTGGTGCCAGGTCAGGGTGCAGCGCTGTCCTGCGGGCCCGTGTCCCACCTGCGCGCGCTGATTGGGCCCGCTTGCCGCCGGAGCCGCCGCGCGCGCCGCGGGAGCGTTTGGCGATGATTAATTGCCCTGTCTTCTGAGCGGAGGGTTGGGAGCAGCGGGGTTCTTCGTATATGTAAATACACGTGGTCTCGGCGCCGTCACAGGGCCGAGCGAAATGAATAAAATGACTTAACAAAAGGACTCGACTCGGAATGTTTAGATTTTGAAGATTAGTTTCTATTATGTCCCGGCGGGAGAGGAGAATATCACGTATGGGAAACTGGAGAGGCTTCATGTTGCACAAAAGTGGAATGCCCCACTTCCAAAGCACTGCTTGGCTCGTGCTACCGCTGCAGTCAGTTCACAGGCCTCCCGAACCCCACAAGCTCGCCGCGATTATAAAATACAACTCTGCCCATGCTGGAGTTAAACTGTGATCCGTGCTGTAGTCAACGGACTGCGTGCAAGGAGAAAAACCTTCGTGATTCAATTGCACAGTTAAAGAGTTGCTTTCTGCCTTTCTTCATTCTCATATCCAATTCAAATGTGCACATCTGCTGTTATATTATATAGCATTAAAATTATAATGCACCCTGGTTTTGCGTAAAAACGTAGGTTCAGAACACAACAATCAAAGAAGCATCCCGTAAACTTCAGGAAGCATAAACGAAGAAAGATTTTTTAATGAATGATGCAAAATTCAACATACTTCTAACATTCTTTTTTTTTCCCTACAACATATTAAGGTTTTCTCCTTTTTTTTTTTTTTTTTTTTTTTTTTTTTTTTATCTTCTGCATGTGCATTTTTACATCCAATTTTGCATCATCAAACATTTATCAGACAGGAGTAAAACTTCCTTAATATTTTCCTAACTTCTGTGTGTTTAAAAATCACCTGCAATTTGCTAGATGAAATATTTTCTGTGGCACTGTGACAAAGGGGAGAGACCAGATGTTTTCAGAAAATTCATTTTTAAAACTGTTTGGTTTGGGGTGTTTTTTTTCTCTTTGCACACTTGCAGAACAAGCTGTAAAAACAATGCTTGAAGAATGAGTTGGTTTAAAAGAAATAGAGATTCAAAGAATTCGAACTAGGAAAGATTTTATTTTTGATATCCTTTCACCAGAGGAGATTATTATTTATAGGTTGCATTATATATCTCGCCCAATAATCAGCTGTACTGTCTGTCTGGGAATAGTAGAAAAATGAATTTCAGTAGTATCTTGTATTTTAGAAAAAAAATAAATTATGATACACTTAAGAAGAATGAAATAAAGCCAGTGATGAATCTGCAGCCTCAGAAAATCAGATAAACAAAATGTTCCAGTTAGTTATTGCCACACTGAATAGTGGTACATTAAATTGTATTACAGGCTGTGAAATGAAATAATCCCACCCGGTGACGAGTTGGCAGATTTTGCCTGAAACTCCCCAGCCTTTTACAGACTTTACTCCTTCAGGAAATGATACTAGGGGGGTTTTGCTGAGTCACAGAACCAAGCGCTCCGGGACCGAATCCTGTGGTGGCCGGACACAGAAGACCACACTTGGATTGATTTGGGAAGAGGAGCTGAATTCCAGCTGCCTGTAGATGAATGGTTGTTTAGAACCTGCTGTTATTTTCTTGCTAATACCTGCTTTAATACCTTCAAATTTCCATTGGGCAAAGTCCAGGCACTCACAGCTGAATGTTACTCGCATTTGAGAAATGTACATTAAGAAACACAAACTCATTACAAGGATGGGCTTTTTCTTTTTTTCCCTTTTTTTGTTTTTTGTTTTGTTTTGTTTTGTTTTTTGTTTTTCCTCAAACAGTCCTTCTCTCTAGGCTGGAAATTTTCACTGCTTCTCTAAACTACTGAGCAGCCATTTAAAAATATATTCATGTTTTCTTGCACCTTTTTGCAAGCGTTCCAGCACCCAGTAAATAAAAGTAGCAGCCTGTGTCCCTTTTAGCAAAAGCCATATATCTGCTCAGACTTGTAATTTGCTCCGTTTATATCCTTTGCCCTTGAACTCTGGTTATTAACGCAATGTTTCTCCAAATGATGCCATATAACTCTGCTCCAAGCACATTCCTACTGACACCACACAAACAACAAAGCTCGCTGAAAAGAGGAGAAGAAAAAAATAATAATATAAAAAAGAAGGTGAATTGCATGTGTTGTAGCACATTACTCACGAGGGTGGAAGTTATGGAGTTTCTCATGTTACATCAGTGGGAGGTGGATTAGAGACCACACCTCTGTGCGACCACCTTCTTCTCAATAAAATCTTCTAAATGGCTTTCAGGAGCCGGTTACCTGTTTTCAGAGATAACCTCCCCACTACGAGCAGAGACAAACCAAAGGATGGGAAACGAAAACAGAAATGGGCCATCAACAGGTGACTGCTGTAAAATGTTCTTCCAGGAAGAAATGAAATGTCTGTGGCAATATTTGCTCTGTCATAAAGTGGTGTAGAAATCTGAGGAGCAATTAGGGTTGTTAAAAACACTTTGGCTTAAGGGTTGTCAGACGGTGAAAAAAAAATAATCTTTGCCCTTGGTGCCTCTCTTTTAATCTGCGTAAAGGAAGGATTCTGCTGAAATAGAGACCTTCAGATACATTACCGTTGTTTCAACCTGGTCTATGTGCAGAGAAATGGAGCGAACCTGGATCCTTGCTTTCCTACTGAGTTTCATTAAATAATAAGATACTATGGCACCATCTAAATATTGACTGATTTTTATAAGTCTTTCCGTATCTGTTTGGCTAGCTGACAGTAAGGCCTCAGGCAGAGCACTGGGCTTATTTTTATGCCCAGGAGTTCTTTAAGAGCATGGACAAATCATTATCCTTTAATGTGATTCCATTTCTCTTCCTACTTTGTCTGATCTGTTTAGATTGCACTGTCTTCCAAACAGTAAATGTAGTACGATGTGTTTGGGCAGGGCTTTGGCTGGATCTGCATGTCCTACTATAGTGCAAAAGGCTAATACTAAAGGGTATGCTGAGACCAAGATGTGTGGGAAAAGTAAAAGATACCAATTACCTTCATGATACCACAGATTTCAGGAATAAATTTGAGAGAGTCCAATTCCTTGTAAATTTAGAAAATGCAGGGAACTTTGCAAAGAAGGCCATGCTTGCGAAAATCCCAGCGTCATTCCCAGCATAGGACAGTTCTTCTGATAAATCTCAGGTAAACCTTTAATCTTCTGAATGCACGGTATATGGACAAATACTCTCCCTTTCCTCTCCTCATGTGCATTTGACACAACTTCTGTGGTTGTATAGCATGGCTTTCATGAAATACATACCCTTTCTATTGTTCACAATCAGAAATCACTGATTCCTCCACTGCATCACTTCATTTCTTATAAATACACAGAATGTGTTGAGTTCAAGGATGCTGTTGTGGTGCAACAGTTTTAGCTGCTTGAAGAGACTAATCCCTGAAACATGGGAAGCAACAGCCAGAGCAAGGCAAATACCAGAGGAGATGAAATGCTAAAATGAAGCTGCATGAAGATTTATTTAATTTTAAACACAGTGGCTTAGATTGTATTTTCTCCCCTTTGCTTCCAGGAAACATGTTGACTGGCAGGAATGCTCATAGACCAGGGTGGATGTTTTAATTTATTTATTTTAGCTACCTTAAAGGAAAGAGTAGAGAAGATTGCTGGAAAACTAATTTTGATGTTATAAATATTTGAATTGTAATCTAAATTCTCAGAGATACTTCTTTTTTTTTTTTTTTTCAGTTAAAGAACAGTGACTTGACCATGTAATCAGTCTTCTCAGAATTAACCAACTCATTTCTACAAGTGATTCTATTATGAAATACTGTGAAATAATTGCATTTTAACTTATCTGTACATACAGCAGACAATATTTTGTGAAGTTATGACAGGTTCAAGTTTATAAATAACTTTCAAAATTAGCTGTTAGTATAACATAATGGTGTCGTAATTGTTTCCTATTTAAATAGCACAGCCACTATGCACTGTGTTTTGAACTAGAACCATGATACATGCTTGATATAACCCAGATGCATTTGCTTGAGAATTCATACTGAGCTCTGAGCATACTGAATGTGCTTCATTTCTGGTAATTGAATAAGTCAGCAAAATATATACTAAGCAACACAACTCCCAAGTTGCTACCATATCTGTAAACTTTCTGTCAACGCTTTGTCCCACTGCTGAACTTTGACATCCAAATAAACAAGCAAGACAGTAGAAGAACTGGGTAGTATGTATCATTGATATCTCGGTCTTGGTAGCATTAATGTGATTTCTTAACCCAAATACATCATCTGTAGGGAACTGGGCCACTAACAAGATTTCAGCCATTGGGAGGAAGGGGGAATTTAGATTCCCTGAGCATATTTCATACCTATGGCCCACTCAGGTGTAGTCTCAGTCATGAAAGGAGGACAGAAGAGCTGTGACCAAGTTCTGGTCCAGCTGGAGCCATGAGCAGCATGAGCAGTTGTCTATGGGAGAGATCTCCAGCACTGGCAATATCATTTCTTGCAGGTCACGGGAAGGCGTCTGTCTGTCCCCGACAGTGAGGAAAGGCATCAGACCCGCCATCCTCCTGTGCAGCGAGAACAGGACGTTTCCTCATCGCTGCTCTACCCTTCATTCCTGTTCTGCTCCAACCCTTTGTCTTTCCATTCGTCCTGACAGTATCAGCTTGACTCTGGGCTTTCTCTTTCAGGGAAGCAATAAAATTCAATTTTGCCTGTACTTCTGAGGAGTGTGAGCCAGATCATGCTGTTTCTTTTTGCATTTGGATGAATTTTCCATTTCGAGCTCTCTGCATGTGAGAGAAGAAAGTGGAAGCAGATAACTCAGCACAGTTATGGTTTAAAAAAGAAATCATGAAATTTTAGACCAAGCTGGTAAGCTTGACAAAAGCACAGTGCAGCATATTCCATGTTAGCCAGGTATTGACAAGGTGACAGATTGAAATATTGTACGTGACTCACGGAAGACATTTTTGGGCAAACTGTTATCCTTGGATGAAATTAAATAAAAAGACACCTTATCTTAGGTCATGTCTTTTTCTTCTTTTCTTTTGGTTCCCTTTTTTTTTAACCGGATTGTTATCTCATTTTCAGAAGACTATCACTTTTATCCTGGCTTGTCAAACAGCTATTACCATCAAGATGATGAGCTTGATATGCTGCAAGTACTGATTAAGGGGATAGTGCAATTGCTCTTGCTCTACCTTGAAGGAGTAATTTTCCCGTCTGCCTAGTAAGTGAAGGAAAAAAGCCAGATTTCTCCTTATTGTGGAAGAGAGAGGTTGTGTCATCTTTCCCTAAGCTTACAGGAACAGTCAGATCTGGTCAATACCTGGATTCCAGAACTTCTCCAGTGAGAGAAGGTCACTCACTGGAGAGAGACACAGACGTTCAGATGTTCAGGCCTCAAGTGCTGCAGCTGATAGGTAGCATAGTGAAGGAGTGACAGTCCTCAGAATCACTGAATTGCAACCGAAGAACAATTTTAATGGCTTTGCATCATAGGAGCAGATGACTTCTGACCGGGAGATAAAACAGCCGGTAGGTTCTAATACTCTGTGGAACTTAGTCTTGCAAGATAAAAGTTTGCAGGAAAAGCTTCAGGCTACATTTAGATAGTTCTCTGACCAAAATTACCCCTTGTGATTTCTGTTGGAAATGCTGCACTGCAGACCTGGGCTGCAGCGTTCCTGTGCTACCTTCCACAGTTGCTGTGTTTCACCTCAAAACAGCAACACGTCTGTGTAGTGCGGTGCAGTAGAAATGATTCCTATGGAGTAGAGGCACTTTCAGCTCAGGCAAAATTCCTGCCGGATTTGAATCACAGGGAGCTACATCTGTTAGTATACTTGGATAGAACATTTGAGTTTCTTTTGGATGAATAAAGATCATCTTAGTTCTGGCCCCAAACAATTGAAAGAAAAATAGAAAATGTGATGGTGAGTACTGGTCAAAGCACACACTCAGGTAAAGGTCCGGAAAAGAAATCTGTATGTGCAACTATACATATATCTATACATACAGATAAATAAACACACAAACACACAAATATACATAAATATATATATGCATCTCCCTCTCTCTTTGTTTCTTCATATATGTGTGCATACATATGTATAATAAAAATGTATATACATATATATACACACACACACGTCTTCTGCAAATTTGACAGTCTTCTAAGTTTTCTGGAACTTTTACTGCCTGCTCTTTAGAAATACAGCTAGACCTAGAATAACGCATCAAATTTCTAGCCTAAAATGAAAGTCAAAAACCTCTCCTTGCACCCAGGTTTCATCATCTCAGAGAGAGGGTAGTTACCAGCTGACTGCAGGATTACCAGATGTGGCAAAACAACCAGGACGAAGCTCATAGTTTATCAAAATGGCCTGTGATGTGATGTCCACACAGAATTGCAAACTGCCCATCTCTTCACCTGCTGCTTGTTCTTCCCATACATCAGGACATCTTTGTGCTGGGGACTTTTCACTTGACTATTTCCAACCATATCCAGGGCGGTTTTGTGCCAGCTGGCTGCACAAAAGCAGAGCAGGGAGGCTCTGAATGGGGTGGGTTGCATGTGTGAGCCTGTGAGGGGGAGAAAAGAGGGTAAGGAAGAGTGACAAATCTTCCGAGAAGTTTCATTTTGGATTCATATGTTGATCCACCAGCCGAGGAGATATATCTTCTGCACAAGCCAACATCAAATTCACCCACAGATGACTGTGAGCTCCATCTCTGGGCTTTACCATCAATAAAATGCAGGCCCTGTCCGTTGTGTCTGTCAGGGAAGAGTTCCAGATAAGTGTCGAAGAGAGATATATGTAAAATCTCTAAAAAAAAAAAAAAAAAAAAGAAAAAGGGCAAAACTACCACTTATAAAATAAATTATCTGCGGAACGAGATTTTGTTTTAATTCTAAAGGATGCACTAAGAGCCCTCAATTGTGGAATATCCATCTCAACGTGGTAAATAGATGCGTTAGACACAGAGTGACATATGGGCAGATAAATACAGCCATAACTGGTAGGCAAAGTAAGTGCACGCGGCATGTGTCAGTATTGTCTGGTAATTCAGAGCTGTCATAAAACTGTCCCACTTATGATGTTACAGCATTTTTAAGAAACATGAATTTGCAATTTAAACTCTGCTAAATGAAAGCAGGAAGTTACAGGTTACAGAGCTGCATGCAAACACGGGAACCGAAAGTTTCTTACTCAAATCTGTCTCAGCAGGTACAAACAGTGAGGATGCCCTGAATACTTTAATGTTGCCAGAGATGCTCAACCTGGAAAATAACTAAGAGCATTTTCAAGGACATTTTCAATCTAGTGTATCTTTGGGAAACATAAATCAGGTTCAGCTAACAGGAATTTTGTTATAAATATATAATTTAATTATAAATGAAATTCCTGTCATTAAAATTGGGATGTGGTCACCATCCCACCAAAACTGCGATGTGGTCATCATCCCACTGAAAATTTTCTTTCCCTTTTCCTCACTTCGCTCTGTCTTCCTCATTGATTAATATTGTGCATTTAAAGATGCAACCATTATTCTTTTTCTTTCTTTTTACCTCTACAGAACTTTCCTCAGAAAAATATTTTTAAAATGTCTTTGGTTCGGGAGCCACACGGCAGAGTAAGGCTGCTAGCTTTATCTCATACACTGTCTCCCCGGGAGTCTGAACTAAATGCATAATTTAAAGAGCCCTTAATCTGCAATGTCATTCCCATTTGGTCGGAGGCAGCCTTCACTTTATGATGTTAACTTTCTCGGCAAAGGGCAATGGCAGTTTTTCTGAGGATGCACTTAGAGGCAGCATCTCATGTAAACCGTTTATTCAAGATGTCCTGACATCCCAGTATAACACTGGGTGACAATGGATAACCTTCATCAAGCTCTCCCATGGGGGAGAGGCATTCACGGACCTGCAAGTGCTGCACAAAGCCAACAGCAATATATAAAGGGCTGCCGAGGAGGGATGGGAGATAGGAGGAAGAAGAAGGCAAGCAGAGACTTAAGCCACATTATATTTTATTCTGTATTTTTCACACAGCTCAAGGAAGGAGTGCGGCCAGCTTCCAGAGGAGCCAGCGCGTGGCTTTCCCTAGGAACAGTGTCCTGGGGATAGCTGATGTGCGGTGGCCAGCTCCCAGCCCCTGCTCGCCCTGCCTTCGGACCAGCCCCGCAGCCTGCTGCTCTCCCTTATTAACATGCAGCGCTTCATTCCAGCCCCCAGTTCTTGTAATTTAAGGGGTGCAAACCGACCTTTAGATGGGGAGGGCTGTTTCCTTTTTAATTAAATCTCCAGCCAAGTAATTTGCCTTTCCCATCCTATTGAGTTTTTCATCAATTGTTTTTTTTTTCTTTTTTTTTTCCTTTTGCCTTGCATGGTAGCAAACCACAGGTGCCTTATTACAGTAACTATCACACTGCTCCTGCACTCTCTCACCCTGAAGGGTGCTTTTAAAGTGCAAACACATGTCCAAAGATATGCAACAAGCTAATACCCCAGGATGTATTAAGGATGATTTTGTTTTACTTTAGCTGTATATTAACATGATGAGAACCCAGAAAAGGGATTTTGGCACATCTTCTTCCCACTGCATGAGGAAATGCAGAGGGATGTTTTGAATGATAAATACATTTCCAGGAACATTTGTGTGCATCCCAGTCCTCTGTTCAATCCTTTACTCATCTTCCATGGTCTTTATTCTAATCCATCACCAGATATATTTTCTTGGAAACAAGCTTAAGAATCTGGGGAGCTCCCACCTTTCCCCAAAGATCATTTCCCTGTGGCTCTACTCCTCAGCATCACAGCAGTCCAGCCCTGGTCTGTGCAGCAATTCATTAGGTAGCAGAACCGGCCAAACTTCTCCTGGCCAATTGACCGTAGTGTCCCAGAGGATGAGAGCTCACACTGAAGCCCTTCTCAGAGCTGCGGCAGTATTGAGCAAGGGGAAGAGCAAGAGGTACATGCCCCCATCCCATATATTTTCTGCTATCTAATAATGAGTGAGCCATGCTCCAGCTTTGCACATAACTGGGTTCCTTAGAGTCTCCAGCCTTTACTCAGCTGCTCCATGAAACCCATAGGAACATATTTTGTGAGTTCTAGGCTAAAACATAACCAAATTTCACATCATATATAGCAGTATCATCTACTTTTTCTATTTCTACTAATTCTGCTATTAGTAGAATAACAATTCTACTAAATGAAATAGAAGGGGAGCAGCCTGTTAGGCTCTCGGATGACCCAGAGTTGAGAGGGTGTTTTTCCAACCTCTGCCACGGATCTACTGAAGCAAGTTATGTGAGTCTTTAAACACCCTTCTATTTCTTTCTCCCACTGCACTGCCTCCTAAAGCCATTGAGATTCTAAACTACCTTGTGCAACAAGCTGCCTTCACAATGTGTCTACACAGTGCTCAGCACTAACACCACCGTTGTTTATTGGAGCCTTTAGGAAACAAGAGTCTGCACAGGAAATTCTAGAAATATTTGTGCTGGGCCTTTCTGTGTCACTGGAGAGCACGTTTGGGTGCATGTGTGTGCCTGTTAATATTTGTACCTCTATATCCTTGTGCTCCGTGAGTATCTGCAGCTGGTGTCTCTGCAAAGGAGGGTACATAGGAGCCTGGGAGAATCCCAGCAGAGAAACTTCCCTCTGCTGATAGTTGGTTGAAAAAAAAAAAAACTTTTATTTATTTATTTATTTATTTATTTATTTATTTATTTATTTATTTTCCTGCTCTTTCCCATGGTTTAGCTTGACCTTTGGAGGGCCACAGCCCCCTCACACTGGCAGCCGCTAGGTGGGGAGCTCAGCTAATGGGTCCAGCCCTGAACAGAGCCTGGGCACCATCTGGCAGAGCCCGTCGGAGGGAAGGACTCCTCGTCCGCCCCGTCTTCAAGCTGAGGATAAGAGCAAGTGATGGAGTCTCCGGCCACAGCTTGAAAGCAACCCATCAATGTCATCTTGTGTTAAGTACCTGATGCTGGCACTTCGCTGCAGTTCTTGGGGGGATAAGGGTTCTGACAGGGTCATTGTTTCAAGTGGAGTTCAGTCTTTTGTTTGCCATAAACGAAGAAGACAGGAAGTCAGCTGTGAGGTTTAGGAATAATATTTGGATAATTGTGAGATATCTCATCTTAAAGTTCAAACTGATTGAACCTGAGCTGAGTTTCGAGTCAAACTTTGTTTACGGGCCCATCATCCTTGCGGCTGACACTTGCAAAAAGAAAGAGAGAAAAAGAGGAAAAGAGAATGAGCCTGGACTTACGGTTTCTTCCTGACCTTGGCAAGAGGGAAAAATCCATACGGAAAACAAACCGATAAATAATAATAAATAATAACACCAATAGCGATGCCAACACTCCAGCAGCAGGAAAATAAAAATAACACTCCTTTGTGCCTACATTCTTAATAATGCTGCAGATGGTTATTTAATATGAGCTTCTGCAAAAAGCTACCAGGAAGATGCACCAAACACAGCATGAGCCATGCATTTAATCGGTTACTGTAATAAACATATAAAAAAAGATTTTTTTTTTTTTCCAGGAGAGGACAGAGCAGTGGCTACATAAAAGGACATCAAATGACACATCCTCCATCTCCCAGCAAATAAAAAAGCCATCAGCTCATAACAAGGCGGTGATAAAAGGTGCTGAGGCCAGTAAGATTAAGACTTTGTAATAAGGTTCGGGCGCCAAAACTGACAGCCATTTTCTTTTATATTTATCATGTCTTCACATTGGGGTGAGAAGCCAGGAGTCTGTCCCATTGCTGGCTAGAATTTATAGCAGCTCCATTATTAGGAGATTGCGCTGAAATGGGGCAGAGGTATGGTTTTCTGAGAACGCTACAATAGCCTCCTACATTATACACTTGACAGGTTTGTCAGCGCTTAGTAACAAGCCTTGTAAAGTACTTTAATATCATTAGCACTATTTTCTTAATGTGTCTGCTCTCCTAGCAGCCTGAAAATATCGTATATCATGGTCTGGAGGAAGGCATACATAGCTATCTCTCTCATACTCTCTCTCTTTCTCTCTCTCTTTTTTTTTTTTACCTTCCTCCTGAAATTTGATTTTATTGCCACACATTGGGTTGATATTTTAATCAAAATAATGCAGCCATTTTCCTTTATTGATTAACAAGTAAATATGTATAAATATGTAGTTAGGGGTGGGCAACCCTTTTAGAGGATATTGGAAACAACATAATTAATGGCTTCCTCATCTAATTACAGTGCACATGTTACATCTCCCCATTGTTTTTTTTCCTGGTGGTTTTTTTTTCTTCTCTGCCCCTCTGCTGCCAGAATATCTGTGGATTTCATGCAAAAGGGCAGGGGCCATGGGGAGGAAAGCAAAATAAAACAAAACCTTAAAAAGCAATGAAGCTCTTGGTCACTTTTCAGAAAACATGCATGGTATATCAGTGCTGTTTCAACTGACTGCATTCTTCATCACCTAAAAATCCATCATTCTCAGCAGGTAATGATGGCCAGAAGCTGGGATACTAACTTTCATTTCTTTTAAATATCTGAGCTGTGGATGCATGCATACATTTATTTAGCACATCTCCTTGGACCCTCCGAGACAGGAGGGTCCCCATTTGCAAAGCTGGGTGTCATCAAGCAAGATCAGACTCCAAGGTTGCAGAGATTGGACTCCAAGAAGAAGCAAGCACTGGCTATCAGCTCTCTACAGCACTAACGCTGATGGGAGATGTAAAAGCCCGTGTCCTACCACAACAATGCCCAAATTGTTTATAATTCTATTTGGAAATAAACATTTATTAAGTGCTTTGTAAATGCAGGACATTATAAGAAGGGCTTGGATCTCATTTGGGAACAGGATATGCTTCTTAACTAGGAGTCATGTTTATTCCTGATGTTGTAAATATTCTCATGTATGACCTTAATCATAAAAATTCCAGCATTGTAAACAACTGCACTAAATCTATCCAAAAAATGGGCTCAGACAAGGAAAACAAATATGTAAATGAACCTCATCAAAGAGAGTTTTATTATCTTAAGTATGACCTCAGTCAAATGGCTTTATATCTTGAAAGACGGCTCAAGTCAAGTACACAATTCACTTCCGCACCGAAGCCGGCACTGACGCATCAGTGCCTTTTGGCCCATGTTTGACTAATGTAACTGCAAAACTTAAAAAAAAACAGATATTCATCAAGCGTCCTATGCTCTTGGTTTAACTCAGCCAAGGAAACAAGAGGAAGGCAAAACCACGTCTGGGAGGGAGAAGGGCATTTAAGATATTTAATATCACACAAGTGTGGAGGAGACAAGTCCCCATGGGCTCCATGGCCACGCTGCGAGGGTGGATACCTCACCTTGCAAGTAAATGGATAAATAACCAACTCCTTGCCACCGTGGTCTTCCTCGTGGACATGTCAAGGGCCATGTCACAGCACCGTCTTGCTCTTTTAGGCTCTGTGAAGGAGTCCACCAGCCGTTGATTTCAAGAATTTTTGGAACAGACAATTTTGGCATGGAGTTTGCATAAAGTCCATATATTTTAATGGATTTTCTTCAGCAATTGTTGTTCCATTATATAAATCAGCATTTTAAAATGTGGATTAACTTATTGACAATTTAGCCCAGTGGAAAGGCATACCTTGAAAGGATACTGTCAAACAAACAAACAAACAAACAAACAAGCAAAAAAAGGTATTTTTACCAAAAGCATAATCTGTAGTAACAATAAAAAAAAAAATCAAAATGTACTTCAAAATATCACATTAGTGGGTAGCCCACAGGCTGGGCCAGCGGATAGAAAACTTTACTTTCCATGAGACTCTTCAGAGGTTTTAGCATAACAGAAAACGAACCTTTTCCACCGACATTTTAAATAACAGGAAAATTTTCAGTTTGCCTCATTTCCTAATATTTTCCACCATGCTCACTTTGCTGGTTTGTTTTATACATCATTAAGGAAAAGCTCAAAATAATTTAATCTAATATGGAAACATTTGTACTATCTATATTATTTTTTACATATTAAAAGGAAATGCACTAAGCTAAGGAGTAGATATATATATGTATGTATATCTACATTGTATCTGGCATATGCCATGTGTTTTATTTTACTAGCAATGGGTGGAGAGTCTACTAGAACTAAAACTGTCAGGCTTTTTGTAAGATCTTTGTGGGAATTTGATCTTGGTGTTTCTCAGCGTTGCATAATGGCTGCGAATATAGAATGAAATTCCAAAGAATCAATCACATGTGTTTCAACACATATAGCGCCAAATAAACACGTACGGATTCGCATAACTCAGTTTATATTTTTAAAGAGCTAATATAAATCTGGATTAATGCTCATATAGCATGTGCAACATCCAGATCTGCAGGAATATAATGTAAGCAATAATGCGACGACGGTGTCCTTTTAGCTGCTGGCCAGACACGCTCAGTGAGCGGTTGCCATGTATTTCGTTTGCATCTAAAATGTCCATCATGGCAAGTACCCTGCAGTTGTAATTAGCGAAGATGCAGAATGTTATCGAATATCACAACATTTTGACTGTCAGATTGCTCTAGCTGAGGAAAGTTACTTCGTAAAATGAGCGGCTGATGTTGCAGTTGTATTGACTTTTGTGTCATGTTTGTTGCAGTTTACTAGTCAAAACAACTTTCGGAGCTCTTCCTTGTCCAGAAGGTTCAGGCTGCCTTATGAAAATGAAGCTGTCTTGTTTTCTGCTTCATAAATCATTGTCAAGCAGAGCCAGATAACAGAAACAAGTTCAGATTCCAGAATGATTATTCTTAGAGATGATGTATTAAGTATATGGAATACAACTTGATTTTCATAAGCCATGTTGACTCTGCAGAACTGAGACTGGAGGGGAAAAAAATTAGCGAGTAATTGGAGGTGTGAGAGCTTGCAAAACCCCAGGGGAGAGGGAACAGGCTGGCTGGGGAGAAGCCCCCTCTGATGCTCTTGGAGTCTTTCCAATGCTGCCATTTCCCCCTCATCTCTGCCCCTGTGCTGTTTTGCTTTTGTATGCAATCCTTTCGGAGCATCGTGTAGACCTATTTTACTGCGTCAGATAATGTGATTTCCTAGCCTTGGCTGGGCTTTGCACACCAGTTCTGGGCTAGCAGTCTTCGAGAACATATTTCCCTTATGCATCCCAGTGAAAATCCTCTCCTGTCTCAACAGTTCTCTCTTTCCTTGTTTATAGGGAACTCCTGTTTATATTCATGCCTCTGCAATCCTTTCTTAGAATTCTGGTTGCATTTTATAGTCAAGACAAATAGAAAGAACATGACCCATTCTTTTATAATTTGCTTAGAAGTATAGCAGCAAAAATAACATCATGGAAGTAAGGTAGAAACTCAAAATACACATACAAGTTTGCCATATGTTGGAGGAAAAGGAAAAAAAAAATAGTGATGGCCAAGTCCCTTGTACCTCTAGAAGAATTCTTTTAGAGAAACGTGAGTAGGAAGGATAAAGTGGATGATAACAGTTTGAAAAGAAGGATCTCAGTTAGCAGGATTTTTTATTAATATGACATTACCATGTGTTACATAATTGGGAAAGGGTTGTGGATGGTGCATCTGAGCTATGAAGCAGGATCTAAGGTTTTTAAACTCAGCAGAAGACAAGATTTAAGAGAACAGCACTGGTGCACTTCCAGCATAAATACTGTAAAAAGAGAAGGGGTAAAAGAGATTGCTTTCAAGCTGACCTTTTATCATACACTGCCAACAAACGGGTTTTATATACCAAGCTTGGACTATAAGTGCATGGTTACCAGCATAACCATAAGGCTACCCATCCTGTCTTAAAGCACATGCACTGCTGCAGGGCTGCATCACCTCCCCAGAAGTTCGTCTTTAACACTAAACATCATAAAAGAAAAAACAAACATAGGAAATTTCATCTGTGGCTATGAAAAGGAATCAGGCTCAGGGCACCCCTCAAACATGTTTCTTCATTCTTTTAACCAAGAAAAGGAAATTAAAATCAAACAAACCTATGTTTAAGGAATGTGAAGGCTGTGAAACAAACCAACAAAAGCCAGGAAATGTTCAAGTTAGGGCTGTGACACTCTGTCCTTCACTCAAGCTGTTCTGACTTATTTTTCCTAAACAGAGGGGGTTAAGATCAGTGTGTCACCCTCAGATTTGAATTTCCTGTTGTGACCTGGTACGCGCCTGTGCCTTATTAATGTCATTAGATATTGTTTATTGCATTTGTGGAGGCTATGCAAGTGCACACACCTAAATTAAAGTGCACCCACATCTCTGTGCGTGATATCTGTGCAAAGTGCTGTAACTATCAGCGCTTTCTGTGACTATGAGATTTGTCTCCTTAACAACAATCAGCCCAGAAACCTTCTGTATTTTAACAAGCCCGTAGCCACACCAGAATGTCACGCTTGTCACTACAGTCCACACAACCATCTTTTGAAATGTCATATTGGCTGTGAGGAGAGAGATCGAATTCACCTGCTTCAAAGCCTCATAAGAAAGACGAGACTCTTCAGTTTTATTTAGGCAATAGCAGGATCAGGAAACGTGGACATGTGTTTCTGGTCCCACTCAGTAGAGGGCAGCAGTAGGTGGAGATGAGGAATCTTAATATGCTCTCGATCAGTGTCTATCAGAAAATGTGATTTTTCCTGGATACGACAAAAACACGACCAAATTAAAAAAAAAAAAAAAAAAAGAAGAAGAAATCTGGCAATCATGTAGTTGGGAACATCACCGAACAAGTATTTCCCATCTAGGTACAGGAACCGTTTGTGCCATCACCACGCTTCCCTCCACATCTGGGATCCCATGAGCGGCCGGAGGCTCGGTGGGAAGCGGGCGTGTCGATCATACGCTGTTCTTCCTCCGGACACACGAGGGATTGGCTCGAGGCAGAGGCAGGATACCAGACCAGATAGACCAAATGTCTGAGCCACTATTGTGAGAATAATGTCAATGCAATGTTAGTCTATCATCACCTATTTTGAACTAACCTTTGTCACGGGCTTGCTCCCGCTCTCGCCTGGACCCGGAGCGCTGCAGCGCTGCAGCAGCCGGCACCGGCTTCCCCCAGAACAGCTTTAGCACCACGAACAATAGATTTTAACCTTTGCCACTTTCATTTTTTTTGGTTTTATTATCAGTCTGTGCTTCCACTACAAACTAAGCGCACAGGGCTTTGAGCTAATTACATTCTGCACATCTGAGCCAACTCTCAGTGCTTCATGCTGACACTCGGATACATCTGGGCCTGATAACAATTACAAATACTCTGGGCATACTTTAAAAAAGAGCTTATGTTACAATGTGAAACAGCATGTTTTACAGTGCTCATAACGGTCAGATAAATACAATAGCTTCAAATCCCCTAAGTTTTCTTTTTCTTTAAAAAGGAAAAAAAAAAAGCTCTTTACAATATTACATTTAGATCAGGAACCCATAAGGAA
Source organism: Nothocercus julius (assembly GCA_013398735.1). NCBI lineage: Eukaryota > Metazoa > Chordata > Aves > Tinamiformes > Tinamidae > Nothocercus > Nothocercus julius. The sequence continues at coordinate 542,776 of VZSV01000026.1, read as the reverse complement.
AGAACCCTTCCCCTCCTCTCCCCATGCTAGATGAGCCAAAATACCTGAACCTGATAACTGGTCAAAATTTTTGTCACAAACCAGTGAAGGGGAGAGGTAGAGGGGGAGGCAATGAAGGTTTTCTGGTTCAGTGGCAGCAGATATGGGGCCTGATCATTCCTCCCTAAACGAGACCCTAAGGGATGATCCAGCCCCACCAACTGAGGAGGAAGTGACTTGGTTCACAACTTAAGTGCTCCGGGTATCTGAAGTGAAGTGGGATGAACCGGGGCTTGAATTCCCAGCTGCACGGATCCTGGCAGCCGCGAAGGCCATAGGGACGGCTCTACCTGCCTCAGCACCGTGTCCCTCTCCACCACCTCCCATTCCCACTCTCTTGACCCCGAGGCAGGAACGGCACCAGGATGCAGCACTGACAGGGGCGGCCTTGGGGCCCAGCCCTGGCGCTGCAGCTCCAGTTGGGACAAATGAAGCACACTGTGCTGTTAACCTGATCGCTCACATGGCTGAGGTCATTTTCTTTGTCATTATTTGCCCATCACCCAGACAAAGCGGGTGAGAGAGACGCACGTGCTGCTCTGAATCTTCTTTTTGGTTCCTCCAACCTTATTTCAGGACAACCTGGTGGCCCCTCCAGACTCTCCAGTGAGACATTGGAATGACGTTTCCTCCTGGGAATCATGGTGAGGAACTGCTAGCAATATAATTGGAATGAGACTATTAAAAAGATGTTTCACAGGGTGTTTTTTTTTTGTTTTGTTTTGCCCGAAACTTAGGTGGGGGAAAGGATGCTTGAGCCTGGACTTACACAGCTCAGACAAGTCAGAAACTTTAAAATGTTTATCCTTGCTTAAAAAATAATCAAATAAATAAAAAGCCAATAATCTGGTAACAAAAAGAAAGAATGATTTAAACTTCTTCCATGCCTGTCTTAAGGGAGAGATACATTCAGCACTGGCTTTGCCAGTTCACTTTTCTAAGACAATTGTTAGTGCTTTGGAATGATGGACAGAGAAGAATTAAAAGAAAAACAACTCCCTGAGCCAGGTTTTTGCATAGGGCTGTAGCAATTGTCTGTCACAAAAAGCTCCCAAGCAAGCCCTTATGATAACACGCAGAGTATATCAGCAATCATCTGTCTTTCCTCGGTAAACAGTTGTATAGTAATAAAACCGAGTGATACAGCTGACTCTAACCTGGCAAATTTCCCTGCACCTAGTGTTTACATCTCTTTAAGTGTATCTTTGTCATATGGTTACAAGGCTATTTCATGCTCTCAAGTTTAATTCTTTGTAAATATAGCGCTCTCTGTGAGCACGAGGCGTATGTGTTAATAAACGTTCCATTTGCAGCCGTTGCTCTTGCTCGAATGGAAAATGAAGAGTCCTTGATGGGATGACGTTTGAGATTGCTGGAAGTCTCCTCGCCCATTTCCTTGGAATCGTGTCGATTGTTCAGGAAGTTTCACCCTTTCCAAAACTTCCACGAAGGCTAAATCCTGCCTTCTGGTATGTTGCAGGGAGCGTTTTTTTTTTTTTTTTAATGATAAAAAAAGAGTCTTTTTTTTCTGGAAAGCCTGCTCCCTGTGTTCTCAGGGGTTATAAAAATGGGAATCATTTTTATTGGCAATCCACTGGAATAGTGCTGAGACAAATGGAAACTTGAAGATAAGGATCCTCCGAGGTGAAAACATACAGCTGTTGGGAATTGCGAAAGAATCTGACCAATAAAGGAAGTCACTATTTTTCCAGGCCTGAAGTGAGTTATAGGCCGAGACGGGTGTTGTATATTTATGTAAGGCTGCAGCGGGGAGCTCGAGCGGCCGTATATTGCTGAAAGAGCATCATTCACATTCAACCTGAGACAAAAGGTGGAAATGAAGCAACATCCTGAGCGAAGCTGGGCTCACGGCAGAATAATAACGTTTCGGCAAGGGGGGCCGCCGCGGTAGCCGGCGGCTCGGCCTCCGCGCGCGGAAATGATCAAGATGCCTCGTCAGTGCTCAGAAAGACCGGGGCACACGCACACAGGCAGGCACGCGTGCAGCCGGGACACGTCCTGGGGACGGGGGGTCACATACGATTATTATAATATATTTATCTTCTATTATTTATATATATATATATAAGTTATAATGACATATAATATAGCCGTGTGTATATAGGGGCGTTGCATCAACAGCATGGAGCATGTGCAGTATTTACCAGGAACATTTTCTACTTTGCTCTGTCATTAGTGCCCCTAATCAGGAAAAAAATAGTCAAAGGACTGAAGCATTTTCATGAATACTCAATCCTTCTCTTCTTTACAAAATACAGCTTTTCTTACCATCTTTGCTGTCGCTATTTTGGCAAGGCTTTATTTGAAGCGGGCAGCATCAAAACAGGGTTGTGCTTCTCTGAGGAAAGCTGAGGAAGCAAAGGAAAGGTAGGAGTCCTTCACTGTACGTAAATATTTTTTGCCATACATAGATGTCCACACGCAAGACAGAGACAAATAATCAGCGTAATGGGGAAATTGCACATGGGGAAACTAAGGCACATGAGTTAATGAATTTGCTGAGATCGTAGCTCTGAGTGGGAGGGAAGGGAAGCACAGGGGGAGACTGTTCTGTAATTCAGTCTCATGTTTTACCTACACAACATTTGCATCAAAATATACCTCCAAAACCTTTAAAAATTTCTCCTTTAAAAATGTTAGGGCACACCTTGCGTTTTGAAGTTCTCAGCGAGTTTCATGCAGGGAACACATGAGGTTTTACAAAGGGCTGATGTGAGCGGCGGATTAAAACTCCAGCCCCGGCCTGTGGTTTGCGCTCCTGTGCACTGGCGGTAACTGTCTAAATGTTGGGCGTTTGATTCCACACGACCAGGACAACAGGGCAATTGTTTAGTCCAGTCACCAGAAGACAGGTCTCATCCCAGGCCAAGGCCCTGCAGACCGTGCGAGGCAGAGGAGTCTTCACATGGGGATTTTAAAGGTCTAATTTATAGTCCGTGTCCATATGACAAAAAGTCCCTAATCTACATCTAATCCCAACCCAAAACAGTATTTTGCAGGAAATCTGAATCCCGACAAATAGGTGTTGCAAGGCCCTGCTCCCAGCTCCACCCGGTCTTGGTCAGCAGCCCTCCCACTAGGCCCTGAAAATTTGAGGTTTTCCTGCACCGTTTCAAAGGCTTCGCCAACACTGGATTTTTTATTGTTGTTGGTTTTGTTCTTAAAGCGACAGAGCAGCTCAAGGAACATGGAAATGGAGCTCTTTGCGTTGGCCTCGGTGAGGCCTTGATGGCCTTCATCTCCTGAGAGGCCGGGGTCGTAGAAGACGTTCTTCACACTGACCCACGTCCACAGTCTGTGTGCGGGGGGTTTTCCCACACACAAGATGAACACCAGAACCAAATGGGTTTGGATCCCTTACAAAATACCCAGCAACTATATCCTGTTTTATAAGCCTCCAGCAGGCTTTGAACCACGACAAAACAAACAAAACCTGTCAATCTTAGACAAATATCCAGCCTGCTCGGCCCTGTGGAATTTGGACCTGACTTGAAATTTCACTGACAAAGAAGATACTAACCTGAAGAAAAGGACACCTGGGTTTGGAAATGCTTGTTTCAAGGCCATTAAAATTCTGGATATGACTGTAATAACTGATATGAAAATGAGACTTTCTTTTTGGGAGGGATTTTAATTATTCCTAAGTGATATTCATAAAAATATATTAGCTTGTAAGGAAACTGATAGAGAATTTAATAGGGATGGAACTGTAAGGTTACACAGGATTTTAAAGCACTGCCCTAGTCATACAGTTGAATAACTTGAGTGATTGACTGCTTTCCTAGATATCTGGTTTAAGTAACTTGCAGAAATCTCCACTTAGGATAAAAACATGCAGATTATTCTGTCACATTCAAAGTTACCTAGAGGAAATATTCTCATTTTCCTCTTAAATCTATAGGAACTTTAAATAATATAGAAAGCAGCCTAAAGGCTGAAACCTTTTGTCTGATAGTTCAAAACAAAGTTATCAAATCACATTTTTTTCAGGTTTTATTAACTTATTATTATTATTTTACTTAATGTTAGAAAATATTCACTGGCATCCATCCAATTTAGATCAGGAACTCACAGGTGAGGACAGAGCACACTCACGTTGGCTTCATAATGCAAAAACTGATCACTACCGAGGAAAAAAAATCACACCGTGTTGTGATTTATCTACTTAAATACTTACACTTAACCATAAAACAAGATACCCCAATCACATGCAGGTAGCCCACATAGCCCTCTTGTTAAAATGCCCTTCCATTTAAACACAGATTTTAACCTTTTCACCTTCGCCACTTACATTTTTTCTTTCGTTTTGTTCAAAGCATTTAGGTAAATTAGGATGAGGTCCCTCCATAAAAATGCAAGGGGATCAGTGAAACTTTCATCTTTAATTTATTCATGAAGGAGAGAGGTCTTTCCTGGTCATGCTGTGCATCATCCTGTCAGAATGACTTTCCTTCTTCTCGAGAGGGGATAAAGGGAGATAGAAAAATCAGGGGTTTGGGCTTTCCTGCTAATAATTGCTGGAAGAGAGAAAATGTCGCACTGCTTTATTCAGTGGTTATTGTACAGAAGCTGAATTTAATATCACACATTACAAGGCCAAGCTTCAATATTAAAGGGATTGAAGTTACTAATGAGTAGAAACCTAAATTATTTATGCAAGATAACTGGATAGGCTTTTCCTATGAAGTTCACACATAACTTTACAATACCAATTGGTGGATCCTCCCCGCAGCCATAACAGGGACAGTGTCCATTTTTCTAATTGCAGTACGACAGAAGGATGTATGCATTTGGGGAGTGTATTACAGGCATGTGTAATGCACATCACCTGTCTCTACTAGCACGGATCCTGCCAATTTCAAGCTCTGCACAGAAACACTTTTGATTTCAGAAATTCATTTGAAGCAAACAAAGTTTTAATATTAACAATAACAAAAATAGAGTTAATATTAGCAATAAAGCTGTCTTTGGGTGAATATTCCACAGCGCTTCCAAAATCTTCAGTTTTCTGATTGATTTCTTTCACTGATTGTTGTTATAATAACATCCCATTTTGCATCCTGATCTTCTGAAGGGGCAAAAAGACTTACAATACAGATGGCCTTTATCCCAGCTCATGAATGAACTCTTCTGTGTTCCCCCAGCTTACAAAAATTATCATCTTTTATACATGCTTTAAAAAGAAAAGGGTGGGGGCTAGGGAAGCGAAGCAGGATCTGGTATGAATCCTTTTAGTCGTCAGGAAATTACAAAATGTACACTTGCGGAGTAAGCAATTTTCGCAGTCTGCTGGCACATCCATCTTTTTAATGAGCCTTGTTTATAACCTGACGCCATGTTTCTAGTCACCTACCCTGTTTACATCTTTGGCCCCTTTAATTAAGAGAAGAACCAGTTAAAAGAAAGTAAGAAGAAATATTAATATGATCTGATTAATTCAGCTAGCGGGAGGTTATGGGGTACCAAGGTTATTATAACCTATAAAGGCAACATGAGCAAAGCTGTGTTCATTTGTAATTTTATTAGGCAGAGCAAATTAGTGAGCCCACATGGCAATGACAAAAGACCCCTTCCTATTCTCTCTTACCCCCCACTGAAAGGGCCAGGCGCCTAAAGTTAGGCTCCATATTAGGCAAATGAGAGCTGATAAATCTCAGCCAACAACTAATGAGAATCTCCAGAGTTGGAGCTGTGCTAATTTGAAAACATTAGCTGGGATTTCTTTTGCCCTTTTTTTTCTCCTTTCTTTCTTTTGGTGTACGTGCAAAGGCTCGCTAACCCAACACCACCCTCATTGGGGTCAGCAGGATGAAGGGAGAAGGGTGGGAGAGGGAGAGGGATGGGAATCCACAAGGGGTTAAAGATAAAGTGCAGCATAAACACAGGAGGCAGCTAAGAGGAAACACTGATAATATGTAGATCATTAGAAAGAGCATATATCATTGATAATACAAGGGGGATATAATTGCATATAATTACATGACACTTATGTAGCAGCTCCTCCTAGCCCCTCCCTCCTCCCAGATAAGACAATCCAGATCCTTTCTTTGCATTGCGATCTTGCAGTGTTCATGCAAGATGCTAATATTGAAATCACGTCGACCCTCCAAGGCTTTCCAGTGTCACATCTCTCATCCTTCACCAAACTCAGGTAAAGCCAGGTAGATCCCAGTCCTAGTGTTATCCCACAGAAATTACCACTGGATAGCAAGGTTATACCCAAGTCCATCCAAAAAAGTGCTAAATTATCCTGGTGACATCCAGACCATACAACTCCCCAAAGCCCGGTTGCTTCGAGCTTTTTGGGAAAAGAGTTTGACTTAAAGATCTGCATTTATCCCAGATTTTGGGGGGTGAGGGGAAGGCTCAGAGCATTTCTGAGCAGATCGGTTCATAAATTACAGCTGCACATGGCTGATGAACAGCACTGTGACATCCCAACATACTAATGCGGCAACTGAGGAACGTTGGGAGAAGGGAAAAGAAAAACAAGCTTTCCAATTATTATTATTTTTTTTTCTCATGTGTTTGTTTCTACCACAGTGTTTTATGGGACTTTCTCAAACTGAGGGATTAGAAATTCATGAATACTCCAGCAAACATGTCTGAAAGTAAAAAGCCCAGAATCACACAGCCCTGAGGCTGAGATATGGGGGAAAATGTCTCCAATTCTGGCCTTATGATTCAGCCATTTACTGTGATGGCTCTACTTATACACCCTGTGTTGCTATATCATTGCTGTCTGTATCATTTAATTCCATTGGTATTCCAAGGGGTCACTTTTTATCAGAGACATCCTCTCCGCTACAAGCCTGAGTGAGAAAATGAACTACAGATCCGAAGAACTTTCTATCCAGTGTACAAAGTAAAGGACAGACAAAAACCAAACTCACTGCTAGAAGTAAGAGAGGTAAGAGAGATAAGACAGCCACAATTGAAAATCACTCAAAAATCAACAAAATGTTCAGATCCTTAAAAAAAAGGTTATTCTCCACTTGTATATTCCATACTAAAGCTCTATGTTTTTGAAAGAGGAGCAAAAGAAAGGACAAAATGCTTAAAAAGTACCAAAAGTACCACAGATTTGCTCCAGAAAACCTTTTATTTTGTTTCATTTTTTATTTTATTTTATGTTTTTATTTTAAGACAATATCTTACTGAAACATCAGTTTTAAGAACACTGAATTGCACACTTCCCTGTTTTCTCAGGTTAGGCAGCAAGTCGAACAATACTGGAAACTCTTATATGTATCTGAATCAACTAAATCATCCAACTCTCATTGCTTTTCCTCTCCTAATTCCAAAATTATTTCATTAATGCACAAAACCCCAAAGTATGGCTAAGACATCACAGATAGGATGCTGCCAGACTGGAAAGTCAAAATTGCTGACAAAATCGAATGAAGAAATGAGGAAAAGGGTTGGGTGAAGGCTTAGAAACAAGATTTTGGAAGAGATGTGTAAAAGCCTCTTCTACAGTCTCAGCTTGAAGTTCCTCATGTGAAGGAGGAAATCTGAGTCAGGATGAGTGTGAATGGCATGATGATGCTTGGGAATGGACTGGAAGAACTTGGAGATTTGAATTATCCCACTTTTATGTTAAAATCTAGGAGAAACAGTAGCAGGACCCCAAGGAGAGGAAAATGTTGCACCCTGCACAGTCCCTGGTGAGGAAAATCTATATGAGAGCTTGAGAGGAAGGTCCAGGGTTCTTGGCTCCTGGGTCTTGCTCACCTGGCACAGCAGGACTTGAGCTGTGCAGAGCTCCTCCCATATCCAACCACAGGAATTACTGTTGCTCTGGTCTGTTCCTAATGTCTGAGCATTAAAAGTAATAATAATAATAATAATAATAGAGTAAGTAGATACATTGAAATGCTGAGCACAGTGGACGCAGTGATCCCCATTTACCACAGCTCTCCTCCCTCCCGTGACAAATTTCATTGACTCCATTAGTCCCAATTTTATTGAGATGTATGGAAGTAAAAAGCTTAATTACCAAAGTCTGGTTATAGGCAAGGAGGTTGAAGAGATTTTGGTTTAGTCAACTTTATCCATTTTTGCATTCACACATGACCTTGGGGTGTGAGAATTGGTATCTCTAACACTTCTGCTAAGCCGTGGTCCATGGCTTAAAGGTACATAGACAGGAAAACTCACACTGACTGACAGGTTGAAATCTCTCTTTCACAGCAGTGCCTGCAAATGCCACAAGGCTCCAGGAATTGAAAGGCAGATTTATTTTTCAATTTACATACTCTTATGTACTCTTCAGCAAGTGTTATTTGGTGCAATGAATTTTCAAACGTTCTTATTTTACTGGTGGGTTGAATTATCCCCCTGACTTCCTGGCACAGACAGAAGAGCTGATTTGGCTCTTGCAAGGTTGTATCATAAACAAAATAATAAATACATAAAAGCCAATTGCTTCAAAACTAATCCAGAACTCCCCTCTGGAAATACAGAAATTTCTACTACTTTCAGTACCGTTCAATACAGAATCCCAGCCTTATGGAGAACAGGTTTAAAAGACAGTAAGTTCATTTTTATTTTGTCTTCAGTTTCTCTACACCATCAAAATTCTCTATGAGACTGGAAAACATAGACATGTCAATGAAAGACATGGTCTAGAACAATCTGACACCTCCATGCTGGGCCCCACTCCATTCTAATGCAAGCTGGGACATATCTTTGAAAGCTCAGGAGAAAATTAGTTCTTGGGATATCTTCAAGTCCAATTTTGCACTTGGGAGATGATAGATAGAACTTTTTAAAGGAGTCTAAACAATTTCAGACTCCAGATTTTAACAGCTTTCATTGGACCAAACTTTTCTGATAGGGATGACAGCTGTCATCCTCAGAGCAAGGCAATGCCCGAATAGAGTAAACTCCATCCACCTACTCTTACTTTCCTCCATTCCTCTTCATTTATCACAGGGCAGTGAGATAAAAAGCACAAGAACAAGTTGGAGACAGGGTGTACTGGCCTACTAGGCTGTTCCTTCCATACAATTAGAGCAACCTGTAGTTACTTTGGATGGTCACATCTCTGCCCAGCTCTAGGTCTCCTGGATATTTGCAGGTTTTCTCATAGCACAATTTGTTTCCCCCGGAAAAGAAGCCTCTTCACTCCCCAGATCCTCCTTTTCAACCCTTGGGGAAAAGGAGGCCTGAAGAGTACTCCAGTGCCGGTCTGAAATTCAGGAATATAAGCACAGAAATAATATCCAGGAAGACTGCTCAATACCTCTCGAAGAGAAATTGCTCCTCTCTCATTGCTCTCCACTACATCTCAGAGTGGACTGATGAAAAATAATCTGAACTACATGAAAATCCCTGTGATGTGTGAACTTTTATATGGAAATGGGTTTGTGGCTATTCATTACCTGTTTATATTTGCAAGGTTAAAAAGTTTAATTGATCGTTCAATAAATTATCACTTTACAGATCAGGTTAGGCTCTTAAACAAACCACGAATCACCGTGTTAACACGCAGATATAAATGAGTCTTTCTCAGTAGGATAAACACTATCCCCCATGTACGGTAGGTGTGGCAATTAGATTATTGATTTTAGGTAAATGTCTTGTTAATTATGCAGGAGGCTTCACTACTCGTGTTAATTAACTTACTGCTCCTTTGAATCAATACACTATAGCCTCAGGAGAAAAAGCATCCTTCTTCTCATCTTTGGGGCAAAAATAATAATAATAATAAAAAAATTGGTTCATCTCCCATCTTCTTTTCGTTCCTCAAATAGCTCCACAAAATCCAAGTTCCATGTGAAAATAAAAATGAAATGAGCAGTAAACAAAGTGTTGAGAGATGACCAAGTACTTAAGCCAAAGAAAATGAAATTCAGACATTGCTCAATGAAACAGAAATACAACACTGTAGGGATCTCCAAGTAGTGCAAGATTATCATGAACGAAGCCACAGAAGTTGTCTGTACAGGCTTTTCCATTTTCTTGAGAACTTGAAAACCATCTCTTTCCCTACATGATTTTGTAAACTCTCCCTCCAGCTCTTTATTTTTTATGCCTTAATGAGAAGTTTTTCTCACAGGAGCCTCTTCCTCCTATACTCTCATCTCCAAATCTCCTCATTCATGATGTCTCTCCATCTCTATTTTTTTTCCTTTACTTATTTGGCATTTAATGTCTTTATTTTCCATTTCTCCTCCTTTTCTCTGCCTCTAGTCTTGCCTCATGGGCGTACGTTAGGATGACCAACATTACTTGTCTGTGTTATTCCAAGAGAAAGCTACATATCCATTTAAATATGCCAGTTCTCAAGTTCAGACCTGACTACCTTCATATATCTTAAGTATTCAGAACAAGTTTAGATGAAAGTCCAGAGCACTCTCAAGAAGAAAACTTAAATTCATCCAGTGGAGGCCCAATTTTAGCAACTTACAGGAGACTTAAGAGAGCTTTGTTGCTGTTTTGTATTTGTGCTCTTTTTTAGGAAGATACTTTGATCCTGTGTCAGCTAACATAGCTGTCAAGCCAGGAAATCCCATACAGAACCTAAACTCAGTGAATACATTTGTTATCTAGATTCATATTTGGGGTTAGAATGATGACAATAAGCATGAATTTTCAAACGACCACAGCTCAGATCTGTATTTAAGCTTCCCGAGAGCAGATGGGTGTGGATGTCAGGGCAAAAGTCAGTCATTTCTTTCTCTGCTTCAGTAAATGAAATAAGCTAAAACCTGTTTCCTATTTGGCCTTCTGTTGTTTTCAGATTTTTTTCTTCTCTTTAAGTGATTTTGCAATTCAAATCCTGTTCATGGTCTTTCCAGTATATTTTATTTGTGATTTCTTTGATGAAGAAGAGAGATGAATGATTAGGGCCATACCCCCAAGACTCTTAAGCACAACTTTATGCATATCAACAGACCCATGCAGTCCATGGAGCTTTTACATGACCAAAGTTACTCACATCTTAAGTGCTTGCGGGATCAGGACCTTAATCTTGTGTTTTATGCTATTCATTGACCTTGGTCATGTACACATTTATTACTGATTTGAAAAAATGCAAGGTAAAGTGAGTGACATTCCTGAAGCAAGGAGAGATTTAGCAAGGGAAAGAGAAATATGAGGGTTTTTTTTTTCTGTTTGGTTGGGGTTTTTTTAAGTGTTCTAAAAATAACCTAAAAAAATATCTTGGTAAAAGTTTGAGACTGGCTTGCATTGATGTTTACATGAAGCCTGTTATACATAATTTTCCGAAGCTGTTTTCAATCATGCAAATGATTTTTTCCTTTGCAATATGCTAATGCAATCTGATTTATTTCAGTTGTAAAAGTTAATTACAATGTGTTTGTGAGTCCCTAAAGATGATGTATTAAATGTTTATAACCAGGATTATTAAAATGTCCTGTCTCGATTACAGTGCTTCTCTTTCAAACACTAGAACTAATTGTAGCCTTAAATCACAACAACCTCACCGTTAAAATTAACACAAGGGCAACATTGCATAATTTTAATTAATTTTAATTTGGCCAAAGCAAATTAATTTTTGTTTTCTAGAAGGACAGCTAAACTCTCTCCCAGCCTGTTCCCGTTAAACATGGTGTTCATAAACTTCTGTTTTTCAGCATTTGAATCCCTTTAATGATTCCACAGCTGCATATTTACACTCTAAAATATTCTTTGATTTCTCTTGCTCTTTCTATTTTAGTAGAAATGACTGTATTCATATATGACCTCCTTATTACTGTGCACTTAAATAAGAGAATAAAATAATGGTGCAGCATTCAGCGTTTCACTGATTTTGCATGACTGTGTATTGTGTTGCATCCATTCTGTAAAATAAAAGCAGCTCAGAATCTCTTCAAAGCTCTTGGAGATTCACCTTCACTCTCCTGAACCATCCTTAAAGACAGAACCAGTGCCAAAATGCCTTAAAAGAAAGAGAAAAATTCCCTAGAAAAATAATTAATTTGTACAGCAATATTTGTTATGTTTCTCTTTGCCTTGGTGTCACACGAAAGATTATTTTTGCAGGATTCCTCTTTCAGATGACATGAGCGATATTGCTTGGGAACACCTTAGCTGAAGCCAAGTGACATCACAGCTGGGTGCTGGAGATACTGTGCTGACTTCACCTTCACTTGCCAAGTAAAAACTCTCTGACAGTCATTTTCTTATGCTTCTTTATTTTTTAATGTTATTGCTTCCATAAGCATAACCAAACCCATCAAAATCATGCACAGAGGTCATCCTGATACAATGTCTGAGATACTTTTTTTTCCCTATGAAATACTAAATTCCTAAAAGGGTAAACATGGGATTTGGCTGTATATGAATTATTAGTTGCAGCGAAAGGAAGGGAAAGGAAGTTTCAATTCAGGGATTTTCCAGTGCATTTTTTTTTTTTTTTCTGCTTCCAGAGGGAGATGTGGTTTGCCTCTCCCACCCGCAGAAGCAGCTGTGGGAGCGAGGGATGGGAAGGGAAGATCCTGCCCTTCCTTACACACTGGTGAGCTGGAACGGGAACCGGCTCGCTGCCTCACATGAGCTCATCCCTGTGCTGAGCTTAGCAAAGAGCATATGTGCATGTTTTTTAATGGAAGACCCGAAGTGCATTAATATAAGAATGGCCACACTGTGGAACTGAAAGTCAGTCTAAACCAGTATCCTCTCCTGAATGGCGATAAAAGCAATTGCATGGAGAAGAGCACAAAATCCGGTCAAGCACCTCGCACTGCCCACTCAGACTCTCCAACTACCATTCGTGGCTCATGTCATTTCTATATATTTAGTGTGGTCCTTGCATGGATTTGATCACACTCCCTAGGGCCCTTGAAAGCTTTCACAGCATCCTGTGATAAGAAGCTCCTCAGCTGAGCTCCATATTGATCCACAGGTTGTTCGACTCAGCTCTCTCCCTGAAAGATCTTCAAGCGATTTGTTGGATCAAGTTTGTTCTCCAGCTTTTACACAGAGAGAAGCTGAGGAAGAGCAAGCGTGAGTTCTCTGTCCTCACTTGTATGCAGCTATACCACACTTAAAAGAACGAGCTGGTTAGTGGCTAGTCTTAAGATCTGAGCAGTCCATGGGTCCCAGTCGTGGCTGTCCTCTTCTTTCTTGCCATGCTGCGGGAAAACAGCATCTCCCTAAACCCTGTGCCTGGTATCCTGTGCTTTTTTTGCACTGGCTCTGGATAAAGAAGCCAAATTCATGTGCACACAGATCATGCAAAGACAAGCTGATTAGGCCTTCATTTCTCACCTCTGTTTTTCCTTAATGATCCGAGAGAGCTATTGCCTAAAAGAGAGTGCAGACATGGACTGGGAAACCTTCTCACCCACGTAAATACCGCTTAGTGGGGCATGCATTTCTGGGTCAGGCAATTCAGTCACAGTCCTGACACAACAGTCGGGTCAGGGCTACAGCTGAAGTTGAAAGGTGACATGAATTACTTATCTGTTTTAAATTATTCCTCAGAGACTTCATATCTTTCTCTGCTCCTTAGCTGCTTACATGAAAACAGCCCTTCTGCACTGCAGCAATAGCTTTTCCATTACTTTGGTCACATCTTGGCTCCGAGAAATATATTACTTGTATGGTCCTAATCAGCTATTTCCACTTGAGGTCTGTGTCCATTTGCTCCCCTCTGTTCCCTCCCAGCCCTTGTGCTCAGACTTCCTAGAAAAGAAAACCGACAAGAAGAATGCAGCTGCAATTGGTTCACTTTCCCAGTGACTGGAGATATAAATCTTGCTTTGGCCAAACATGTCAAATAGCAAAACCACTATCTTTAAGCATTGTCAGTCTGCTGTCTGCCATCTTCATCCTGCTGCTGGTGGACAAATTTAGCATCCTGCTGCTTTAGTCTCGCAGTTCATAGCAGGACAGAAATATAGGGCTAGGTGATCTATCTTCTCACCGGATCATCCACACAGCAGTGAGAAGAAGCACCCTTTCTTTAGGCTGAATGTTCTTGCTATTGGCTATCTTTAGCACATTCCTGATCACTATGGGGAACCCAAGACACAGATATTATCTCCTCAAATGAAACCACAGACGCTGGGCTAGGTAGGGACTTGTTGTGTGACACCTGAAAGGGGCAGCAGATACAGATGGGACCAACATGCCTCGAAGGAAAAGCATGTGAGGATTGTGAGTCCCTGCTCTGCTTGTTCAGGCCATGTGCTCTGGTGAATTTCCTGAAGAAAACTCAAGGACAGATTTTTCAGTGTTGCCGAGCAGCTGCAGGTATCGCTCATAGGTGCTCAGCCGCTCTGGAGGCAGGTCTTTGCTGGCTGGAGGCCTTTTCCACCTAAGAGCCATCTTCCACAGTGCGTCACACACAGATTTTATTTTTCTAGAAAGGCAAGAATTTGAAGGAAGGTGGTCATTCCTCACTTACAAGCAAGATTTCACAGGCAAATATGAAATCCTTGCCTATAATCGAAGCTGACTGGATGTTTTCCAATACCGGTTAAGTACAGTGAAAAATTCACAAGGATTTACCTAATCAGACTTGGTCCTGGGCTTTATGGCCCTACCAAATCAGTGTCAGAGTACCCACAGCAATACTGCATTACACTCAGCCCCATCCTAACCATCCCTTCCCCTTCACTGTCCATGGAGATGCAGCAGCTGAACAGGTTGAGGCCGCAATGAACATTTATCACCCAAGGCATTAGTGATTGAGAGCCAGTGGTAGTAAGCATAAATAGGAATTCTTTAATGATAGTGAATGGCACATTAACCTCAACACGAATGTGTCATGACTTTCAAACTGGCACATGTGTGGTGCTGCACTGGAGCAAGTGCCCTGGGCCTTTCAGTTCTTCGTGTGCTGTTGTGCCTGCTTTTCAGACCAAAATAGCTTCCATCCAGCCATCCCAAAAGGCAGAACAACCTATCTACACCCAGCACTACAGAAGCATCCTGAGAAATACTGAGGGTAAAGGAATTTGCTGGTCTGCTCGCTGTTGTCTTTCTCATTCTGGGGATAAACAAACTTGTTAGTTCCCAAGAAAAAGGATTGGGCATTTATCACTGGTGTTAAATCCACACACAACAGGCCAGATTTTCTGTAAGTCAGCAAATCTCTGCTGAAGTCCAAGAAACTATGCCAAACATTAGCAGCTGAGGCCCTGGCCAAAAAAATGTAAAAAAACCCACAAATGTGTTGAACAAATATATTGCTTTCCGCAAAACAGAAAACGTTAATGTTATATTATGTTGCAAATGCTTTCATAAGGCATGTTGCTATTAATGCACCTTACATTCAATAAAAATATGGTTGCTGTTTAAAATACACGGTACAGCAACCACTTTATGAGCAAACCCTGATGGTACCTGCTGTGCTGCTTTTCCAGGTGCCAAAGGCAGAGTGATAAATGCTGCCATCTGGGAGAGCTGCAGACCTGTCCTCGGACCGTTCAGGGCTGGATATACCTTGATAATCTTCCAAGCTTGGGCATGCTTCTCCGCATTGTGGCTCTGAGAAGAGCCTGCCGTCGTACATTCGAGCCACATGAAAATGAGGTGTGGTGGGACTGTACAAGGCAAAGCTGAGGATCAGCTATCTGCTCACATTTCCATCTAGCTCTGTCAAAGATAGGCAAAGATAGACCAAGTTTTGCCGTCTGGATTTTACTAAGTTCCTAACAATTCCAGAAAGCCCTATGGCATTTTTGTGACTCAGGCATCATACTCATCAGAACAGGTACGGTCCAGATGTCCATCTATTGCAGATGACTTTGATTGACACACTGTCCTGGTTTTGCTCCCCACATCCTAGTCTTTCTTCATATACCTAAGTATTTTGGCTGCATTCAGAGGCAAGGAGGAGATTCTGTGCTCAGTTTGGACAGCTGCCTCTGAACAGGTTTCTGCCCAGCACAGCAAAGCTGGACTTGCCTGCCTGAAATTTCTTCCTTCCAACACGCAGGTTGGATCTATAGCTTTTATATGTAAATCAGCTAATGCTTATCCCCTCTTCACACGGCACTGTAGTGGCCCTGTGATTTAGCTGTGAGTCTCAGCCTTCTCCGAGCAGCAGTTCGCTGGGGCCCGTACTTTGGCTTTTGATTAGCTGGCCAGCCCTCTGCTATTCTTGTTTACAGTGTCATTAACCTGTAGGGAAAGGGTGAGCTTACCCGTCATGGGAAATACAGAATATAGTAAAAGTCAAAGTGATATAATGACATTGCTCTCCACCTACAGACAGACACGGCTTATTCAATCGAGCACTCTGCTTGGGTCCAAGACTTTGCAGTCCTCTGACTACTTTATTTTGCTGCAAACCTGTGCCTTTGCCCCAAGCTGCCAGATATTTTCAAGCCAAAGATGATCTGTGCATGAATATCCCAGTTTCTTCTTGTTCATCCTAACCAGAGGTAAGCAAGACTCTAAAAAGCAATTTGTCTTCTTCCTGATTTTATCTCTAGTATTTTGCCCAGTGTACTGCACTATGATTTTATGCAATATATCAATGCATATCAGACATCAGCATTTATCACTACCATTTAAATGATGGGGAGACTAAGGACAAGTAAGGGAATCAGCTTGCTCAAAGTTAAAGACTCTTCCAAATTAAGCTCAGTGGATGAGTTAGAAAGAAAGATCTTTTTTTTTTTCCTATGTCTATTTTTGTTTTCTTGTTGGTTATAAATTATTGCATGATTTTGCACTTCCGAATAATGGCCTCTGACAGTAAGGGGAAATTCCATACAGGCAGGGGAAGAAAATATGATTAATTTCCAGTCCAAATCAACCAGAGGAAAAGCCTACAGTTCATTAGAAACTCTTTTCAGGTTTTCAGCTCCTTGTCAACTGTCTAGGTTAGATGTAGACCAGAACAGAAAGCCCACATTATAAAATAACCTCAAAGCTAAAATAGTAGAGAGCCACAAGCCTCAGGATGAGCCACAGTTCAAGTAAACCCATAGAGACTTTACTAAAAGTTATTGGTCCCTTAAAAGTTCATATAAGACAAACCTCAGAGCTTTTTTTCCAGCTGCTGTCTCAGGGATCCATTGCTCCTGGCCAGAAAAGAGAGCCAGAAATATCATGCGTTGGGGTGTCATCAGCATAGAGAACCATACTTCCTACAGGGAGCTTGAATCAACTTGCAGTTCTGGCCTGATTTCATGAATGCAAAAGATCTCTCAGAAGAGTCTTGATTGCCTCTAAAAATAAAATTGCATTTAAAAAACAGACCTACATAATAAGGTCTGAACCACATATTCACCCCGGCTCCCAGAGCTCTCAGAATCTGATTTCAGATCCTGTTCATCCTCTGTGCTCGAAGACGAGTTTTTATCACAGCTCCAGGTGCACTTCATCAGTGCGTCCAAACCCCAGGCCCGGTTCAGAGTGAATATGCCTAAGGCCCATACCCAACATCTTTCCACTGATTTTCCTTTTGATCACAAAATGGTTTCTTTCTCCACTCAGTGGGCAATGAACCTTTCAAGATTTACCCCCATGGCTGCAACAACTTCATTTATCTTAATCTTTGAAAGCAACTCTATAATTATATCCTGCATTGTTCTCTGAGAGCCGCTCACCAGTGAAGAAAAATATGTAATCAGCAGCCTTCCTTTCTAGCCAAAGGTACGTGTGACCAGTGAGACCTTTCCAAACTAGGACTGCAAGAGAAGTTAGATGTTAGATAAGGACTATTCTCCAAAAGAAATATATGCAAAAAGAAGAAGATAGATATCTTGCCAGAGAGTAGCATTTCTAGATAAACACTTCTGGTTATAGATGATTTTAGATCACGTATCTGCTTTCCTGTGTTTCTTTGATTATTACTGCTCTTGTTACCGACACTAAAATTGGAATTTGTGGCTGACCCCCATTCCCTATTGGCAAATGACCCTGAAAGGGTTATCAAAGCCTAATACCCAGTTTTTTCCTCTTCCCGTGGCTTTAATTGTACTGATAATCTCACACAGTTTGTGAATTGTGAGAAGAGAAGGGGAGAAAAAAACGCAGAAGAATTTGGGTTGAAAATCACGGAGTTATGTCACGAATTTAAAGTTTCTCATAGGAAAATCTCTCTCCACCGTGCAGGATGGGGTAGGGGCTGGGAAGGAGCAGGGAAAATCAGAGAGCAGTAGCCCTCATATCTCGTCTCTCACGTTTTGCATCGTAAACACTTGGCACTGGATGCATCCCTCACTGGGATGAATCACCGCACTGGCATCTGCGCTGCGCAGAGGAGGAGGAAGGGGCAGGATATTGCAAAATGCCAAATGCATGTGCTGGAATTACAGCCTGCTGCTTCCGGCATGGCCCTGCACACTCAGCCTCACTTGCTGGTATCCCCATTTCTGCTTTGTGTCTTGTCACCTCCAACATAAACAGCAACGAGGAGAAACAAGGGGGCGGACGAACCGGTTGGTGGGAGGATGAGGATCGGTTTCCAGCCAGCTCTGACTCTTCCTTTCGCTGCCCACGGAGAACAGGCACATGGATCTACATGCGCACGGAGCAGGCACACATCCCTTCCCTGGAGCAAAGACCTGCTGTGGCGACACCGTGTCCCCACGGTGCTCCCAGGTGTTTTTCCCAGAGTTGCGTGTTTGGTTTGTGTTTTATTGCTCCGGCAATATTAAGTGCACTCAGAACAAGCTGACACTTCAGCAACACGTGGAGAAAAGAAAACACCCTTGCAAGGAGTGCAATGCAGAGTCAGCTATAAAGATATTCAGACTAAACAGCGTACGTTCAACATAAAGTTCAGCATAAGCAACCTTTGCTTCAGCAACGTTCAGCATAAAGCAACTGTTTTTTCACCACTGAGCTACAAAAGTTTTTGAGAGAGATATGAAAACTTTTCAAAAGGGTTGTGTTTATTACTCCAGTCCATTTTCTTTGAGGTGGAAAATAATGGTAATAACAACAGGGAATTACAAGCCATATTAGGTAGATATGAAAGATTTCTGAAGAGCTCCCTCTCAGATTTTTAAATGCAAGATCCGCTGCGTTTTCCGTATCTTGCATCTCCTACCATGGAATGGCCTTGCTGACAACAACCTACCAAAGGCAGTGCAGCAAGAGACAGACAGCAGTACCCAGAGATGCTGAAAAAAAGGGTCCCTTTCCACTCCAGTTCCCCCTGCTGTAATAAATCCAACCACTTTCCACTGCCTCCTCTTTCCCACATGCCTCTGACAGTTGGCAATAATAGAGTTGCTGAATTTGTATGGAAAGAAGGAAATGAAATATTAAAATAACAAGACAAAGATAAGATTCGCATTTGTACTTATACTGTTGGCTTTTAAGAAAATTTCCCCTATTAATATTAGATTTTGACAGGGGGAAAGTGAGGGCAAGTTTCTGTGCATTTCGCTGCCTGACCATCATGCTGTTATCATTAGTAGCAGGTTTCAGAGCTCACTGATCATTCAGCAATAATGGCTTAATTCATACTGGTTAGAAACGCGCAGCCCGGTCTTCATCAAATGGGGAGTTTATGCCAGATTTATACTGGCTGTTTCTAGACAGACAATATCTGATCTGGCATAAAGGGGCACAAACAGACAATATCTGAGCTGGCAAAGAGCCTGCCAGGACAGAGTTAAGCTATGATATCTTAAAAACAAAAACTCAGGTTGGAGAGGAAAAATTCATGCAAGAGCAGTGGTTTCCATCATGTGACCATAGAGTTTTCCCCTTGGTACTAAGGGTGCCTATCATCAGGTTTTCTGTGTCGCTGGAATGGAAACTTAGCCCTCTTTTACACCAGTGCAATGAGCCTTATTGTCTTCCTTGCTCTTGATTCAATGTCTGCACAGCTCCAAAATGAAGTTAGGAGCCCACAGGCGTTCATGTAAAGCTTCACTGGGGCTAGGCAAAGTTGTCTTTAGATGTACCCAAGCAGCTGGAACGCCAAAGCATTATCTATATAGGGTTTGGGGTTTAATGTTCTGATGAGATTTACCAGTCTTTCCAGAACTAAAGCTTTCATGTGCCTGCCTCGCTTTACTTTGCAACCTCTTCAAAATCCCACTGAATTGTGACTTTTTTTGACTTCTGCAGACGCTTCCTTACTTGGGTTGCCGAAGTGACACAACCATCTTCATTAGTCCATCATATCAAGGACACCAAGAACACAACTGTTTCATGCCTCCGCCACATATTTACAGAGTCTTTTCCAAGCAAACCATGCGTTGCACAGGTCCTTTGGCTAACCTGGCAGAACTGCCACATAAATCAGAAGGACTCTGATTCATATCTCAGCTGCAAAAAATGTGCGAGACATACACTGAACGAATCCAGCCACCGGATGGGAGGACTCAACTAATTGGTTGTGTTGGCTCAAATACTTGACCACCAGCTGTCTGATACAGCAGCCTCCAGCCCCAGGGAGACAAAAGTTCCACCCAGAATCAAACCTGGGTCTCTTAAGTGGCAGAACAGAGCAATAACCTCTGGTACCACATGGCCCAGGCTATTTTTAAATTATTATTATTATTAATTTTGAAATATAAAAAATAGCATAAAGCCTTTTTTAAAAAAAATTAATTTGCATTTTAAAAAACAGAAAAGAAAAGAATGAAAGCATATGGTATCAATCATATTTTACAATACTTGTAACTTCAGTTCGGAAACATGTGTTTCCTAACTGCTCATTCAGCAG
Source organism: Nothocercus julius (assembly GCA_013398735.1). Taxonomy (NCBI): domain Eukaryota; kingdom Metazoa; phylum Chordata; class Aves; order Tinamiformes; family Tinamidae; genus Nothocercus; species Nothocercus julius. The sequence goes on along the minus strand of VZSV01000026.1, from coordinate 522,099 downwards.
TATCTGTATAATTTTTTTAAGCAAAAAACAACCCTCTAAACAAAGCATTTAAATTAACCAGCATTGCATGATATTTTACTTAGCTGAAATGAACCATTTTATTTGGGTGTAAGCTGAATAGAACCAGCAGTGACTGTTACTCTGTTACTATTCCAGAAACCTTCCTTCAGCTTTAAATTAGATTCGGGAAGAAAGGAAGAATAATACCATTCCTTCAAGTATCGTTGCAACTATGACTCCTGCAATGGTCCAAACTGAATGTGTGGTATATCTTGTTCATGCTGTTGCCAAAACATTTTATTTAAGAACAGAGGATCTGCCTTAATGGAAGTAAGCAATCAAAATAGGCTCATCAAAATAGGTCCCTGTCTTGGTAGTGGGCTTTAACTGATGCTTCCAAAAATACACAGAATCTGCCTCATTCATTTAGCCAATTGATGATGTACTTCATCTTGATCTTCTGTGATGATTAATTAATGTTTGTATCATCTTTCTTTCTTTTATCATTAAATGCTGATATAAAAAGTAGGATCATATTCCCATGAGCGCCTTGGAATGCCCAACACATAAACTTCATGAATTCAGCTCATATATTTAACAGCCCTTCAGAGATCCATCATACAACACTGTGGAGGAATAACAAGAATCCGTTCCTGTCACCTGTGTCTAAAACAAATGCGACACTTTTGCTTTCTTTCCTCTCTCAGATCAGATCAGTACCCAATTTCTGGAGACATATGTACCCCCCTCATATCACCATCCTGTCAAAACCCATTTTCCCTGCTGAAAGCCACTGGCTGATTTTTAGCAGATAAACGCGCCACCTTCAAAATTCAACTCTATCACATTCTGTTTGTTTGTCTGTCTCTCTGCTATGTTCTGCCCACCTTCTTGCAGCAGAGTGATAATATAGTTAGTGCCAGAAAAAAAAAATGGATGGACAACCCTCTTCCTCTCTCAGTCACACTGACATCCATTCATTTTACACTGAAATAACTCCATTGACTTTATTGTACTTGTTCTGAGTAGCTATTGGTGTGAGCATGAGAAGAACAAGGTTCTATTTTTATTTTTCATTTCCTATGTGCAGCTGATGTCTGAGATCCTGCAGCATGCTGGTATTTGCTGCAAAACTTGACAGAAGTCCACCGTTCTAGCAGAAGATGAAAAAAAGGATTATCACCAAGAAATTAGCAAAGCAATCAACATGCAAGAGGATCCTCATTTAATAAGTGCTAACTTTTATTTTCCTAATAGGCATGAAAAACAATAACACCATGTCCATGATATAATTTGATTAAATTGGCTCTGATAGCTTTGGGAGCAGTAATATGATTAAACGTCTAACATGGAGCATGTTCCTGGTGGCAGATCGGCAGAGTGTCTCGCTTTTATTCCCCACACACTGCAGTTCGTGGTGATGATGGCATTAACCATTTCCTATTCAAGTAGAAAAAATCAAGACTCTATTATCTGTCCAGAAGTGATTTTCTGTAAGGGAGGACTGAGAGACACGCTGGGCAGTACTGTGGAGGGAAGGAATGGGCATAATTTCCAAATATTCTCTTCTTATCTGTCCTTTCTATCTTGCATTCAGCTTCCTAGTCATTATTCGAGCTGTGTGTAGAAGTTTTCCTGTCTGTTTTGTAACATAACCACCATGATAAGGATCTTGGCATAACTCTAATTCTAGCCAGCACCATGTGTAGTGGGGTCCTGTCCTCCTAATGTATGCAACACAAATGGGAGTATACTTTCCAGGTTTAAAAAGTGATGTTGTCGCCCATGTTCAGTTCTTTTTAGCATTGTTTCTAGACCTCCTTTCTTAGCTTATTATTAGCTTACCTATCCTAAAGACTCTTGAAAAGAAGACAACAGAAAGTAAAGCCAGTCAAACTCAAGAAGCAAAATTCCTGATCAGCTTCATGTTGCTCTGACTCCCTGCTAAATTCTGTAGGTTGACTAGAACAAACCCACAAAGAAGTGTGGGTGGATTTGTCTAAATATTCACACTGACCAGAGTGGAGTAAGTGCTCTTAGTGCTTCAGACTAGAATATTTCCAGGTGTACAAGGCCATTCAGCATCTGATGCTGGTGAGTACAGAGCTCAGCACCAGAACAAAAGGAAATGATTATTTTGTCAAATTTTAGCAGACCCTGCTTCATGTAGTTGTTCCAAATCCAAGGCAGGCTTTTTTCTTTTTTTTTTTCCTGAAAGGTAAGCTGGGATTGCCATTATGTAAGGAGAAACTTCATCATACAACTCCCAGTTGTGACCTTTAAAAAAATGGAAGACATGAAGGCTCATGATTAGCTTGGTTTAACAGACAAGGAGAGAAGGCAACGAGATGTGAACAACTTCTGCAAAGGATGCACTACAAACTCACATCCTGAGTCTCAGCCCAGCATCTGTACTTTTAACCCAGAAAGAGTTATTTGTCCTCTTGTCTTCCCTGGCCAAAATTATATAACTGGGAAATTTAAGATACTTTAGGATTTAAATGTAGAATACAATGATGCAGAATAAGAAGAAACTTTTTTAATTACTCAAATCTATAAAATATGACTCTTTAACAGAATCTGAAGTACCAACAGTGATGTAATGAGACATCTCCTGAGAGAAAATTCTCTATATTTTCCCTTCTCTTTTTCCTTAAATCAGTAATTACTAACATAACGCTAAATATGAAAAGATTTAGTCTCCAGTTGTGGAGTCTTTGATGTAGAGCACAGCTTTTTGTTCTAATTCCCTATAGATAAAATAGCCACAGATTATTCCTTTGTACCCTAACAGCTTTCTCACCATGCCTTCCCGCAGCACAACTTCTTGTTCAATCAGGCTGGCGATATCTGTAGTGACTTACCCTGCTTATTTTTTTTTTCATGCCCGCAAAGGTTCACACAGCCAGAGGAAGGCTCATTTCTGAAGAGGAATAATGGATTGAGAAGCCTCCTGGACCTTGTTCATGGTCCTTTCCAGGAGAACTAATTGCCAAAACTAATTAAGGCTGAAACTGATGGGGTTCTCTCCCACATAGTATTTACAGGATTAGGAACAATACTAGTCAGCTGTAAACATAGTCTCTTAAAAAAACTACAGATTCTCTTTGCCGAAGGCTTAGAGTGGGCGGAGATCAGAAGCTTTTTGATATGTAAGTATACCCAGCAGTAATAAAAGTCTTACACCAGGTTAACTACACAATTTGCTAATAACATTTGCTGACACAATCCATGAAAATCACTCTGGCAGCCTGATTTTTGGCAAGTGTACAAACGTTTTATTGAACACATGCTGCCTATGAAACATGGTCTATGGAAACATGCCCCCCTTATTCGCAAATGGGCAGCTGAGTAACATGTGAATAAATACCTGCTCTCGATTCCTCCAAGCTTAGAGCAGGCAGGAAATCTCCAATTCTTTTGCACATATTTTGGAGGGAAAAAGCAACAAAATTTTTCTCAGCTAACTTTGGTGTTGTAGAGAAAAGTGTCCTTGGAGTGTGGTCCGTAATTTTCCATATCAACCGGTGTCTGTTAAGGCAAACGACCTGCAGAAGATAAAAAGCTTTTTTTCACACTGTTTTGAATCAAAGCATGGTCTGCTCATGTTCCTTCACTCTAAGTGTAGCTTTACAGGATTCAGTAACACAGACTATGAGCCAAAATTTTCCAGGGATGCAACTCTTTCCAGCCTCAGTGGGAATTGCATGTAAGTATCTGAAAGAAGTGTTCTGTCCTGAAATTGCCCTCAGTTCCATTGAAGGATGTCCCAGGGAATATGCACGAGTAGCTATATAAAATATGTATTCCAGGCTGACATACCCACTGGTCTATAAAGCAGCATTCCCAGAGGCGGACAGCCAGGCACTGCCGATCACTAACATGATGTTGCTGAGCAGAGAGAGTGGCAATGTCTAAGTAACAGGCCAGTTACCAGTAAACTTCACAGACACCTGAAGTGGTCACAGGGATTCCCTTGCCACCACCATCCATCCCTAAAACGTCCTGTGGAATCGTCCTGCATGAACCATCGGTTTGCTGCCTCCCTATTCAAGAGGCTTGCATAGTAGTAAAGGGATAGACTTTTTTCCTCAGTTTCAATCAAAGTGACTGTCATACTTACAGAGACAATGATTAAGAATAGTCGATAATACAGTCAGTGTTTCTTTCACCTCTGGCAAATTTATTAGTATCATATGATGATATGTCAGCAACATCTAATCATTTGTCACATCTCTTGCAAGAGCCCCCAGAATTATCCAGAAATGGATGAAGTGCTCAACAAACATTAGAAATCAGGTGCCAACATAGTGGGCAATAAATGACAGTTGTCCAGGATTCTTTTACATTTCTATTCATGCAGTAAATAGTAATGTAATTCTATCCCAGAAGTCAATATCTGTGATTTTAATATTTATATTTTGGTTTTCTTTTCATACATACACTATTCATGAACATCTGAAGAGAAAAGAAATAATCTGGGAGGAAAATATAGAAGGAAAAAAGTAGTTTCAGCACCATATGTGGTAGAATCTAAACAATACAAATTTTGTAGCTTAGCTATTAATGTAGACCATGTCTTTTTACACTGATTTATCAGGTATACAGTTTATTCTGTTCTTTCATAGTAATCTACATGTTTACTAAAGTAAGGGAATAAGCCTGGGGTTATGCTGGGAAGGAACCTTCTGCTTCAGGACTCTTATCGCCTTATTAAATAATTGGATGGAGGGAAAGAGGACCGTCAAGTTGAACCAGGAGGATTGAGAACTCTTCATTCTCGCTGTAGGCAGACATGGGAGGTTCCAGCAATGTTGTCGACAGAGTGTCACATTTTCCCTACAGCTGTTGCTTTATTTTAGTGTGACTCAAACCCACTTTCAGCCCTTTTGGAGTGACCAGCCTGTGCCAATCTGGTAGCCTGAGTTAATGGAGTCCTACCGTTGGGATTGTCTTGGTAGCCAGAGTCTTTGGCATACAGGGTGGGTAGGACAGCTTCGTTATGCTGCGACTAATTAACCACATGACTTTGAGCAGTGCCTCTGCAAAACACATGCGCACACAGGATGGCATGTAGGATGTCCTTTGGTGGCTTCTAACAACATAGCAGAAAACAAAGCAACACGAAAGTCCTCTAAAACGACAAAAGTGCTGCCACAATAAATTAATCTTTCCAGGCATTTTGTCCACAAGCGTGAAACAGTCTGAGGGATGCCAGATTCTTCCTCTGCAAGAAATCCTGAATTCTGATAACCATTGAGTGATCCCTCATTTCTTCAATGTGCAAAGCTGTGAAACCCCAAGGGTTATTTTTTTCCCTTTCATTTCTCTGCTGACAAGTGGCATGGGAAGTGTAGAAAGAGTTTAAAAATTTAGCTTTGAGAAAACATATTCCCAGTGGGACGTACTTTATACACTGATTTCAATGGAAAACTATTTTCCTAAAGGGTTTTTTTTTCATCCCCTTTTCCAGCTTGCTTCATGAAACCAAATGTTTTACATAATATTGGAAATCAACCCCCACCCCTCACTTACTCCCGCCTTCTCTCCGTCTCTCTCTCTGTGGAAAAGGCAAATCAATGGAGAAGTGTTCAAGCTTTTGTTAAAATGAAAGAATGGAAAATTAAAGGAGGTTGTTCAGAGTAACAGTCACATAAAAATGTACAGCCTGTGGTTCTTGACTCTCTTTGACTGTAGAACCGTTGCTCATTTCTCTCCAGCTGCCTGTGATAAAGGTACATATGTGGTCTGTATATAATTATATGAGGCTGTGCAGGCAAACCCTTGCACAGGCAGGATGATGTGAGGTTTCTGTATACACTCATTATATTCCTGGACTTTCAAATTTTTGTAGACAAAATAAGATTTCTTTCATTAAAATGGGATTTATTTGTGGTTCAATAGCCTGAGGCTGCAGAAAAACAGGGCATTTCACCATTGTGTCATTGAACACTGAACTCTTGGCTTTTAATTATATAGGTTTCTGACACCCAACCAGACTTCTCTCTTTTCTTCCTCCTCCCTTTACAGGAGATGATGCAATTGTGACATAACCAGGCCTCAAATAAGAAATTCCTAACCCAGATGGACACAGTATAAACATTCAGATGCAGAGACACTCTTTAGTATTGCGGCAGGACCTGCTTGATTTGAACCACACTTTTCACAGGGCCTTGCTGCCCCCTAAATGAGAAATTATTGATCCAAAAAAGAGTAACATAAGGATTCTGTCATGCTGAGAGAGTCACGCAGAGACTTCTCCCAGGCAGATGGACCATTTGTACAGTCCATGCTTTGCCTGGCAAGAGAGGGAAGTAGAGCCTTTTTTCCTTTTTTTTTTTTTTTTTT